>JAGFNQ010006588.1:63276-494106 GCA_024364735.1 Boesenbergia rotunda | reverse complement strand
AAAACCGATAGAGGGGGGAGGGGTGAATATCGGAAAACTTTCGGATTTGAGTAAGAGTAGGTACGCAGCGGAAATTAAAAAACAAGACACAGAGACACAGTCGATTTACTTGGTTCGGAGCCTGTGTCGACTCCTACTCCAAGGCCCACGGTCGTTGACCGTTTACTTTGGGCAATTCTATATTAGGCGCAAAATAGTTTACAAAGGATTACAGAATTAAGTACAGTAAACTTTTAAATAGCTCTTTTACCGACGTCCGAGGTGGTTCAACTTTTACGGAGCAGCGGGACGTCGTCGGCTCGAGTTGGAATGATTCCGGGGCAAGGCACGAGCGTAGAAGAGCTTTGAGGCGTTAAGAGAGTTGATCTTGTGAAGCCTTGGTCGAAGGCCCTTTATATAGGGCCTGGGGGCGCCCGGGATGTCGGGGGCGCCCCCCACGTGGCCTTTGATCCGCCAAAGTCTCGGTCGCGTCTAATCCTCTGGATCCGCTTTGACCGGGGCGGCCGGAGCGCTCGGGGCGCCCGGATTGACCGGGTCAAAGTCCTATCTCCTTGGCTTCGAGGGGTTCGGGTTCGAGGTTGCGCATAGGGGCGCCCGCAGTGCAGGGGCGCCCGGGAGCAGCGCGGGCCGCCCGGGAGCACGGGGGCGCCCGGCCCAGCATGTATTCGGCCCAGCATGTCTTTACTTGTTTTGTTTGGCCCTTGGGGGCGCCCGGGACACTCCGGGCGCCCTACTCAGCCTTTGCCTCTCTCCTTTGAGGCTTTCTGAGTTGCAGACACACGTTCCTTCGGTCCTGCATCCAGGGTTAGTCCCAAAACACAATGCAACAATAGAATATTTATTTATACAGCCTTAGCTGTCTTGGTTCTGACTTTGGTCTCCAAAATGGAGCCCTAGGTCGAACCGATGCCTACTGTTCCCTCGACGGGGAACGCGTCCTCACCTACTCCTCTCGGGAGAATTTACTGATGCCAACCGTTCCTCTGGTTGGACTTTTGCCTGGCGGTCCTTTGCCAGGGCTTGGATGCTGAGCTGTCCTTCGCCCAGTGCCTAGCTGTCCTTCGCTAGGGCTTTGTTTCCTGGCAGCCCTTCGCCAGGTGCCTAGCAGCCCTTCGCTAGGCCTTTGACATCTACAGTGATGCATCCAAGATGGGCCTTGGAGCTGTCCTCATACAAGACGGTAAAGTAATAGCATATGCCTCCAGACAGCTCAAGGACTACGAGAAGAATTATCCTACGCAGGACCTTGAGCTAGCAGCTGTGGTTTTCGCACTGAAGCTCTGGAGACACTACCTGTATGGAGTGCAGTGCAGAATCTTCACAGACCATCAGAGTTTGAAGTACTTCTTCACTCAGAAAGATCTGAATATGAGGCAGCGCAGGTGGCTAGAGTTGGTCAAAGATTATGACTGTGAAATCCTCTACCACCCAGGTAAAGCTAATAAAGTGGCAGATGCACTGAGCAGAAAATCCTGTGCAGCACTGATGTCCTTATCATCACTGTCTCTACCACTTCAGAAAGAAATAAAGAATTTTGGAGTCGAGGTAATAATTGGGCAACTTTCTGCATTGACTCTAGAGTCAACCCTGCTTGTGGATATACAAAAGAAGCAAAGTCAAGACCCAGAAATCCAGAAGATCAAGCAGGGGGTCCAAGAGGCAGAACATTCAGAGTTTCGAGTATCAGACAGTGACATCCTCTATTTTGGAGACCGCCTTTGCGTCCCCAATGATGAGGAACTAAGAAAAAATATTCTAGAAGAGGCCCACAGTACCCCATACTCTATGCATCCTGGTTCTACCAAGATGTACCAAGATTTAAAGCAAAGGTTTTGGTGGTCTGGACTCAAGCGAGACGTGGCCAGATATATCAGTACCTGCTTGACCTGTCAGAGGGTCAAAGCTGAGCACCAGAGACCAGGAGGAGTTCTGCAGCCTCTTCCCATTCCAGAGTGGAAGTGGGAAGAAATATCCATGGACTTTATCACAGGTCTTCCAAGAACCACCCATGGACACGATGCAATTTGGGTGATAGTGGACAGATTGACCAAGTCTGCCCACTTCCTAGCCATCAAGTTATCGCATTCGGTAGAGCAATTAGCACAGCTGTATGTGAAAGAAGTAATCAGGCTTCACGGAGTCCCGAAGTCGATCGTTTCTGACAGAGATGGGCGATTCACCTCCCATTTTTGGAAGTGTGTTCAGGGCGCCTTAGGCACCAGACTTCAGTTCAGCACAGCTTTCCATCCCCAGACAGATGGACAGACAGAGAGAGTAAATCAGATTTTAGAAGACATGCTCAGGGCTTGTGCATTGGACTTTAAAGGTAGTTGGTGTAAATTTCTGTGCTTAGCTGAGTTTGCCTACAATAATAGCTATCAGGCCACCATCAGGATGGCACCTTATGAGGCATTGTATGGCAGGAAATGTAGATCACCCATATGTTGGCAAGAAGCTGGTGAGAAGAAAGAGATGGAGTCAGGACTAGGCAACCAGACTGAGCTTATAGATGAGACCGCTCAGGCTATCCAGACGATCCGCCAGAGGATTGAGACTGCCCAAAGTAGACAGAAGAGTTATGCTGACACACGCCGTAGACCACTTGAATTCCAAGTTGGAGATTCAGTATTTCTCAAGGTCGCTCCCATGAAGGGAGTGGTGAGATTTGGCAAGAAGGGCAAGCTAAGTCCTCGCTACATAGGACCCTACAAATTATAAAGAGAGTTGGGAAGGTAGCCTATGAGCTGGACTTACCAGAGGATATGTCAGCTATCCAAGTACATTTCATGTCTCTATGCTAAAGAAGTGTATTCACGACCCTAGCCAAGTGATTCAGCCTCAGTCAGTACAGATCCAAGAAAATCTTAGTTATGAGAGCAGACCGACACAGATAGTGGACAAAGCAGTTAAAAGATTAAGAAACAAAGAAGTGCCACTAGTGAAGGTCATCTGGCAGAATCAAAAGCATGAAGAGGCTACTTGGGAACGTGAGGACAGCATGAGAGAACGATATCCAGAGTTATTCTAAGTTCGAGGACGAACTTTTTATAAGGTATGGGGGATTGTAACGCCCCAAAATTTCCATTTTTAGTTTTTAAAGTCCTTATAATTATTTAGAAATGGTTTAGAAATATTCTAGATATTTTTAGGAATTTTTAGAGTATTTTTATGGAATTTTCCGAGTCCGTTTGCTATTTTTGGAAAAAGAAAAAGAAAAAGGAATAAAAGCCAAAAATAATAAAACCACTAAGGGGCAGCCCGTGGATTGAACCCGCGACCACCACCGAAACAGCAAGCGCACGCAACCAGCCGGGCTAAGGGTATCAAGCACAAAAAAGGAAAGAAAAATAAATACTTAAGCTGTAGTTAGGTTGATCCGATCCTTAAGTGTATAAATAGAAAACTTAAAGAGAGAAGTTGGGATTTCTCTCAAACCCTTCGGCCAACACCCCTTGCGCCGACCCCTCTCCCTCTCCTCTCTTGGGCGACACCACACCAAGGTCAAGAGGGCCGGCCGAGACCCTTCTCCAAGAAATAATCCTATATTCGGGATCCCCGCGACGAGAGGAACGCGTAGACGTGAAGAATTCTTCGAGATCTTAAGTTTCTCCCGAGCTCTAGACCTCAATCTTGGTTGTAAGTCCAAGATATCAATGTAAGTACTGCTCACCTGCAGTAAGAGGCGGTTTTACCGCGAGAATTTCCTTTAAAAGTCTTTAAAAGAGAATTTTTCCTTTTTGCTTTAGTTTTTGCATGTGATCTTAGTTCTTATATGCTTGTATATGTTTGATAAGCACCCTATGTGAGTTTAGGGCCAAGAAAGTTATGAGAAAAGAAAAGAAGATAAAGATAAGAAAAGAAAAGGCCAAGGCCTTAAGAAATCCCCAAAAGTCAAGACTTAGGGATTTTAGCACGCAAGGTGCTCCAGAAAATGCCAAGGCATTTACAGATAAGAAAGAAAAGAAAGAAAAGCTATTTTATTTTATAAGGCCAGTACCCGGCGTCCAAGGGCGTCGTTAAAGAAATCCAGGTGTCCAATTCCAAGGTCTTGGCCCTGGTAGACCAAGGTCTGCTCTATTAGGATTGGTGGCTCGCTACCCCAACCTTTTAGGGAACGCGCATGAGATGGTACTTACGTCTTCAGTGGATCCAAGTGATTATTATTTTCAAGTATATGCTTTAGCAAAGTTTTCGAAAGTTTAAGAAAGTTTTCAAAAGTTAAAGAATAGCTAAAGTTTCAAGTTGAGCCAAGAAAAGTAAATGAGATTATTTATTGCTTGAGTATGCATGTTTTGAGTTATACATGTCCTTAGTTTTCTTTCAAGCATATTAGTATCTCATATGATGTTCAGTTTGATCTAGAAGCATGTTTGCATATTTCGAGTTTTTGTGAGCTAGATAGTACTTACTAAGCTTTTGCTTATAGATGCATTTCCTCTTATTGCAGATAAAGGTAAAGGCAAGCAATTCTGAAGGAGGACGACGAGGCGGTGCTGAGTAGAGTGTGTGTGGTGGCTGATTATGGAGAGATCTTCGAGACAAGACAATTTAACTATTCAAACTACAATGCTATAGTTTATTCAGATTTTAAGTTCTTGTTTATGGAGATTATAGAGTATTTGAGTTTTGGATAGTTTTATATGCTAAATTTCTTAGAGTAAAGATTCCATGTCATTTCATTTAGCATATATAACCCCATGATTGCATTAGATGAGTAAAAGTGTGAGTAGTTAGAAATATTGATACTTTGTTAGAGAAAAAGGTGTTTGTGCCAAGATAGCATCAATTTTCCTTTTGAATCAAGTTTTATTACTTAAGCATATTTAGAAAAGTTGCTTTCTCATTCCATAATGCCTTAGTGATGTTATAGAACTTTGTATGATGAGTTTAAATGGTTAGAAGTTAAGATTGATACAACTTTATTGTTAAAATTTAGATAAACTTGTTTGGTTTGTTTTCTTCCATAAAAGTCCTAAATTCAAGTTTATGGATTCGTTTGATTGGCTTAATTGTTTAGGAAACTGATATAGAGTATAGAAATGATGTTGTAGTTTGATATGGCTCGAAATTGAAGGAATGGTGGACTTGGGAAGCAAGGGGCCGAAACCTGTAAAAACAGGTTACAGCCGTATCAGTCGACTGATGACGTCATCAGTCGACTGGTACGGGCTGTTTTGGTTGGTAAGGCTGTTTTCAATAAGATTCAACTACGAGATTGAGAAGGAAGTATGACATGGTATTATTATACATGATTGCTTAAATTAGAATATAATTGTTAGCAGAATTTAAAAGAAAAAAAAAGATTTCCGCAATTTTCTTTAGTCATGTATAAGAGTTGAGAAGTAGAGTAAAGTAACGATCCGTCTGAAGACAGTAAGAGGTCGGGTCGCTACACCAACAGCCCTTCGTTGGGTCTTAGGGTTCTGATGCCTAGCAGTCCTTCGCTAGGGCTTCAAACTGCACACTTAAGTAAAATGTTAGATAAACAAAACATCTTAACTTTTAAACCCTTTGCCATTGATCAAAACACAGGTTCGACTTGGGTGCTGTCTGCACCAACAATCTCCCCCTTTTTGATTAATGGCAACCCGGTTCAAAAAGTTAAGTTAATCAAAATAGTAGAAGTGAATTTTTAGTTTCCTCCCCCTGGAAGGAATCTCCCCCTAGGTTTTTCAAAAGTTCGTGGGGTTTCTAAGTTTAAAGATGGAGTTACTTTTTCAAACGCTTAGAACAATTTTCAAAAGAAACTTCAAGTCAGTAGAAAAGAAGCATTTTCTGAAGTTTTAAGTTCTTAGAACCATAGCTTAAGATAAGTACTTAGCAAAATTTACAACTGCTTATGTTTTAAGTACTTAAAAAACTTTTTGAAAAACAACTTGATTTTAAGTGTTAAAAATGATTTTTGAAAATGACTTTAGTTTAAGTACTTTGAAAGCAGCTTTAAGTTTAAGTACAAAAAAAAAGATTTGAAAGCAACTTTAGTTTTAAGTACTAAAAAGGATTTGAAAGTCTCTTTAAGTTTAAGTACCAAAAAAAAGATTTAAAAGCAGCTTTAAGTTTAAAAAAAATTTGAAAGCAACTTTAAGTTTAAGTAAAAAAAATTTGAAAGCAGCTTTAAGTTTAAGAAAAAAATTTGAAAGCAGCTTTAAGTTTAAGTAAAAAAAATTTGAAAGCAGCTTTACTTAGAGAAACTTTGGAGAGAAACTTAGTACTTTTGAAAATAAATAGATTAAGTACTTTTTGAAGAAAGGATAATGTTTCAAAATTTTGAATTTTGAAAAAAAATAAAAATTTTAACGCTTCTCTCCTTTCCTATCTCTCCCCTTTGCCATATATCAAAAAACAAAGTAATATAGCAGAAGGTAAATAAATTGCATGAATAAATTACAAAAAGAGAATTAGTGTGCTATACTAAACCAATGCAAGATAAATTGAATCAAACCAATTTAAATCATCTCTATAGGGACCTGTCTAATCTAATTAGCTACTTACTAACTGTTATAAACAGTAGTTTTCGCTAGGGTTAGTAAAGTTAAGTGTTCTATTTAAGTTAGATTTTCTAAACTTGACACTTAACTTGATTACTGTTTAAGTTGTATTTAGTGCCCTAATTACTGCAGATGCACTGACTTAAAGCATCTTGAATTAAGGCAAAGACCTAAGCATCTCATCCCATTCTAGGTTATCAATCAACAGTACCCTAAGGTGCTTGTGAGATGCTGGCTTCTAAATCTATAGGTGCATGCAGTTCTAGGGTTAGGGCCTAGGCTAAGTCCATTTGCGAAAAAAGCCCTAGTTTTGAGGGAGGTAGTTTTAAAAAGAAAACTAAGTCAAAAAATTTCCAAACTAAGTAAAAGCTGATTTTGAAATTAAGTAAAGCAGTTTTAAAATTCTTTTAAAAATTAATTTTTCAAATCAAATAATGCAGTAAGAAAACCAAAAGTAGAGTAAACTTATTCTACCAAGCATAATCCTAACAAATATCAGATAATCATAAAACAGCAAATAGTCAACTCCATAAGTCAGCTAATATGAGAGAGAACCAGCACAGTCATACAAGTCAAACATGAGTCAATCCTACTGAGTAGGGGCAGTCAAATAATCACTTGTACAATGCCACTCGAGTCTAAGAGGAGGGACCAGGATGATCAAATAGCGCCATCATCTCGTCATATCGTGCGTCGCTAGTCTCTCTATCGGCTCTGCGGGCACTCATATACTCAGTGTAATAGCCCTGATTTGCCTCCATTCCTTCAGCATGATTTGCCTCCACATCCTCTCAGAGGCTCTGGATCTACGACTCGAGCCGTGTCACTCTCTCGTAGAGTGTCGGTGGTGGGGGCTCGTCAATGTGCACACGAACCTCGGCTGCCAGATCTCCGACATTGACCTCAACATCCTCGTCAGAGTCGATCGGTGGTCCGACTCGCTGGCGTCTCCACGACAAAACCCTGGTAGCCGAGACCTCTATACCAGCTAGGGAGAAATTCCTATAACCTATCTCATCGAAGTCAGTCAACGTGGCCATCTCTCCCTCGGTGATGTTACGGCCGTGATAATGAAGAATGGAAGTGATGATGTGGCAATAGGGGGTGCGTACCCGCCCCTGAGTCGTAACACTGGACGCATACAGGATCGTATGGAATATGTGTAGTCCAATGTCAATATCAAGATGGTGGATCAGTGCATACAAAAGGAAGGTATGAAATGGTCGCATGGTCGCGACGCCCCTAGTGGATAATGGTAAGATGCAGCGGACTAAAACTCTATAAAGAGCATAGTCCTGGACCTGAAGATCCACAGACTGAAATCGTCTGGCCAGGGGGCTTCTAGCTTGCCTATAGAAGTAAGAGTGTAGAGTATCTAGAATAATGTGAGAATAAGGAGCATCAAAAGGAGGATCGCTAGGAGGATAGCAGCAAAAGGTGGACTGGGAGAGTCGTAGTCCAAGAAATCGGTTAAGCAAGGAGGGTGTGATTGTCAAGGGCATCCCTTGAACAGTAGTGACAAACATAAGACCATCTTGTCTAACTATGTTATTATAGAATTCTACACATAAGGATGTATTAATTGGATGAGTGCAGAATATGAGGTTGTCGAGTTGGTAAATGTTTATAACGTTCATTGCCAAGGGACAAGATTGGGTAAAGAATTGTCTATTTAAGTAGCTCGTTTTTATAGGCTTGTATGTCGTTCGAGCAAACTTATTACAAAGTTCTAAAGTTGGGAACTTAGGATCGGGACTAGGTTCGGTACCGGGGTTTGCTTGGTTTGTTCGGCGTTTTCTAAGATATTAAACATGCATTTATGAGAAAGGATTTAAGAAAAATAATTTTAAATGCATAAGAGAAATCATACCGGGGAGGCATGGTTGAGGATGAGGGAGCAACAAGGTCACTTGGTCGCCCTTGGAAAGAAGAGAGTTAGAGTGAAGAATGGATTTGGGTGTGGCAAGATGAGGGGACATGGAGCCCTTTTATAGAGCATTCCCGGGCGCCCTGGAGGTAGAGGGCGCCCGGTGTAGGAGGGCACCCGGGAGTGTGAGGGCGCCCCCCGCAGGGTTGCAGCTGCCTTTTGGCAGCTTTTTGCCTTCGACATCTTATATGAGGGCGCCCGTGAGGACTCGGGCGCCCTAGTAAGCGAGTCATGACAGATTTTCTGCCATTTGGTGAGCCTCGGGGCGCCTGCAAGGGTTTGGGCGCCCTCAATAGCTACTTTTGCAGCCTTTTTGTTTTGAAGGATGGAAGAGAGAGGTGGGGGGCGCCCGAAGGGTCACAGGCGCCCTAGTGACGCTTTTTGTCTAATTTTGTTTTGATAGACTTGTTTGACTGCTTTTGACTAGTTTTGACCTGTTTGACCAGGTTTGACTGATTTAACCATGGTTTGACTATTTTGACCATGGTTTGACTATTTTGACCATAGTTCGATTAGTGTTAGGTTAATGTCATTCTAAACTAACTGTTTGTACTTAAACACCAATGTAGTTATGAATTTTGATTAAGTTAGGTTTACTGTCTCACCCAATCTAAGGTTATCAATCACATTTGCCTTATGGGTTTTGTGAGACAGGTTTTGGTAGTTAGAATTAATTTGAAAATTTGAGATTTATTTTGAAAAACTTAATTTATTTTGAAAGACAGTTGATTTTATGTTTATTTTAAAAAAAATGTTTGAATCTACAATCAACTGAAAATTTGTGTTAGATTCGAATTTGACAATGAATAGTTTGAATTTGAATTTCAAAAATTAGCTTCCAGGTCTTGGCGAGGCCCTAGGCCTTCTTTGGCCGTAGCCTTATTAGATCATCATCCCTTTCCTTGCAAAGTCTTTTAATGAAATTTCATTTTCAAAACTATTTCTTGAAAAATTCTGGTGTAACTAGCTTGGGTCTTGGATCGGTAGCTTCGGCTAGTTTCACCAGTCTAAAAAGACCAAGTAGAGTATACTTGACTTTATTAGAATTGGCTTCCCTAACGTACTATGATCTCACCTCCACCCAATACTATGTTGTTCAAATTTCAGTTAAGTTGGTTCAGTCCTTAAACTAACCATTCCTAAATCTAAACATAGTCAATTGCAGAAATTAAATAAACAAGCAATCATGCAATTTGCAAACAAAGATTGAATTTTATCTAACAATAAATATTGTTTTTAATTTGGCTCCCCCTGGACTAAAGCCACGATAATGGTTTGGCAAGATGTGAATCTTGTCCTTGGGGATCCAATACTGATTTGATCCAATTTGTTTGTTCAGGCACAGTTTGGGTACCCATGCTTGATCTTTAGGTCTGTACTGGTTTAGTACAGCATAGTAGGATCTTTGTCTAGATTTGGTTCTATAGCCTAGTCCGGATCGATTTAGAACTGACTTCTGTTTTCCAAGAATCATGTCAAGACCCTTGGAACCAGAAGTGAATCGTTCTAAAGCTGATCTAAGGTTCTTAACTTGAGTTTTCAAGGAGGAGTTCTCTTTCTCAAGTTTTTCAACTTGAGTAGAGGTTCCTTCTTGAACCTTCTCAGTTAAGGGTCTAGAGTCAGCTCTCTCTTTCAGGAGTTTTACTTCCTATCGAAGAGATTCGACTCGGAGTTTAGCTTTTGCCAAATCTCGAGAAAGATAAGAAATTAATTCATTTAATTGAATTCACGAAAACCCACTTACAGTTATTTCGCAGTCCTCTGAGAATGTAAGTTTGTTGTCGTCCAGCTCCGACTCTGACTCGGTTTCGATTTCTTCTGAGGTGGTTAGGGCTAGCAGGTTTGACTGTGGGACCTCTTCTTCTTCTTCGGAGGAGGACTCGTCCCAGGTTGCCTGAAGTGCCTTCTTCTTTCTAGTCTTCTTGGTCTCCTTTAGGTTCGGACACTCCGTCTTGTAGTGACCCTTCTTCTTGCACTCGTAGCAGGTCACGTTTGGTTTGTTCTTGTCATTTGAGGGTTCAGCTGGTTCTTCCTTTCTTTGGCTGACTTTTCTTTTGTTGGTGTGGTTCTTCAGTTCTTTGTAGTAGTCTCAGGCTAGCCGAACCAGCTTCGGTCGATTTCCCTCGGTGTCTTCTGAGTCTGAGTCTGAATCAGACTCGGGTGCAGGTTGAGGCTTTTTCTTGGTTGTCTTTCCAGCTTTACCTTCAAGAAAAGCAATGCCTTTCTCGGCCAGATTGCAGTTAGTCTGCTCATGCAACTCTAATTCAGAAAATAGTTCATCTAACATTATTTTTGAAAGGTCCCTTGAAACCTTGTATGCATCTACCATAGATTCCCACAAGGTGTTTCTCGGGAAAGCATTGAGAGCGTACCTTATCAAGTCACGGTTTTCTACCTTGTGACCGATTGTGTGTAGTCCGTTCATTAACTCCTGAATTCAAGCATGGAGTTGGGCTGCTGTTTCATTGTCATTCATCTTGATCATGCACAGCTTATTTAGGAGGAGATCTCTCTTGCTGATTCGAGTGTCGGAAGTTCCTTCGTGCAGCTCGATTAGCTTGCCCCAGAGCTCCTTGGCACTGTTGAATGGTCCTTCCTGATTCAATTCTTCCTTGGTCAGGCCGCATTGAAGGGTCTGGGTCGCTTTTGCATCAGCTTCAATTCTTCTTTTCAGAGTGGTATCCCACTCAGTGTACGGTTGTGGTACTCCTTCAGCGTTCTTTGGAATTTCCAGCCCAGATTGGATGATTATCCACATGTCCACCTGAGTTTTCAGGTGGACCTCCATTCGACTTTTCCAGTAGGAAAAGTCTTCTCCACTGAAAAGTGGAGGTCTGGCTGTGCTGAATCCTTCTTGCATGGCCATTTAACTGAAACTAAAAGAAAAAGGAAAGAGATATCCTAAGATTTGGTCTTGGATTAGTAGTGCGGGAAGTAGAAGAAAAATATTTGTCGAGGGGTGTTGCACCAACCTCGATTAACGAGAAAAATTTTGAATGAAAAAAAATTAAAAAGATTTCGAAAACAAATCTGAAAAATTCTCAAATTGGTGGTTGCACCAAATTTGAGCTTCCCCGCTCTGATACCACTTGTTGGATTGAGAGAAAATGATAGAGGGGGGGGGTGAATATCGTAAGTCGTTTCAGATTGAAAAAGAGAATATGCAGCAGAAAAATTAAAATCAAAATAGTACGCAAACACCAATATTTTACTTGGTTCGGAGTCGCGGTCGGCTCCTACTCCAAGGCCCACGGTCGTTGACCGTTTACTGCGGACAATTCTATATGCGCAAAACAGTTTACAGAAAGATGTTACAAGAGTAGTACAGTAAACTTAAAAACAAATAGCTCTTCGTTACCGACGTCCAGTGTGGGTTGTATTTTGGAGTAGGGGGACGTCGTCGGCGCTTATATCTCGAGTTGAGAGGTTTCCGGAGCAGAGCGCTGAAGCAGAAGAGCGAAATTGCGTTGGAAGAAGTTGTTGTAACTCCCGCCCTTATATCTACTCTCGGGGCGGGGTCACGTACTATCATTCATATAAATTTTTTTTTCTTAAAGTACTAATAACAAAGTACTAAGCATGCATGTTCAAACCTAACCTATAACATGATAGGTTCAACTCATAATAAAATCAAGTATATGAGTAATCCAAGTGTAACATTCATTACTAAAGAAATGTTAACATAAGCATAATATTGTAGATATGAAGATCTTTATTTCCCGAGCCACCACCCCACACATCTTCAGCCCTCCTGCCTCTTCCTTTAGTTTAAGTGTCCCTTACCCTGATCTACAACATAAGACAACACATAAACTAGTAAGCACAAATGCTTAGTAAGGATCCTGTCCTACTCGCAAAATCGGATATCATAAAAAGATAAGAGAATAAATCACATTCAAGCATGGTAAGTGTTTAAGCATGTTAAACATCTAAGCATATTAACTTCATAGGAAGGTTTCTTTGAAAACATATAAACATAATACTTGAACATAGCATAATCATTAGGGCCCGGCTTGTACTTCATGTTTTGCGCGCGCCCCTAAATAGGAATGAGGTAGCTAATCCCGAACCACTAGGGTTTACTAGGCCTTCTCAAAAGTCCTTCAGCCTAGTATCATAATCATTTGACTCGCTTTAAGAGTCTATAGTACAAGCCATTACAAAATAAAATAATTATCATGTTCTTTATTTTCATAAAGTATGCTCTTAGTCCCAACCTTCTAGGGAAGCATTCTTTAGGCCCTAAGCCTTCTTCGTTCATGCCCTACAGGGCTCATTCTTATGCATATGTATGCATTCATAATCATGATAACTAGCCTAGTATAAAGCATGCATTTCATAAGGGTGCCCCATGGCTATAATGCATGCTCATACATAGATCTCCATAATCATGATAACTAGCCTAGTATAAAGCATGCATTTCATAAGGGTGCCCCATGGGCTATAATGCATGCTCATACATAGATCATAATTCAACCCCTTAAACATATCTTATATATGACAAGGTTGATCACATAAATCATATTCATATCATAGGAAGTGGTAGCATGCTTCATGGGTAAATCAAATTGTTCCTAACCCTAAAACTAGGGTCTTGGCCGAAACTCAAGGCTAGGGAGAGTTCCATTTTTCCTAATCCAACACTCCTTTGAATATCACATGCATATACATCTCATATCATTTTACATAAGCATATCACATAAAATAATTTAACCTTCACAAACCCTAAGGTTTCATGCCTTGGCCGAATGGTGTAGGGTAGGGAAACTAGGGTTTTGAAATTAAACATTCACACAAGCATTTATTCAAACACCTTGTCTACACTACTAGGCATAGATTCATCATAGGCAAATCAAGCATCCCTAAACCCTAATCATCCTAGGTTGGCCGAATGATGTAAGGGTAGGGTAGGCTAGGTTTTTGACATCCAATCTTCACACAAACATTTATTCAAACACCTTACCTACACTACTAAACATGGACACATCATAGGATAGCAAACAACCCAAAAATCTAGCCCATTCCCTCTTGGCCGAAAGTTGTAGGGTGGATAACCCTACTTTTCCTTATCACAACATGATGGGAAACAACATACATCCATACCCTAAGTTCCTAGGAGTATCCTCATGCATCAAGAAGTAACCTAGACCCTTGTCTTGGTGGTGGCCGAATGGTTACAAGGGAGGAACTCCCATTTTTGAAAACAAGGACACCAAAGAAACATTCAATAACAATTACACTGCAGGCGAGGGGATACTTACATCCTTTCGCTTGAATTTCGCCTTCCCTAGATCCTTAGGGTACCCTTGGTTGAAGGAGAAGTGGAGGTTCCTTTCGCCAAAACTCCTCTAGAACTTCTTGACCCTAGTGGAGGGCAAGACCCTTTAGATAGTTTCCTTCCTTCCACTTCCCTAGGGTTAGAAACCCTAGGTTGTATTTTTCGAAAACACAAGGGAGAGGGGCAATGAAGTTTCGGTGGGGAAGAGAAAAGGAAGAAGAAGAGGAAGTTACTCACACCTCTTCCCTCTCTTATTTATACTTTTCTCATGAAAAGACATGTCTCTTCACTATTACACGCTTAACAAGCATGTTTCTTATTCTCTCAACAAGAAACAATGCTTGGTGTAGTGGTTAAGACATGGAGAGTGCAATTAGGAGGTTCAAGGTTCAATCCTTTCTTCCTCCTTTCTACCTCTTCTTTTTATCACAATTTGCACTAATCCATATCAAAGCCCATTAAGCCAAGCCCATCATGAAATTTCATAATATTAATAACATTTCATGAACTCATAATATTTCATAATATTCCATAAATATTATTTCATTATATTTTTAATATTTCATATTCAGGATTCCATAATATTTCATGATAATATTTCATGAATTCCATAATATTTCATATTCATGAATTCATAATATTCTCTGATAATATTTCATGAATTTCATAATATTTCATATTCATGATTCCATAATATTTCATGATAATATTTAATGAATTCCATAATATTTCATATTCATGAATTCATAATATTCTCTGATAATATTTAATGAATTCCATAATATTTCATATTCATGATTCGATAATATTTCATGATAATATTTCATGAATTCCATAATATTTTGTAACATTCTATATGGGAAAATTTTGGGGTGTTACAATCCTCCATACCTTATAAAAAGTTCGTCCCGAACTTTAAAATAATTCCGGATACTTTAATCGTATTGCCTCTTCCCGTTCCCACGTGGCTTCTTCGAATTGTTCATTCCGCCATAGAACCTTTACTAAGGGTACTTCTTTGTTCCTTAGCTTTTTAACATCCCGGTCTAAAATTTGTAAAGGCCGGCGTTCGGAACTTATGTTCTCTCGATCTTGTACTGGTTGGGGCTCTATCATCTGATTTACATCAGAGGTACATTTCCTGAGCATCGATACGTGGAAGACATCGTGGATAGCCGACATTTCTGGCGGTAACCCCAGTTCATAGGCCACTTTGCCTACCTGTCTCAGAATCTGATACGGTCCCACATATCTCGGACTCAGTTTCCCTTTCTTTCCGAATCTCATCACACCTTTCATAGGGGCCACTTTCAGGAATACTGAATCCCCAACCTCAAACTCTAATGGTCTGCGTCGCTTGTTAGCGTAGCTTTTCTGCCGACTCTGAGCAGTCTCTATTCTCTGGCGAATATTCTTTATAGCCTGAGTGGTTTCATCTATAATATTAGTCTGGAGTCCCATCTCCTTCTTTTCACCACTCTCAAGCCAACATATAGGAGATCTGCATTTTCTTCCGTACAATGCTTCATACGGTGCCATCCCGATAGTAGCCTGATAACTGTTGTTATAAGCAAACTCTGACAGGCTCAGGTATCGGCACCAGCTTCCCTTGTAGTCCAAGGCACAAGCTCGTAACATATCCTCTAGTATTTGATTTACTCTTTCAGGTGCTAACCCTGGTATACTTATACACATACATTGTAATTATATACTTATTGTGATTATGGGTAAATGAGATCTCATTTATTATATCACCAAAATTTATTTTATTCCGTCTTATAATTCTTCATACAAAACTAGTCCAACTCAATGGCCTGTGACTACATTTGATGTATTCGTCATGTCTTCCCTGGATAATGAGAAAACCCTTGCATTCGTCGTAACCAGTGGTACTTGCGGTTGGGGAGGTGCTTGCTTTTTGGCGCGGCAATCTTGGGCCTTGTGCCCTACCCGTCCGCAATTGTAACACTTGCCTGTCCCTTGGAGGCAAGCTCCTCGGTGCGGCCTTCCGCATGTAGCACACGGGTCGAATTTGGGCTGCTTGTTGGCGGGACCACTTTTTGAGTCGTTCTCTCTCTTGCCATTGTGGTTCCCCTTCCAACTATTATTCTGAGGCTTCTGACCTCCGGCTTGGGTTTGGCTCTTGTTTTCAGTCAGCACCTTCTTTTGTTGGTTGATGTTATTCAGGTAGTGCTCAGCAATCAGAGCACTGCTGAATAGCTCTTCTGCGGTCTGTGGCCGGTTGACCCCGCCGGCCGCATTCAGGGCAATTTCAGGCCGCAGCATCTTCAGCATAAGTCTGACTTTTTCTTTCTCAGTGCTGACTAGCTCCGGGCAGAGGCGGGCTAGTCTGTTGAATTTCTTCATTGCCTCGCTGACTGATAGCTCACCTTGTCGGAACTCTGTGAACTCGTCGAAATGCCGGTTGGTGACCCGCAGGTGGAAGAACTCTTCAAAGAATTCCGATTCGAAGTCCTTCCATGTCATTTGGTTCACCTGGCGTTTGGTCTTTATTCTTTCCCAGCACATACGCGCATCTCCAGAAAGGCAAAACGATGCGCATTTGATCTTCTCTTGCTCGGGCCAGTCGAGCAATTCCATGGTGCTTTCCACTGTTTTGTACCAGGCCTGCGCGTCCCAGGGTTCACTAGCACCGGAGAAACCTTCCGGTTTCATTCTCTGCCATTGGATTAGGTAAGCCTCTGGTCGGGCTACCGTGACAGGGGCTGCCGGGGGTGCTGGCGTAACCGGGGTTGCGACTTGAATAATCGTCTGGTTCACTGGTGGTGGGGTGGTAGAGTTCCCCTGCTGATTCATCAGGTTAGTGATGATTAGTTGTTGCTCCGCGATCTGGCGTTGTAGTTTGGTTACAACATGTGCCAAATTTGGTGGGGGTACTGTCTCGTTGAGTGGTGATGCTGTCTCGTTAAGTGGTGGAGGGGCAGTCCCGTTAAGACGGTTACTACGTCTTCTAGCCATCTTCATAAGAATGAGACTAGTATGAGGTAATAGTTATTCCTACATCCACGCATAATTAACTAGGAGTAGCACATACTATCATGCATAAAGGAAGTATCGTTCATGTTCACATATCTTACAATTACTTGTCATTATCAATCATACAGGTGATAAATAACTATATAAGACTTAACGCTACTTTCTCTTGTTATGCAAGTATAAATCATCTCTATATAATCATTACTGTACATGAAATAAAGTAAGGCGATATTAGGATCTCTTACTTGGAAGCGGTAGGATGAAGCTTGATGTGTGTGTGGTGGAGGGGAAATCTGCTCTGATACCAACTTGTAACGCCCGCCCTTATATCTACTCTCGGGGCGGGGTCACGTACTATCATTCATATAAAAATTTTTTTCTTAAAGTACTAATAACAAAGTACTAAGCATGCTTGTTCAAACCTAACCTATAACATGATAGGTTCAACTCATAATAAAATCAAGTATATGAGTAATCCAAGTGTAACATTCATTACTAAAGAAATGTTAACATAAGCATAATATTGTAGATATGAAGATCTTTATTTCCCGAGCCACCACCCCACACATCTTCAGCCCTCCTGCCTCTTTCTTTAGTTTAAGTGTCCCTTACCCTGATCTGCAGCATAAGACAACACATAAACTAGTAAGCACAAATGCTTAGTAAGGATCCTGTCCTACTCGTAAAATCGAATATCATAAAAAGATAAGAGAATAAATCACATTCAAGCATGGTAAGTGTTTAAACATGTTAAACATCTAAGCATATTAACTTCATAGGAAGGTTTCTTTGAAAACATATAAACATAATACTTGAACATAGCATAATCATTAGGGCCCGGCTTGTACTTCATGTTTTGCGCGTGCCCCTAAATAGGAACGAGGTAGCTAATCCCGAACCACTAGGGTTTACTAGGCCTTCTCAAAAGTCCTTCAGCCTAGTATCATAATCATTTGACTCGCTTTAAGAGTCTATAGTACAAGCCATTACAAAATAAAATAATTATCATGTTCTTTATTTTCATAAAGTATGCTCTTAGTCCCAACCTTCTAGGGAAGCATTCTTTAGGCCCTAAGCCTTCTTCGTTCATGCCCTACAGGGCTCATTCTTATGCATATGTATGCATTCATAATCATGATAACAAGCCTAGTATAAAGCATGCATTTCATAAGGGTGCCCCATGGCTATAATGCATGCTCATACATAGATCTCCATAATCATGATAACTATCCTAGTATAAAGCATGCATTTCATAAGGGTGCCCCATGGGCTATAATGCATGCTCATACATAGATCAAAATTCAACCCCTTAAACATATCTTATATATGACAAGGTTGTTCACATAAATCATATTCATATCATAGGAAGTGGTAGCATGCTTCATGGGTAAATCAAATGGTTCCTAACCCTAAAACTAGGGTCTTGGCCGAAACTCAAGGCTAGGGAGAGTTCCATTTTTCCTAATCCAACACTCCTTTGAATATCACATGCATATACATCTCATATCATTTTACATAAGCATATCACATAAAATAATTTAACTTTCACAAACCCTAAGGTTTCATGCCTTGGCTGAATGGTGTAGGGTAGGGAAACTAGGGTTTTGAAATTAAACCTTCACACAAGCATTTATTCAAACACCTTGTCTACACTACTAGGCATAGATTCATCATAGGCAAATCAAGCATCCCTATACCCTAATCATCCTAGGTTGGCCGAATGATGTAAGGGTAGGGTAGGCTAGGTTTTTGACATCCAATCTTCACACAAACATTTATTCAAACACCTTACCTACACTACTAAATATGGACACATCATAGGATAGCAAACAACCCAAAAAACTAGCCCATTCCCTCTTGGCCGAAAGTTGTAGGGTGGATAACCCTACTTTTCCTTATCACAACATGATGGGAAACAACATACATCCATACCCTAAGTTCCTAGGAGTATCCTCATGCATCAAGAAGCAACCTAGACCCTTGTCTTGGTGGTGGCCGAATGGTTACAAGGGAGGAACTCCCATTTTCGAAAACAAGGACACCAAAGAAACATTCAATAACAATTACACTGCAGGCGAGGGGATACTTACATCCTTTCGCTTGAATTTCGCCTTCCCTAGATCCTTAGGGTACCCTTGGTTGAAGGAGAAGTGGAGGTTCCTTTCGCCAAAACTCCTCTAGAACATCTTGACTCTAGTGGAGGGCAAGACCCTTTAGATAGTCTCCTTCCTTCCACTTCCCTAGGGTTAGAAACCCTAGGTTGTATTTTTCGAAAACACAAGGGAGAGGGGCAATGAAGTTTCGGTGGGGAAGAGAAAAGGAAGAAGAAGAGGAAGTTACTCACACCTCTTCCCTCTCTTATTTATACTTTTCTCATGAAAAGACATGTCTCTTCACTATTACACGCTTAACAAGCATGTTTCTTATTCTCTCAACAAGAAACAATGCTTGGTGTAGTGGTTAAGACATAGTGAGTGCAACTAGGAGGTTCAAGGTTCAATCCTTGCTTCCTCCTTTCTACCTCTTCATTTTATCACAATTTGCACTAATCCATATCAAAGCCCATTAAGCCAAGCCCATCATGAAATTTCATAATATTAATAACATTTCATGAACTCATAATATTCCATAAATAATATTTCATTATATTTTTAATATTTCATATTCAGGATTCCATAATATTTCATGATAATATTTCATGAATTCCATAATATTTCATATTCATGAATTCATAATATTCTCTGATAATATTTCATGAATTCCATAATATTTCATATTCATGATTCCATAATATTTCATGATAATATTTCATGAATTCCATAATATTTTATATTCATGAATTCATAATATTCTCTGATAATATTTCATGAATTCCATAATATTTCATATTCATGATTCCATAATATTTCATGATAATATTTCATGAATTCCATAATATTTTATAACATTCTATATGGGAAAATTTTGGGGCGTTACAGTTGTTATAAAGCCTTGGGGGTGGAGGGCTTTATATAGTAGGTCTGGGGGCGCCCTCCACGTGGCCTTTGATCCGCAACAGTCTAGGTCAGCGTTTTATCCCTCCAAAATAGGGATCGAACCTTGACGTGGGCGCCCGGGAAGCAGGGGGCACCCTGGTTGACTATTTCAGCGTGCTTCTCGGCTGGATGAGGTTTATCCGCTTCGCTGGCTTAAGCACGGGGCGCCCTGGGCACTGGGGGCGCCCGGGATGCAGGGGGCGCCCGGGAGCATGGGGCGCCCCGCCCAGCAAGCTACCGAAGCACTTCTTTGCCTCACTTGTTTTGTATTGACCTTGGGGGCGCCCCAGACACTGGGGGCACCCTGCTCAGCTACTTGCCTCTCTCCTTTGGGCATTCAGAGCTGCAGACACACGTTCCTTCGGTCCTGCATCCAGGATTAGTCCAAAACAATATGAAGCAATAGAGTATTAGGTTTATACAGCCTTAGCTGTCTTGGTTCTGACTTTGGGTCTCCAAAATGGAACCCTAGGTCGAACTGACGCTGACTGTTCCCTCTACGGGGAATGCGTCCTCACCTACTCCTCTCAGGAGAATTTACCTGATGCCAACCAGCTCCTCCAGTTGTACTTTTGCCCAACAGTCCTTCGCCAGGTGCCTAGCTGTCCTTTGCCAGGTTTTCAGTTCCAAGCAGTCCTTAGCCAGGTCTTCAGTTCCAGGCAGTACTTCGCCTGGTGCCCAGCAGTCCTTCGCCAGGTCTTTAACTTCTAGCAGCCCTTCGCTAGGTGCCCAGCAGTCCTTCGCTGGGTCTTAGGGTTCTGATGCCTTGCAGTCCTTCGCTAGGTGCCTAGCAGTCCTTTGCTAGGTGCCTAGCAGTCCTTTGCTAGGGCTTCAAACCGCACACTCATATAGAATGTTAGATAAACAAAACATCTTAACTTTTGTACCCTTTGCCATTGATCAAAACACAGGTTCGACTTGGGTGCTATTTGTACCAACAATGACCACTATGATTCGTATTCCAAAATAAATATTCATACAAAAGTTAGTCTTATAGTATACATCCAAACAGACACCTCTCACTAAGGTTAGTAAACGTGATTCATATTTAAATAAATTGTATAATATGAAAATGTAGGAGAGAGAATCAGCTAGTCATCGCCTTTATATACTAGCTTCACGGGCGCCTAAGGCTTATGGGGCGCCTGCCACATTGCGGTCAAACTTCATCTAAACAATCGAAATCGCAGCAGGGATAAGACAACCATTCCCAGGCGCCTGGGAAGCTCTCAGGCGCCTAGGAACCCCTTTATATACTAGCTTCACGGGCGCCTAAGGCTTATGGGGCGCCTGCCACATTGCGGTCAAACTTCATCTAAACAACCGAAATCGCAGCAGGGATAAGACAACCATTCCCAGGCGCCTGGGAAGCTCTCAGGCGCCTAGGAAGCCTTTTCCCAGGTCGCATTTTTCCTGCGTTTGCTCTCCTATCTTACCTCCAACTCCAGGACCTGCAGGAGAACAAACACAAGACAAAAACACACATAATATTAGCCTTAATGATTGATTCTGACTTTGGATTTCATCCGAAACCCTAGGTCGAACCGACTCCTAATGTTCCCTTTCCCGGGGAACGCGTCTTCACCTACTCCACCCTGGAGAAGTTACGTTTGCCAACCGGAACCTTCGGTTGGACTTTCGCTTAGCCTCCGAGAACCTGAATCTTGAGATGTCCGAGCTCGACCCATCTCTACATCTGTCCGCGATCCTCGCTCATCTAAAGCTTTTGCAAACCGGGACCTCCAGCTGGACTTTTGCTTGGCCTCCGGGAACTCGGATCTCGAGACATCCGACCTCGACCCATCTCTACTTCTGTCCGACATCCCTCACTCGGCAAAGACTTCGTTGCCCGATCCTCGACCAGGACTTAGTACTTTGTCTCCCGGAGCAAGACTTCGTGCCCAACTTCACTCACCAAGACTTAATCCAACCTAGCTTCACACACTAGGACCCAGCTTCACTCACCAGGATTTAGTTCATCTAGCTTCATTCACTAGGATTTCTTCCACCTAGCTTCCCTTGCTAGGACCCAGCTTCACTCACCTGGATTTAGTCCACCTAGCTTCACTTGCTAGGATTTCTTCCACCTAGCTTCACTCACTAGGGTTTCATTCACCTTAATCACTTCTTTGCTAGTCATCTTGATCCTGACAAGACTTCCTCCAACTTTCAGGTAAATATAATTCCAAACCTCAAGTCCGGTTTGATTTAATCCCTTGGTTAAACTGACCAACCCTAGGTTCTATTTATTCTTTCAAATATTAGATCTTATTTAGCTTAACCCTTTGTCAAACTGATTAAACCTGGGTTAACCCTACCAAACATAAGGTCCTGTTTGGTTTAACCCTTGATCAATTTGACTACACCTTTAACATATTGTCTAACATATATATTGTCACTAACTTAAGTATATTATCATACATCGAAACACTAGAGGATGACTGTTCATCACTGATGAACTTGCACCAACAATCACCCCTTTTTTGATGTTTGACAATATCTTAAGTTAGGTTAGGTCTAAGGGTTCTAGATTTAACACATGGGAGAAATTGAAAAAAAATCTAACTAATGCCTCTCTCCCCCTTTGTCACACATCAAAAAAAAAGAAATGATGAAAAAAAATTTGCACCAACAATCAGATTTTTAGAAAAAATTGTAACTTAAGCCTTTCTTCCCCTTTTATGATAATCTCTCTGTTGGAACTTGGATGGCTAGAGAGGGGGGGGTGATGTTAGTGATATGAGAGAAGTGTCCTAAGGCAATCGCCTTATGATTGTAAACATTTATTTTAATAAATGATAATTCACTATTTGAGTATACATGTTTGTGTATTTAATTGGGATCTTAAACTCATCTACTGAATGTCCGCAATATAATTCACAGCATAAGAGAATTTGTGATGGGATCACAACTAGTGATTATCTCTACATGTGCAATTGTGAAGTATTGAAAGTATCCCTAGTCGATGAATTGATAAAAACGGACACTATCAATTCTGTTGAGACTAGCATGGGCTATTCTCTAATCAGCTGATTCTCACTGGCTGGTGACATTGGGATGTCCGGAGATAAACATGGATGCTAGTTAAGGGAACTAGTTCATTGGAGTGACTAGCTGTAAAACTTCATATGGTTATCTATACAGATATGTCAATGAAGTTCTTACTGCAGCTTAAGTGCGATGTTCCTTTGACTTGCGGTGTTCAAGTCATCTTGGTCATGGAGACTTATACTTTAACATCTCAAGCAAGCATCTCCAAGGAGGTGTGGACCCAGGATGAATGGGTATAAGCCGAAGTGCCCGAAGATGTTTGAACAACCTACAAAGGATTCACCACTCCTTGCGAGGAGATGTATACCCAGGCCTATCGTTGGATTGTTACTCAAAGCCTCTGGCCAGAGCATATCATGTTTAGAGTATGAGTCTCTTAAATACATGAGAGTAATTAGAAATCCAAAGGACGAGAAAGACACTACTTGGGCAAGGTGTGACGTAGTCAGTCTAGTGAGGACTGACACAAACAGACCATGTCCTGAACCAAGTGGGTATAGGATGGTGAAGGGAATGGGGCACGATTCATTAGAGCTGCTGAAGGGTTTTAGAAATACTTCTGAGGTCAAACCGTTGATCTTTCGATTAATTGGGGGTCATGATGTACTACTAGGTGCCACTCATGATCGTTCTATAATTAGTTGATTATAGACGGCAAACATAAATCGAAAGCCTATTTAGTCACACGCACTACGAGTAATCCGAGGGATTTAAAACGAGTTGAAAATTAGATTTTCCAATCAAGAGAAATAAGTCTAATCTGAATTTATCAGAGGCGCATTAAATGAGTCTTTTGAAGGCTAAAAGAGGGTGCCAAACCCCTTTGGTTAGGCCGACCAAGAGCTAAAAATGTCTAAGTCTTTTGAAGGCTTATTGGGCGAATTAAATGAGTTTAATTTGCGATCGGTTCGGTTTGGTTTGGCCGGCCAAAGAGGGTGCCAAACCCCTTTGGTTTGGCCGACCACATCAAGGGGAAGAAACCAATTTATTTGGTTTAATTAATAAAATAAATCTAGCACGATTTGTTTTATAAATTATGGATAAATAAATTTGTGTAAAAAAATTTATATAAATAAATTTATAGAAATTTATTCTTTTATGAAAATTAAAATGATCCATGGAATGATTTATTTTAATTTTATAAAATCAATTATGAATTGATTTTTTTTCATAATAAGAAAGTTTATAAATTTCTTATAAAATTTATTCCATAATAAAAGGAGAGATAAATTTGGTTTTATTATAAAGTTGGTTATAATAAAACTTGGCTAAAACGGAATAATTCATAAGAGAATTTATAGGATAAATTTGTTATGAAAATTCCGTTAAGAGGGAGACATGGCAAGGGAGGTGCTACTATATAAAGGAACCAAAGGCAAGCCTTTAAATCCAATTGAGTAATCAAGAGATTAGTAGCTCCCTCTCTCTCTCTCTATTATTCTCTCCCTCTCTTCCCCTTAGGGCCGGCGCCCCTCATCCCCTCCCTAGGGCCGGCGCACAACCACCCTAGGGCCGGCGCACCGCCCTCGCCTTCAAGGTGTTGGCGTGAGCAACCATCACCAAGAAGGAGCCGAAGAAGAAGAAGAAGAAGCGGATCACATCTCCTCCCTTCTCGGAATTTAGATTCCGTTTCTTTGGTGGTTAGTTTCCTTTCTTCTCTCTTGATCTTCTAGTTGTGCCTTTAGAGAATCTAGTAGTTCTCGTCGGCACAAAACTCGTGACTTTGCGAAGTCATCCCGAAGAGAACTCGGCGTGGACGCGAATAGAGGCGGAGCTTCCAAGGGACGCTACGGTTTGATCTCGTCCCTTACTTCGAGTTACGCGAGGTACTTAGTAAATTAGTTTACTTTTCCGCAAAGTTTTAATTTATGATCATGTCCACACATCATAGGTTGCATGCTAGATACGTGGTTAAAATAATTTGAGAAATTATTTTATGCTAATTCTTCCGCTGCACGTAAAAATTTTAAAATTTACGAACCCGTATCCTTGTCAACATGCACCCGGTCCCAACAGTGGAATCAGAGCCGGTTAGTGTTCAACATAATCATATAATTATTTTGCGCAAAACTTTGTCATGATCTCAATTTTGGAAAAAATTTTCAATTATGGAAACTTTCAAATTATAATAAATTTTATATTTATGAATTTCTAAGTTTGGAAATCCTCATGAAATTTCGCAAACTTTTGAAATTTTCTAGTTTCTAAAATTTTATAATAATTGTGAAAACTTCCCATCTTTGGAAACATTCCAATTTTGAAAATTTTTCTATTTTAGAAATTTTCCAATTTTAGAAATATGTAAGTTTTCTTTCTACCAAAAACTTATAATTATTCTAAAAACCTATTATGAAATCTCACAATTTTGGGCACTTTCTTTCAAGAAAGTCTAGACAAATTTATGGACAGTTATTTGACAATTAAATTTGAATTGGTTTTTAGATTGTCAACAAAATTCTTTATTTTGGATTGAGCCTCGGAAAGCCATCCAATTTAAAGTTAGTTGTTGTAATTTAATTTTCCAATTTTAAATGAGATTGTCATGTTTAATTTGGTTACGTTTCCGAAGCGGACCAAATTGGATTTATGACAAATTACTTTTCTTTGGGTATCTGAGCCACGGGGAGCCACCCTTAGAAAAGGATTTGTTGTAATTAATTAAATCCATGAATAAAATATGATTTAAGAGGTGATGCTCTTACATATTGTTGTCTCCAAAATTAATTAGGAAAATAGTTTCCTATAGAGTTTTCTTAAATGAAATTTTCATGAAAATAATATGTGGTTGAATTAAGGGATTTGTCTCTTAATTTAATAAGATTTGATTTAGATAAATCAAAGTCTTAAAACATATTATTTCCGAAATTGATTATGACAATTTAGGAAATTGTTTCCCAAATCAATTCCTTAAATAAAGTATGAAATTAGAATTAGGAAATCCGGTTCCTAATTATGAGACTTGATAAATTAAGTCACATACATACTTTATTAAGGAAATCGTTTGTCATGACATAATTTTATGTCATGAATGTGCTTAGAAAAGAAAGGATGAGACCCAAAACCCCTTACAAAATATTAAGGCCAACACCTTCCATTAATATGGTTAGAATCGGAGTTTTGTTTCTCGTTTGGGTTGATGGACACATCCATGCCCGGCTTGAACCTCAACATGTTCAAACCATGGAATTAGTTTATGAATAATATAGTAGGAGTCAGAGGTCAATCCTTAGTTTTGGTTGTTGGACACATCCAAGCCTGACTAAACGGTTGAATGAGCTCCAACCATATTAAAACTATTTCTTGATTAATGGGTCAGCCTTAAGCTTGGAGCATCGATTTGTTGTGCCACAGCCAAGGTCGATGTAAAGAGTGGTGCAATTGGGTGCTATGTATAATGTTGCATACTTGTTAATGAGTTAACAACCCAATGATTTATGCAAACATTCAATTAGTTGATAGCGTAAAGTGATAGTTACATATATGTGATGTGTAATCGGTATAATTACCTACCTTCATAGCTAAGAATGACTTGATGGCGACAGCCATGGTGGTTCTTATCTATGGTTGGATATTAACCTATTTAGAGATGTTCCTACGATCTCCCGAATTGATAAAAAGGGTTATTCAATTTGAAAAATAAATAGGATTTTATTTATGTATGTTGATACATTCTTTAATCATTCTTCTCACATAAGCTCAATTTGTATTTCTAGGTTAATCACTCGATCATGTCTTCTCTGAATTTGCGTTCCATCTTGGACACCAATAAACTGACCGGGCCAAACTTCATGGACTGGCTTCGAAACCTGAGGATTGTCCTCAAGGCAGAGAAGCTTGCTTATGTCCTTGAAGATCAACTTCCTAACCATCCTCCAGAGGGTGCAACTCCAGACCAGTTAATGGCCTATCAGAAACATGTGACCGATTCTGAACTTGCGAGTTGCATCATGCTAGCCTCTATGATACCTGAGCTGCAAAAGCTGCATGAGCATATGGATGCTTATACCATCATCTTCCATCTTCATGAATTGTTTGAAGAGCAGGCGAGATCCGAAAGGTTCGAAGTCTCCAGACTCCTCTTCACCACTATGATGCAGGAAGGCACTTCTGCCTCGCAGTTTGTGTTAAAGATGTTGGGGTACATTGAACGACTGAACACACTCGATTTTGCAATGGATCATGAACTAAGTATTGACTTAATTCTGAGTTGTTTGCCCAAAAGTTATTCACAATTTGTGATGAACTATCGGATGAACAAACTAGAGACTACCATTCCTGAGTTGCTCAACCTGCTGAAGACTGTAGAGCCTTCTGTAAAGCCGGATCAAAAGGCGGTACTGTTAGTTGGTTCCTCAAAGAAAGGTTCTAAGAGGAAGGCCAAAGAACAGAATAAAGGAAAGAAGAAAAAGTCCAAAAAAGACTGAAAAGAAACCAAAAGGAACTTGCCATCATTGTGGCAAGGAGGGTCCACTGGCGAAGAAACTGCAAGGTTTATCTTGAGTCCTTGAAGAATAAGGCATCCGATGCCCCATCCTCTTCAGGTATCTTCATTATTGAATGTCACTCTATTTCCTCAAATACCTGGGTACTTGATACTGGGTGTAGCTCACATATATGTAATGACATACAGGGGCTAAGGAATAGAAGAAGACTCGTCAGGGGAGAAGAGGATTTGCGAGTTGGAAATGGGGCAAAGATTGCTGCTGTTGCCATGGGAACATATTTGCTAAAGCTCCCGACTGGACGTGTCTTAGAATTGGATAATTGTTATTTTGTTCCTTCGTTAATAAAGAACATTGTATCTATTTCATGTTTGAATGAAAAGGGTTATCATTTAACTTTTAGTAACAATTGTTGTTACATAACTTTAAATGGCGTTCTTTATGGGAATGGAACTTTGTGCAATGGTATCTACACGTTAGATTTATCCAGTGACGTTTTCAATATCGAAGTTAGCAACAAACGTGCTCGAATAGATAATCGAATAGACTCCTACACTTGGCATTGTCGTCTTGGCCATGTAAGTAAGAAACGCATGACCGAATTACACCGATGTGGAATTTTGGAATCATTTGAACCCGGTTCATTTGATACATGCGAATCATGCTTAAAAGGCAAGATGACCAAATTACCCTTTTCCGGAAAAGGTAATCCAGTGGGAGAATTGCTTGGTCTAATACATACTGATGTATGTGGACCAATGTCAACTCTTGCACAAGGAGGCTATAGCTACTTCATCACCTTTATCGATGATCACTCACGATTCGGGTATGTGTTCTTGATGAAACACAAATCTGAAGCTTTGAGAAATTCAAAGAGTTCAGAAATGAAGTAGAGAAACAGCTTGGCAAAAGTATTAAGATACTTCGATCCGATCGGGGTGGTGAATACTTAAGTCAAGAGTTTCAAGATTATCTTAGGGACAATGGGATATTGTCCCAATGGACTCCGCCGTATACACCACAGCATAATGGTGTATCTGAGAGGCGCAACCGAACCTTGATGGACATGGTTAGGTCGATGATGAATCATGCAACTCTTCCAAAATCCTTTTGGGGCTATGCACTTAAGACAGCTGTTTACTTGCTAAACAGAGTCCCGACCAAGGTAGTCTCTACTACTCCATATGAGACATGGAATAGTAAGAAACCTCACTTAACTCACCTTAAGATATGGGGTTGTCCTGCTTATGTGAAGCGGACTGTATCAGACAAATTGGATGCTAAGTCTGATAAATGTCTATTTATTGGATACCCTAAGGAAACGAAGGGTTACCAATTCTATCATCCCTTGGAACAAAAGGTGTTTGTTTCAAGGCATGCTGTATTTCTGGAAAAAGAATTTCTTTTACAAGAAAACAGTGGGAGTGGCATTGAACTTGATGAAGTTCAAGAAACTCCAATAGACATTACAGAGACACCTAGTCTAGACCCACAACCAATAACTCATAATGATGAGCTATCAGTTGAACCTAAAACACACCACCTCTTCGTAGATCTGATAGGACACANGCGTTCCATTGGACACCAAATAAACTGACCGGGCCAAACTTCATGGACTGGCTTCGAAACCTGAGGATTGTCCTCAAGGCAGAGAAGCTTGCTTATGTCCTTGAAGATCAACTTCCTAACCATCCTCCAGAGGGTGCAACTCCAGACCAGTTAATGGCCTATCAGAAACATGTGACCGATTCTGAACTTGCGAGTTGCATCATGCTAGCCTCTATGATACCTGAGCTGCAAAAGCTGCATGAGCATATGGATGCTTATACCATCATCTTCCATCTTCATGAATGTTTGAAGAGCAGGCGAGATCCGAAAGGTTCGAAGTCTCCAGACTCCTCTTCACCACTATGATGCAGGAAGGCACTTCTGCCTCGCAGTTTGTGTTAAAGATGTTGGGGTACATTGAACGACTGAACCACACTCGATTTTGCAATGGATCATGAACTAAGTATTGACTTAATTCTGAGTTGTTTGCCCAAAAGTTATTCACAATTGTGATGAACTATCGGATGAACAAACTAGAGACTACCATTCCTGAGTTGCTCAACCTGCTGAAGACTGTAGAGCCTTCTGTAAAGCCGGATCAAAAGGCGGTACTGTTAGTTGGTTCCTCAAAGAAAGGTTCTAAGAGGAAGGCCAAAGAACAGAATAAAGGAAAGAAGAAAAAGTCCAAAAAGACTGAAAAGAAACCAAAAGGAACTTGCCATCATTGTGGCAAGGAGGGTCACTGGCGAAGAAACTGCAAGGTTTATCTTGAGTCCTTGAAGAATAAGGCATCCGATGCCCCATCCTCTTCAGGTATCTTCATTATTGAATGTCACTCTATTTCCTCAAATACCTGGGTACTTGATACTGGGTGTAGCTCACATATATGTAATGACATACAGGGGCTAAGGAATAGAAGAAGACTCGTCAGGGGAGAAGAGGATTTGCGAGTTGGAAATGGGGCAAAGATTGCTGCTGTTGCCATGGGAACATATTTGCTAAAGCTCCCGACTGGACGTGTCTTAAAATTGGATAATTGTTATTTTGTTCCTTCGTTAATAATGAACATTGTATCTCTTTCATGTTTGAATGAAAAGGGTTATCATTTAACTTTTAGTAACAATTGTTGTTACATAACTTTAAATGGCGTTCTTTATGGGAATGGAATTTTGTGCAATGGTATCTACACGTTAGATTTATCCAGTGACATTTTCAATATCAAAGTTAGCAACAAACGTGCTCGAATAGATAATCGAATAGACTCCTACACTTGACATTGTCGTCTTGGCCATGTAAGTAAGAAACGCATGACCGAATTACACCGATGTGGAATTTTGGAATCATTTGAACCCGGTTCATTTGATACATGTGAATCATGCTTAAAAGGCAAGATGACCAAATTACCCTTTTCCGGAAAAGGTAATCCAGTGGGAGAATTGCTTGGTCTAATACATACTGATGTATGTGGACCAATGTCAACTCTTGCACAAGGAGGCTATAGCTACTTCATCACCTCTATCGATGATCACTCACGATTCGGGTACGTGTTCTTGATGAAACACAAATCTGAAGCCTTTGAGAAATTCAAAGAGTTCAGAAATGAAGTAGAGAAACAGCTTGGCAAAAGTATTAAGATACTTCAATCCGATCGGGGTGGTGAATACTTGAGTCAAGAGTTTCAAGATTATCTTAGGGACAATGGGATATTGTCCCAATGGACTCCGCCATATACACCATAGCATAATAGTGTATCTGAGAGGCGCAACCAAACCTTGATGGACATGGTTAGGTCGATGATGAATCATGCAACTCTTCCAAAATCCTTTTGGGGCTATGCACTTAAGACAGCTGTTTACTTGCTAAACAGAGTCCCGACCAAGGTTGTCTCTACTACTCCATATGAGACATGGAATAGTAAGAAACCTCACTTAACTCACCTTAAGATATGAGGTTGTCTTGCTTATGTGATGCGGATTGTATCAGACAAATTGGATGCTAAGTCTGATAAATGTCTTTTTATTGGATACCCTAAGGAAACGAAGGGTTACCAATTCTATCATCCCTTGGAACAAAAGGTGTTTGTTTCAAGGCATGCTGTATTTCTGGAAAAAGAATTTCTTTTACAAGAAAACAGTGGGAGTGGCATTGAACTTGATGAAGTTCAAGAAACTCCAATAGACATTACAGAGACACCTAGTCTAGACCCACAACCAATAACTCATAATGATGAGCTATCAGTTGATCCTAAAACTACACCACCTCTTCGTAGATCTGATAGGACACACAATATTCCAGAGAGATACGAATTTCTCGTAAGTGAATTGAACGACGTGTTACTCATAAGCGATGACGAACCTATCAGTTATGAAGATGTTCTGAAAAGTTTAGAAAGGGACAAATGACTTGAGGCCATGAAGTCGGAAATGGATTCCATGTACGAAAACCAAGTATGGGATTTGGTTAACCCACCTGAAGGGATTAAGCCCATAGGGTGCAAGTGGGTTTTCAAGAAGAAAACCGACATGGAAGGTAATGTAGTTACCTTTAAGGCTAGATTAGTGGCAAAAGGATATCGTCAGAAACAAAGAATTGATTTTGACGAAACCTATTCGCCAGTAGCTATGCTTAAATCCATTCGGATGCTCCTAGCCATAGCAGCTCATTATGATTATGAGATATGACAAATGGATGTGAAAATAGCTTTCCTTAATGGAAACCTGCTTGAGGATGTATACATGATACAACCTGAAGGTTTCACATCGGTTGACAAAACCAAAGTATGCAAGCTTCGACGATCCATATATGGACTGAAGCAAGCATCTAGGAGCTAGAACATCCGTTTTGATGAGACAATCAAAGAGTTTGATTTCTCACAAAATCCTGACGAACCTTGTGTGTACAAGAAGGTTAGTGGGAGTGCAGTCATATTCCTAGTATTATATGTCGATGACATATTACTTATAGGAAACGATATATCAGTTTTACAGACAGTTAATATTTGGTTGTCCAAAACTTTCTCCATGAAAGACCTGGGAGAAGCAACCTATATCCTTGGGATTAGAATCTATAGAGATAGATCAAAACGGTTGCTTGGTCTTTCGCAGTCTACATATATAGACCGAGTGCTAAAAAGGTTTAGCATGTCGGAATCCAAGAAAGGTTACCTTCCCATCAGGCATGGGATCAACCTTTCAAAGTCTATATGTCCGCGCACAGAAGACGAGAGGTTTGCATGAATAAGATTCCTTATGCATCCGCGATAGGATCTATAATGTATGCTATGTTATGTACAAGACCCGATGTAACGTATGCTTTGAGCGTCACAAGCAGATACCAGTCTGATCCAGGAATGGATCATTGGGCGGCTGTTAAAACAATCCTTAAGTACTTAAGAAGAACTAAGGATGTGTTCCTAATATATGGAGAAGGAGATATGGTAATACGTGGGTATACAGATGCCAGTTTCCAGACAGATAAGGATGACTCCAAATCTCAGTCTAGATACGTATTTACTTTGAATGGAGACGCAATAAGTTGGAAAAGTTCCAAACAAGACACCGTAGCGGATTCTACCACGGAAGCGGAATATATCGCAGCTTCGGAAGCAGCGAAGGAAGCAGTCTGGATCAAGAAGATTGTCTCCGAACTTGGAGTGGTTCCAACCATTGATGAAGCAGTGCCGGTTTACTGCGACAACAATGGAACTATTGCACAAGCAAAGGAACCAAGGTCTCATCAGCGATCCAAACACGTGCTTCGCCGCTATCATCTGATCAGAGAGATTATAAGTAGGAATGATATACAAATTGAGAAAATTCCCACTGAAAAGAATTTAGCGGATCCTTTAACTAAGGCCTTACCTCAAAACAAGTTTGAGGGTCATGTTAGAGCCAGTGGTATTGGATACCATAGCGATTGGCATTAGGCCAAGTATGAGTTTGTTAGTGATATGAGAGAAGTGTCCTAAGACAATCGCCTTATGATTGTAAACATTTATTTTAATAAATGATAATTCACTATTTGAGTATACATATTTGTGTATTTGATTGGGATCTTAAACTCATCTACTGAATATCCGCAATATAATTCATAGCATAAGAGAATTTGTGATGGGATCACAACTAGTGATTATCTCTACATGTGCAAATGTGAAGTATTGAAAGTATCCCTAGTCGATGAATTGATAAAAACGGACACTATCAATTCTGTTGAGACTAGCATGGGCTATTCTCTAATTAGCTGATTCTCACTGGCTGGTGACATTGGGATGTCCGGAGATAAACATGGATGCTAGTTAAGGGAACTAGTTCATTGGAGTGACTAGCTGTAAAACTTCATATGGTTATCTATACAGATATGTTAATGAAGTTCTTACTGCAGCTTAAGTGCGATGTTCCTTTGACTTGCGGTGTTCAAGTCATCTTGGTCATGGAGACTTATACTTTAACATCTTAAGCAAGCATCTCCAAGGAGGTGTGGACCCAGGATGATTGGGTATAAGCCGAAGTGCCCGAAGATGTTTGAACAACCTACAAAGGATTCACCACTCCTTGCGAGGAGATGTATACCCTGGCCTATCGTCGGATTGTTACTCAAAGCCTCTGGCCAGAGCATATCATGATTAGAGTATGAGTCTCTTAAATACATGAGAGTAATTAGAAATCCAAAGGACGAGAAAGACACTACTTGGGCTAGGTGTGACTTAGTCAGTCTAGTGGGGACTGACACAAACAGACCATGTCCTGAACCAAGTGGGTATAAGATGGTGAAGGGAATGGGGCACGATTCATTAGAGCTGTTGAAGGGTTTCAGAATTACTTCTGAGGTCAAACCGTTGATCTTTCGATTAATTGGGGGTCATGATGTACTACTAGGTGCCACTCATGATCGTTCTATAATTAATTGATTATAGATGGCCAACATAAATCGAAAGCCTATTTAGTCACACGCACTACGAGTAATCCGAGGGATTTAAAACGAGTTGAAAATTGGATTTTCCGATCAAGAGAAATAAGTCGAATCTGAATTTATCAGAGATGCAATGGAAGCTAAAAATGGCTAAGTCTTTTGAAGGCTTATTGGGCGAATTAAATGAGTTTAATTTGCGATCGGTTCGGCTTGGTTTGGCCGGCCAAAGAGGGTGCCAAACCCCTTTGGTTTGGCCGGCCACATCAAGGGGAAGAAACCAATTTATTTGGTTTAATTAATAAAATAAATCTAGCACGATTTGTTTTATAAATTATGGATAAATAAATTTGTGTAAAGAAATTTATATAAATAAATTTATAGAAATTTATTCTTTTATGAAAATTAAAATGATCCATGGAATGGTTTATTTTAATTTTATAAAATCAATTATGAATTGATTTTTTTTCATAATAAGAATGTTTATAAATTTCTTGTAAAATTTATTCCATAATAAAAGGAGAGATAAATTTGGTTTTATTATAAAGTTGGTTATAATAAAACTTGGCTAAAACGGAATAATTCATAAGAGAATTTATAGGATAAATTTGTTATGAAAATTCTGTTAAGAGGGAGACTTGGCAAGGGAGGTGCTACCATATAAAGGAACCAAAGGCAAGCCTTTAATTCCAATCGAGTATTCAAGAGATTAGTAGCTCCCTCTCTCTCTCTCTCTTATTCTCTCCCTCTCTTCCCCTTAGGGTCGGCGCCCCTCATCCCCTCCCTAGGGCCGGCGCACAACCACCCTAGGGCCAGCGCACCGCCCTCGCCTTCAAGGAGTTGGCGTGAGCAACCATCACCAAGAAGGAGCCGAAGATGAAGAAGAAGAAGAAGCGGATCACATCTCCTCCCTTCTCGGAATTTAGATTCCGTTTCTTTGGTGTTTAGTTTCCTTTCTTCTCTCTTGATCTTCTAGTTGTGCCTTTAGAGAATCTAGTAGTTCTCGTCGGCACAAAACTCGTGACTTTGCGAAGTCATCCCGAAGAGAACTCGGCGTGGACGCGAATAGAGGCGGAGCTTCCAAGGGACGCTACGGTTGGATCTCGTCCCTTACTTCGAGTTACGCTAGGTACTTAGTAAATTAGATTACTTTTCCGCAAAGTTTTAATTTATGATCATGTCCACACATCATAAGGTTGTATGCTAGATACGTGGTTAAAATAATTTGAGAAATTATTTTATGCTAATTCTTCCGCTGCACGTAAAAATTTTAAAATTTACAAACCCGTATCCTTGTCAACATGCACCCGGTCCCAACAGGTGAATGTAGCCAGACACAAAAATCACTTTCTTTTTAACACTTCTGCACTTGAATGTTAGTAGTATAGCGGAAGCAAGACAGCAAAAACAATATGCAAAAATGAAAGACAAACGAAAACGCTAACAAGAGGATTTACAATGTTTGGGGATAACTTGCCCCTACTCCTTGGCGTGCCCTTAAGGTGGGTGATCCCTTGATCATCGGCAGATCAAACCCCAGAAAATCTAGATAGAAAGCATCCTCCTTCTCGGTGGAGAAATCTCTCCACAGCGTTTCAAGATGAATGATGTATTAAGTACAGGAAACACAAGAAGGAATCTTACTGAACATTTAGAACCGCAAGAACACAAGCAAACTTCTCATTGAGCTCCACTCAGCACAGATCTCACGCAAGAACTCCCTTCTTCATATCTTTTTGCTGATGGACTCACCAAGCTTCTTGTTTCTTCTTCCCAAGTGCTCAAGTATCACAAGGTTGCTCAAGATTCACAGTAGAGAAATCACCCAAGTGTAGAGCAGTAGCTATTCGATGATGGAGAACATGAACTCTAGCACTTTTTCAAAAATTCTTGCTCAGCTCTTCTCCGTTACACAGCTTAACCAGCTTCCATCGCCAGGTCACACGCTCCTCTGCAGCAGCTCCCAGCTGCTCACCTACAGCAGCCAGCTACCCCTGACCTCCTCTGGACTCACTGAATCCCCTCCAGTCGAGCCCCAGGTCATCAACTCCACAGCCGTTGCAGCTCGCTCCAGAGGACGTTGCAACCTGCAGAATCAAACGGACAAACCTGCTGTAGCGAAATATCAAGTTTGACACTCCATGGATGGTCCCTGAGTCACCTGGACACTCAGCAGGTCATTAGGGCATCAAATCAACCGAAGATCAAATATCAGAGAGAGCAGAACAAGTATCAGTAGTAATCAGAGTGCGAACAGACGTGATCAGAGCGTCTGACAGCGCGTTTGAATTAAAGTGATCGGTCACCGGACCGATCAGAATGATCCCAGTCCGATCAGGCTCTAGCCTGATAGGTCCCCAGTGAGAAACCTGGGATGGCAAGCTCGTATGATCGGTCACCCTGACCGGTCACTAGATCGGTCACCAAACCGATCCAGAAATCTGCTTGCCACAATCTCGCCTGAAATACACTGTTGATCGGTCACCAGACCTATCAGGACACTCCCTAACCGATCAAGCTCCAGTCTGATCGGTCAGGGTGAGAAACCTCGCGACAGTTGATCATTCAAGGTTTCTACCAAAAACCAACTTACCTCTCCCTGATCGGTCACTAGACTGATCAGGAGCCACACAGAAAGTTTTCCAAACTCAATGTATGCTCCCAGATCGGTCACCAGTCTGATCAGGAGCCAATCGGTAGGTTTGCCAAAGTTAGTGGATGCTGCCTGATCGGTCACTAGACCGATCAGACATCGCTGGATCGATCACCAGACCCATCCACGAGGGAACTCCGTGCCAACATCCCTGATCGGTCACCAGACCAATCCGGGCAAGGCCACACCCTCTCTAAGTCAAGAGAACTGGCTCCCAGCCTCCCCTGACTCGTGCTCAGTCCCTCGGACCAAGACTCCGTGCCCAACTTCACTCACCAGGACTTCAGTCAACCTGGCTTCACTCACCAGGACTCGGCTTCACTCACCGGGATTTCGAATCACCTAACCCTCCGAGTTATGAATTTCCACACCTAGCCCTCCAAGCTAGGACTTTTCCACACCTAACCCTCCAAGTTAGCATTTCATCCACCTAGCCCTCCAAGCTAGGACTTTTCCACACCTAGCCCTCCAAACTAGAACTTTTCCACACCTAACCCTCCAAGTTAGGATTTCATCCACCTAGCCCTCCAAGTTAGGACTTTTGCACACCTAGCCCTTCAAGCTAGGACTTTTCCACACCTAACCCTCCAAGTTAGGATTTCCTCCACCTAGCCCTCCAAGCTAGGACTTTTCCACACCTAGCCCTCCAAGTTAGGATTTCATCCACCTAGACCTCCAAGCTAGGACTTTTCCACGCCTAGACCTCCAAGCTAGGACTTTTTCACATGCCAGCGTGCGATCTCCCGATCCACCTGGACTTAATCCGAATTCAACCAGACTTAAATCAAAGTTAAATCGGTGTTAACACCAAAACAACAATCAGGGTCAGACTGCATCAACACTCTCTCCTCCTTTGGGAAATACTTAAGATATATATATTTTGGATAATGATTTTCAAAATTCTTTCCCCTTTTTTTTTAAAAACTAAGTACTTGTTCTAGAAAATAAAAAGGCACTAAGTATTCCCCCCTTTTTTTTAAAAAAAACATTGCACCAACAATGTATGTATTTTAAAAAGAATTTGAATTTCCCTAAATCTGATATAGTTCTAGAAATCTTGTTAACCACAAGAAAAATTCCAATGTGTCTTAAGGATTTTCCAAAAATGAATTATATTTAAAAAATAATATCATTCTTGATTTGACTTCTTTTCCAGTATGACACAATTCTAGAAAACCTTGTTAACTAAAAGAAAATTTTCCTAAGTGTCCTAGATATTTTCCAAACTCAAGTTAAGATTATTTTCAAAGATATTCCAAAGGACAAAATGTTTTTCGAAATACGTTTTGGATTATAATATTTTCAAAAGTATTTTAAAAGATATTGAGTTTTTTTTAAATATAATATTTTTGATATTTTTGATAATTCTATTAATTTGAACCTCCCCATAAACATGACACAGTCCTAGGAAGCTTGTTAACTACAAGTTGATCTTCCTCTGAGTCTTAGGCTTTAATTCAAACAAATGAATTTGAAGCATTTAATAAATATTTTGAAATAATCATAAATAATCATTTATTTCTTTTGACTTAAACTCCCCTTAAATCTGACATAATCATAAGAACTCTTGTAGATCATTAAGAAATGTTCCTATGTGTCTTTAGAGTTTATCCAAATCATAAGAACAATTAAAGTAATTTTTTTAAAAAAATATTTTTGAAAAAGTATGATAATTTCAAAGAAATTTTTGAAAAATGTTTTGAAATATGTTTTTGAAAAAATATTTTTTTTGAAATGCATTTTGAAAGAATTAATAATCATTTTTAAAGCACAAACAATTTTAAAAAAATTAAAAGAATAATTTTTGAAAATAGTTTTCTAAAAATAAAAATTTGAAGAAAAATAAAGACTCCCTCTGAACCTGACACCTTCTGACTACCCTTGTTAACTACAAGAACCTCTACCTAAGTGTCTTAAGGGACTTTCGTATTGACCTAGAAGGTTTGTGTCTATGTGTAGGTCAAACCACTTTCAAAAAGATATAATTTTTGAAAACATGTATTTATAGGTATGCAACCAATCAAGCATGAATTTCATTAAAATATTATTATGTTTAAACATTATTTTGAAAATAGATTTTAAGAATATAACCTAAAGATTTTGAAAACATTTTGTCAAATAATTAGTCCTTAACATCTCACCCATTCTAAGTGTCGCAGTACAAGCAAGCACGATTACCTTATGGGTGTTTGTGAGATGTTTGAATAATTTTTCTCAATTTAACCTATAGATTGCTTGACCTTGAGTTAGATTCATGTTTAACAATTTATAATTTAAAAGCATATTTCAATAATTGGCTTCCAGGTCTTGGCAAGGCACAGAGACCTTCTTTGGCTGTAGCCTTATTGGATCATCAACCCTTTTCTTAAACAAAGCCTTTTAAAGAAAAAATTCTTTTAATTTAGTCTTTGAAAAACTTTGATCTAACTAGTCTAGGATGTGGTGAGGTAGCTTTGGCTAGTTCCATTAGCTAGGTCGATCAAGCCGGGTATACCTTACCATTCCTTTCTTCCTAGACCAAGATTCCCTAACGTACTATCATCTCGCCCCACCCTGGTACTAGGTTAGGCAAGTATCAACCAATATTTTTCCTATCTATCCATTCTAAATTATGCAGAAAAGTAAACATGGATGACATGACAGATATTTAAAAAAATAAGCAGATGCATAGGCATGACATTTATGCATGAGTCAATCTGGTCAAAATATTTTAATTAAGTTTCTAATAAAGTACCAAATTCTAGATTTGATACCGACTATGTGAACCCACGAATATGTCAACCCGCTTTAACATATTCATTGTTATTTAGTTGGATGTTTTAGTTCGGTAGGATTTTATTTAGATTCATATCTATGGGTAAGTAATTGGATTTTAGTTCATGGATTTTGTTGAATTAAGGATTGAATTGTTAAATAATTAATATTTAAGATTTTAAGTTGTTAAAATATAGGTTTTTAAGAGTTAATTAAAGTTTAAGTTGTTAAAAATTAATTTAAGTTGTAGAATTTATTAAGGATTTATTATAGTTGAAATTATTATGGATTAAATAAAGTTGAAATTATCGAGGATTAATTAAATTTAAAATTATTAAGAATTAATTAAAGTTGAAATTATTACGGATTAATTAAATTCGAAATTATTAAGAATTAATTAAATTCGAAATTATTAAGAATTAATTAAATTCGAAATCATTAAGAATTAATTGAATTCGAAATCATTAAGGATTAATTAAATTCGAAATTATTAAGATTTAATTAAATTTGAAATTATTAAGAATTAATTAAATTTGAAATTATTAATGATTAATTTAAGTTTGAATTATTAAGAATTAATTAAAGTTGAAATTATTAAGAGTTAATTAAGGTTTAAATTATTAAAAATTAAATAAAATTTGAATTATTAAGGATTATTTAAAATTTAAATTATTTAGGGTTAAAATTTAAATTATTATGAATTAATATTTTTAAGATTTGAATAATAATTTTGGTTCTAATTGCTTCATTTCTATTAATTCAAAAGACTCTGATTCATCTATTATTTCCTTTGTTTTTAAGTTTTTAATTTTAATTAATACTTCTATTTTATTTGAATTCTTGTATGCCTTTTTAATTATAGCGTCAATTTTAATAAATTTCTTTTTATCTTTAGAATCATATTTTTCCTCATCTTTAGGTTAAATTCAGAAATTATATCAGTATCTTCATAATAGATAGAATAATTTTCAGGGTTGCTAATTAATATTGTAGTATTATATTCAAAACCAGTAAAATTGACCAAGGATTGATTGTTTTCTTTAATATTATCAAAATTATCTTCAGTATAATCATCAACATTATCTTGAGAAATATTAGTATTATCAGCAATATTTTTATCAGAATTATGAGAAAGATTATTAATTATATTTTCATCATTATCTTCAGAATTATCAATTATATATGAAATATTATTTTTAGAAAGGTTTGATGTATCAGTAATAATACTGATTAGCATTCCATTGCTATCCTTAGAGTTATCAGAATTATTAAAAAGATTATTAATTCAAATATTATTATTAATTTCAAAAATCATTGCATTAATATTATGGATTAAAGAATTAATATTTGATATTTTAATATTGTCAATATTTGGTAATTTGTCATTTAATATATTAAGTTGTCTATTCAAAAAATCAAATTATCAGAAAAATTAACAATGTTATCTAAATAATCAGAATGCTTGCATAACTGTGCAGGTATTTGAAAATTATTGCAAAAATTAATTTTTCGCACCTTGGTCAGAGCTGGTTATTGTAGTGTTCGTGCTTTTGACATTTGAACCAGCGGATATGACTCTTGCCCCTCCGGACTTCTGCCGCTGGTACCACCTTTGCCGCCGGTGGTGAAGAACCAATCTTACGTGTAGGACACTATTTTTTATAGTGTCCTCTCTCCATGCACTTAAAACATATTATATGAAATTTGAAAATCAACATAATAAAAATATACCTTTATTCTCCCTTGCTCACCCACAATTCCTGGTGTTGTTGCTCCTTCGACTGTTAGTCCGGTGAAGAGCTTCCAGGCTCTGATACCACTTGTAGGATCGGTGCCAATTGATAGAGGGAGGGTGAATATTGATTCGTAAAACTTCATCGGAAAACTCGTCGTTTGTCTTTCTATCAGGGTTAGTATGCAGCAGAAATAATAATAAAGAAAAATAAAAGACAAGAGACAAGCGGGATTTACTTGGATCCCAACCCCCCAGGGTCAGTATATCCAAGGCCTAAGCACTCAGTCATGAGTCCACTAATGGTCTCCTTTCCAAACATTCCGGAGGCGGAGAAACCCGTCTTACAGTTTGAATTTACAAGCAAAAAGATAGTAAATAAAATATGACTCATAAATAAAAAGCAAATCAAAAACCAACTCGGCCAACTCTGGAAGTCCAAAGTGTCGTACACTTCCTCGTGGAGCCTCCTTGGTCGCAGAGCCTCGACTAGAGTGAGTTTGCTTCACACAAGTTGCTTTAGCAGATGTGAAAATTGATATTCTGAGATAAGAGGTCGAAACCCTTTATATACTAGCTTCACAGGCGCCTGAGGCTTATGGCGAGCCTGCCACGTCACGATCAAACTTCATCCGAACAACCGAAATCACAGTAGGGATAAGAAAACCCTTCCCAGGCGCCTAGGAAGCTCTCAGGCGCCTGATTCAAGTCAGGTGCTTGGGAATCCTTTTCCCAGGTCGCATTTTTCTTGTGTTTGCCCTCCTATCATGCCTCCAACTCCAGGTACCTACAAGACAATAAACACATGACAAATACACACATACTCTTAGCCTTAATGATTGATTCTGACTTAGGATTTCACCCGAAACCCAGGTCGAACTGACACCTAATGTTCCCTTTCCCGAGGAACGCATCTTCACCTACTCCACCATGGAGAAGTTACGTTTGCCAATCGAAACCTCCGGTTGGACTTTTGCTTAACCTTTGAGAACCCGAATCTCGAGACGTCCAACCTCGATCCATCTCTACTTCTGTTCATGATCCTCGCTCGACTAAAGCTTTTGCCAACCGGGACCTCCGGCTGGACTTTTGCTCGGCCTCCGAGAACTCGAATCTCAAGACATCTGACCTCGACCCGTCTCTACTTCTGTCCGATAACCCTCGCTCGGCAAAGACTTCATTGCCTGATCCCCACCCAAGACTTAGTGCTCAGTCCCCCAGACCAAGATTTCATGCCTAGCTTCACTCACCAGGACTTAGTCCAACCTAGCTTCAATCACTAGGACCCAGCTTCACTCACCAAGATTTAGTTCACCTAGCTTCACTCACTAGGATTTCTTCCACCTAGCTTCCCTTGCTAGGACATAGCTTCACTCACCAGGATTTAGTCCACCTAGCTTCACTCGCTAGGATTTCTTCCACCTATCTTCACACACTAGGGTTTCTTTCACCTTAATCACTTCTTTGCTAGTCATCTTGATCCTAACTAGACTTCCTCCAACATTCATGTAAATATAATTCCAAACCTCAAGTCCCGTTCGGTTTAATCCCTTGGTCAAACTGACCAACCCTGGGTTCTATTTATTCTCCCAAACATTAGATCATGTTTAGCTTAACCCTTTGTCAAACTGATCAAACCAGGGTTCACCCTACCAAACATAAGGTATTGTTTGGTTTAACCCTTGATCACTTTGACTGCACCTTTAACATATTGTCAAACATATATATTGTCACTAACCTAAGTATATTATCATACATCGAAACACTAGAGGATGACTGTTCATCATTGATGCACTTGCACCAATAGAACCGGCCACTCTTCACCCCGAACAAGCATTTAGCGCGGTTCAGTTTCAACTTATTGGCCCTCAAGGTGGCGAATGTTTCCTCTTGGTCAGTTATCATGTTTTTCCCCTTCTCTATCTTGACCAGGATATCATCCACATATACTTCAATGTTCCTCCCTATCTGGTGGTGAAAGACTTTGTCCATCATCCACTGATAGGTTGCCCTTGCGTTGCACAACCCAAACGACATGTCATTGTAACAGTAGGTACCGTATGTCATCACGAAACTAACTTTTTCTTGGTCTTTTCGAACGAGAGGAACCTGGTGGAATCCCTAGTTTGCATCCAACATCGAAATAAAATCACAGCCAGAGATAGAATCTACCATCCGATCAATCTGAGGCAAGGGGTAGCAATCTTTAGGGAAGACTTTATTTAAATATCTAAAATCAATACAGACCGGCCATTTACCCCCGGGCTTAAGGACAAATACAACATTCGCTAGTCAGGTCCAGAATTGCACTTCTCTTATGTGTCTGGCCTTCAGCAACTTGGCGACTTCCTCTCTAATGATATTGTCCTGCTCGGGTGCAAAGTGTCTTCATCTTTGCTTCACCGGTCGAGCTCTTGGGGTTATATGCAAGTATTGTGTGGCCAATGCTGGGGGGACTCCATTGATCTCTTCGGTAGCCCACGCAAACATGTCTTGATGATCCTTCAGGTAGCTGATTTGATGGCTTCTCAACTCCGGTCTTAGGTCAGCCACAATCCTTGTGATTCCTCCCACTTGTTGAGGATGAATCTTGACTTCTTCACATTCGACATCCCTCCGTTCTTCTTTGGAATCTTCTTCTTCTCGAGGGTTAGCAAGGTCAATTTGTAGTGCTTCATATGTCTTCGGGTTCTTGCGGGCTTCTGACCTGACCTCCCCGCTGTAGTACTGCCGGGAGGCTAGTTGGTCCCCTTAGACCTCAGCCACCTGCTCACCCACCGGAAACTTGATCTTTTGGTGGTAGACTGAGACCACCGCCTGGAATAGGTTGAGCGCTGGCCGCCCCAGGATGGCATTGTAGGACTATAGGGCATCCACGACCAAGAAGGGTGTCCTCCTTGTCCATGCTAGACTATCATCCCCCAGCGATAGAGATAGGTAGATCTGCCCTATCGGTTGCACACGGTATCTGGTGAAGCTGATGACTGGGGTGGAGATCGGATGCAGCTCATCCTCATTGATTTGCATATGGTCCAGAGCCACCTTTTACAGGATATTGATGAAGCTACCTATATCCATGATAACTTTCATTTTGTTGATTAAATTAGGGTTTTAAATCCACATTTTTGATCCCTTTTCATATGCTTAAGTTTGCATTTGTATTAGGTTTCATGAAATCATTCTATTTTGTCCTTGGATACAATTCTTCCTATATTTGAGATATTTTTGGCATTAATGTTGAATCTAATTTTGTAGGCTTTAATTAATCATGGACCTAGATCAAGATTGGATCAGGACTTGAGTTCAGTATGAGCCTAGATCAAAGGGATTATGAGCTGAATCAATATGGGTCGTCCATTCAAGATGACGGTTAGATCTAAGCCATCCGCCAACTTCCGATCGATTCAAGCTTAAGATAGACTTAATCAAGTTCATGGATCATGATCTGAATGTTTGGGCCAGTTCAGAGCTAATTCAACCGTTGGATCAAGCACCAGGGGATCTAGACCGTTCAGGCTAAAGAAGAGAAGATCTGAGCCATCTGTTTCAGATATGAGTGATCCGAGTTAAGGACAAGCAGATCAGAGCTCTTGATCAAGATCTGGGACGTTTGGGTTCGATCTGACTTGATCTGACTGTTGGATTGAATCGGAGCAATCTCAGCCGTCGAAATTCAAAATGTCCAGTAAAATCGATAATTCCCTCTTCCGCTCGCGTTGTCGCCAGATCGCATCTTCGTTTTCATTCTGTTCTTCGCGTTTTCATTCCCGATCGGAGGTGACCACCCAGAATAAGATCTTCTTCAATTATCGATTCATCAAGCTCAGTTCTCGTGGAAGGATCGCTGTCCATTCGTTGCTGACAACTCGAGCGAGGGTTTCACCGAGAGCTAGCTTCATTTCGACCAGTCTTCACCCGATTCCATTTCTCCATCAATCGGCCAAGTCAGAGGGGTTATCTGAGCTTGTTCGAGGCTTCCTTAGCTATACATTGCCATCCCAATCATCGCAGAAGAGAGAATCGGAAGGAGTTCAGAATTCCACCGAGTGCTACGTGACTTCATCTCCGCGGCTGAGTTTTGATCAATTCTCGAGCGAGGGGGTTCTGAGCTCGATCTTTTTGAGACGGCAAGGAGAAAACTGGTTAAGGAACATGAACTGGAGTCTATAACTTGTAGATTTCGTTTCTAAATCGCTTAAGCTGTTTCTGAATTCTGTTCTTAGTTCTGTGTCGACTTGTTTTCAGTTATTGATCGGACTATCATCCGATCCAGACTACATCTGATCGGTCTGCTGACCGATTAGACCAGAGCCTGATCGGACTGTCGATCGATTAGGTAGAGTCCAACACAATTAAACCTGGTTTCTTATTTTACAGTTGAAGTATGTGAGCTTAATTCGATTTCTGCTAATTAGCTTCAGTTCTGTTCTTTTCCTGAATTTGGTACTAGTTTCTGTTTTAAAATTCCATCATTTTAAATTGAATTGCTCATTGCCAAGTTGGTTAAGTAGAATAGCAATTTCCTAGTTTAAATTTGCCTAGTTAATCTTGTTTCATTTCAATTACATTCCTATTGCTCATTCATGTTATTTGGAAAACAAAACCCCATTTTATCTAGAAAACCCAAATCATTTAACGACAAATAACTTTCAAGCTTAATTTGAACACTCGCAACTAGTCCTGGAAAAATACAACCTGAGACCCCTATTCTACATTTCTAATTTGCTAGCAAGGGTTTTCAGCTTTATAAATTTCTAAATTTGAAGCCTACATTCGTGACATCTATATTGGGCACCGTCAAATTTTTGGCGCCGTTACCGGGGAACTACTAGTTGAGTTTGTTTGATTTAGCTTGTGTGCTTTTTCATATCTTGTGATCCATTTTTGTGCTTATCTATATATTTTGTGATTCATTACATTTGTTTCATTTTTGTGTATACATTTGCTACGATTTTTGTATTTGTGTATGACCAGATCTGCAGGTGGTATTCTTGAAAACTTTGATCCTAAAATTGAAAGAACTTTCAGAGCCAGGAGGAATCAACTCAGTGTTTCAGAGGCTTTTGACATTATTCCTACTCAGCCTATTTCTGCTTATTCAGTTGATCCTATGGCAGACCACCAGAAAACTATGAAAGAACTAGTAGCATCAGATGATGCTTTTTAGTACTCTTGCATTGCCTACCCAGAGCTCACTAGAGATTTTGAATTAAGATCAGGACTAATTCATCTTTTTCCCAAATTTCAAGGTCAGTCAGGGGAGGATCCCAACAGACATTTACATGAGTTTCACGTTGTCTGCTCCACCATGAAGCCTCAGGGTATTTCAGAGGAAGATATCAAGCTGAGGGCATTCCCATTTTCCCTGACTGGAGGAGCGAAGGATTGGTTTTACTACCTACCTACTGGGCATGTTTCTAGCTAGATTTCTATGAAGAAAGCATTTTTGTTGAAGTACTTTCCAGCATCTAGGACTGCAATCATCAGGAAGAGCATATGTGGTATACAACAAATAGTGGGAGAAACTTTGTATGACTACTGGGAAAGGTTCAACAAACTTTGTTCTAGCTGCCACAGCTCCAGATTAGTGAGCAGTTACTCATTCAGTATTTTTATGAGGGACTTCTCCATATGGATCGGATCATGATAGGCGCTGCAGCAGGAGGTGCACTAGTAAACAAGACACCAGATCAAGCTAGGGAGCTAATTTCAAATATGGCAGAGAACTCACAGCAATTTGGGAGTATAGCTTTGTCGACCAGAGGAGTAAATGAAGTTCAGATGGTATCAAATGAGCAGAAGGAAATCAATCATTCATTGATGGAGCTCACATTTCTGGTGAAGCAAATGGCTCTAAATAATGTGAGTCAAAATCAGAATTTCTCAGTACCACCACCTTCAAGCCAAGTGATGAGGTTATGTAGTATTTGTTCAAGCCAAGACCACAATTCGGATCTATGTCCTAACCTCCAACAAGATGAGACATTAGCTGCATTGACTAGGGGACAATTCCAAGCCAAAAACAACCCCTACTCATCTACCTACAATCCGGGTTGGAGGGATCATCCAAACTTGAAGTATGACAATTCTTTCTATCAGCAGAACCCATCACAACAACCCTATCAACAGCCCCAATAGAATTTCCAGCAAGTTCAGCAAGGACAACAACAATTTCAGCCATTTCAACAACATTTCCAACAATTTCAGCAACCCTATCAAGGAAATCAACCACCTTTTTAAGTGAATTAGCAAGGGATTCAAGGAAGTTCGAATTTTCAGCAACAAAATCAGTTCTCACAGCAAGGTTACCAGCCATTCAACCAAGGTTTTCAGCCTCGAAATTAGAATTTCCAGCCCACTCAATTTCAGTCTTCACAACCACAATTTCAATCTCAACCTCAGAATTTTTAGAGTTACAATTCTCCACCATTTCAACCAAGTTCTCAGCAAAATTTTCAGCAATTTTCACAACCATTTCAGTCCTATAATCAGCCCCAACAACCCTAATTTCAAGGATCTCAGCAAGTTCAACAATTTCAACAATTTCAACAATCTCAATCATCATTTCAAGGCCCATCAAAGTCTCATGCTAACCAAGGGGGCTATGGAGGCTCTAGTGGAGGAAATGCGCAACAACAAAGGATAGAGGAGATGCTTCAACAACTTTTGCAACAAAGGAATGATCCCACTATACAAAACCTCGAGAGGCAAATTGGACAATTGGCTAGTGGGATGAATCAAATACAAGCTCAAGGATCATGCCAACTACCTTCTCAAGCTACTCCAAATCCAAAGGGTAACGTTAGTGCTATTACTTTGAGGAGTGGGAAGGTTGCTTCAACTCCAAATGGTCCAAGAGCTGATTTTTCTGAAAACAGGACAACAACTTCATTTCCAACCCTAAACAACCCTGAAATTACTTCAAATTCAGTTGGTTCCACCCCTAGTTCAAGCCTAACTCCTTCATCAAGTAATCCTATTATTTTGGTGGAAAATTAGAGAGAAATTAGTGGAAAAGGGGAGTTCACAGCAGCTACTTCGGTGGAGAAATCAGTCCAAAATTTAGCTCCTCAACTTTTGGCTCAAGAGGAAGAAATGAGAGTTCCTTTGCCTTTCCCTCAGCGCAAAACCCAAGCTAAGAAGCAAGTGGAGGAGAAAGCTAAGGAATACAATAAGCTAGTGAAATTGTTTATTAAAGCGGAGATCAATGTACCCTTGTTGACTATGATAAAAACAGATTCCTATGTATGCAAAATTCCTGAAAGATTTATGTGTTCATAAGAAGAAGTTGAAGGAGAATGAGTTGGTGAGCTTGGGGAAAAATATTTCAGAACTTATCCATGCTATTCCTCAGAAGTGTGAAGACCCTGGAGTTTTTATTGTATCTTGTGAGATAGGGAGGACCATGTTCCATGATGCTATGCTGGATTTAGGAGCCTCCATAAATGTGATGCCCATATCAGTCTTCCAGATGCTTGGCATAGGCCCTCTACAGCCTACTGGAGTTGTGATTCAGTTGGCAGACAGGAGTCAGACCCACCCCGTCGGGATTATTGAAGATGTGTTGGTTAAGGTGAAGGAGCTGATATTTTCTGCAGATTTTTACATTCTGGACATGGAGGGAGACTATCTTGCACACAGATCTCCACTCATCCTAGGAAGGCCATTTCTTACGACTGTGAGAACAAAGATAGATGTATATGCTGGCACACTTTCGATGGAAATTGGAGACACAGTAGTCCAATTCAGCATATTTGATACCATGAAGCACCCTAAAGAAGACCACTCTATTATGAGCATTGGCATTTTAGAGGAGTTGGATGATGCAGATATTTTGGCTGGGGGAGCTTCACTTGATTTTTCTAGAGGAGTTGGCAGTTCAGAGGAGGCTGAGGATGTACACGCTTTAGAGGAGGTTGATTCAGAGGCTATTTTAGACTTACTTCCAGCTGAAGAGGATTTTCTAGGTGTAGGGGATTGTACAGAGCCCCTAGGGTCACCTTTTCTATTGATATTTCAAAGGAATCAGAGTTTAGGTGTGAAAGTGTAGGGGATTGCACTGAGCCCCAAGGATCACTCATACCTTCTGAGCAGGCCCAGATTGAACTCAAGCCGCTACCAGATCATTTGAAGTATGTTTTTCTAGGAGAGGAGCAGACTTTTCCAGTTATCATCTCACAGAACTTGGAATCAGAGCAGGAAGAAAAATTATTGCAAGTCCTGAGGCAGCACAAGAAAGCTATTGGGTGGACTCTATCAGATATACCAGGTATTAGCCCAGTTATCTGCATGCACAGGATATTCTTGGATAAAAATGTTAAACTAGTGAGGCAGCCACAAAGGAGACTTAATCCACTCATTTTGGATGTTGTTAAGAAAGAGGTGACCCGACTTCTACAGGCAGGTATCATTTATCCCATTTCTGATAGTCAGTGGGTTAGTCCCATTCATGTGATGCCCAAGAAATCTGGAGTTACAATGGTGGAAAATGCATGCAATGAGTTAGTGCCCACCAGAGTCAAAAATTCATGGAGAGTATTCATTGATTATAGGATGCTAAACATAGTCACTGGGAAAGACCATTTTCCATTGCCATTTATTGATCAGATGCTTGAGAGACTTGCAGGGAAGTCCCATTACTGCTTCTTGGATGAGTATTCAGGCTACTTCCAGATTTGTATCGACCCAGAGGACCAGGAGAAGACTACCTTCACTTGTCCCTTTGCCACATTTGCCTACAGACGCATGCCATCTGGACTCTACAACACTCCAGGAACGTTTCAGCGATGCATGGTAAGTATATTTGGTGAGTTGTTAGAGCATTGTATGGAAATTTATATGGATGACTTTTTAGTTTTTGACACTTCATTTGATTCATGTTTAGATAACTTATTTAGGATTTTACACCATTGCATTGAGATTAAACTTGCGCTTAATTTTGAAAAATATCACTTTATGGTGGAGCATGGAATTGTATTAGGTCACATAGTCTCTAGGAGAGGTATAGAGGTAGATCCTACGAAAATCAGTGTTATTTCTTCTTTATCTTACCCCGTATGCCTACGGGATATTCGTGCCTTTCTTGGACATGCAGGTTTCTACTGCAGATTCATTAGAGATTTTAGCGATATTGCTCGGCCCTTGACAAGACTTTTACAAAAAGATGTTGACTTTTGTTTTGATGATAAGTGTAAAGAAGCTTTTCACAGACATAGGGAGGCTCTTACCTCAGCTCCTATTATTAAATCACCTAACTAGAATTTTTCATTTGAATTAATGTGTGATGCATCTAACTTTGTAGTGGGAGTTGTTCTAGCACAGAGGGTGGATGGAGCACCTCATGTCATATGCTATGCCTCCAAGACCCTAGATGCCGCCCAAGCCAATTACACCACCACTGAAAAGGAGCTTCTTGCCATAGTTTTTGCTTTAGACCATTTTAGATCTTATTTATTGTGCTCACATGTCATTATTTTTTCTGATCATGCAGCTTTAAAGCACTTATTGAAGAAACCAGATGCTAAGCCTAGGCTAATCAGATGGATGCTTCTACTCCAAGAATTTGATTTGGAAATCAGAGATAGAAGTGGCAAGAAAACTTGGTTGCAGATCACCTGAGCAAGATTGAAGGTGATGGATCTCCTACCACCATTGACGATGATTTCAGAGATGAGCACCTTCTTACAGTACATGGTGAGTCTCCTTGGTATGCAGACCTTGTTAACTTTTTAGCAGCACATGTTTTTCCTACACACTTTTCTAAAGCTTAAAAAGATAAACTTAAAAGTGATGCAAAATTCTATGTGTGCGATAACCCGTATTAATGGAAATTTTATAATGACCAAATAATTAGGAGATGCATACTTGACCATGAGATTTGTTCAGTTCTTACCTTTTGCCATTCATCAGCATGTGGGGGACACTTTGGACCACAAAGAACAGCTAGGAAAGTGTTAGAATGTGGTTTGTACTGGCCCACCTTATTTCATGATTCATATGTGTTTTATAAAAATTATGATAGATGTCAACGAACTGAGAACATAGGAGCTAGAAATGAGATGCCCCTACAGACAATGTTATTTTGTGAGATTTTTGATGTCTGGGGAATTGATTTTATGGGGCCATTTTCTGCATCCTATGGTTATCTGTATATTTGACTTGCTGTAGACTATGTTTCTAAATGGGTGGAGGTCATTCCCTTCAGGACTGATGACTCTTCTATTGTTGTTAGTTTTATTAGGTCACACATATTTTGCAGGTTTCGAATTCCCGGGGCTATAATAAGTGACCAAGGATCTCACATTTGCAACAAACACATGAAGGCCTTGCTTAGTAAGTATGGGGTTGTAGATAACGTTTCTACTTCCTACCATCCTGAAACAAATGGCCAAGCCGAAATATCAAATAGAGAAATCAAAGTAATTTTGGAAAAGACCGTTGGGCCAAATAGAAAAGATTGGAGCAAGGGGCTAGATGATGCACTTTGGGCCTATAGAAGAGCATTCAAGACACCAATTGGCATGTCTCCCTACCGGTTAGTCTATGGTAAAGCTTGTCATCTACCCTTGGAGATAGAGCACAAAGCATATTAAGCGTTGAAAGCTTGTAATTTCGATGCTACCAAGGTGGGAGAAGAGAGGAAACTTCAACTTCGAGAAGTTGAGGAGATTAGACTAGAGGCATTTGAGAACTCAATGATCTACAAGGAAAAGACCAAGAACTTCCATGACAAACACATAGTGCGAAAAGAGTTTCAATTTGGTGACAAGGTTTTATTGTACAAGTCAAGGCTCAAGTTGATTAAAGGTAAGTTGAGGTCAAGGTGGGAAGACCCATTTATTGTAACTAATATTTTTCCCTATGGTGTTGTTGAAATTAAAGATGAGGCTAGTAATTTTGTATGGAAAGTCAATGGTCACCGGCTCAAAAAGTACTTTGAAGAATTAAAGGAGCTAGAGGTGGATAGAGTGGACATCAAAGATGCTATGTACCCAACCTATAGGGGAGTTTCCTTTTCCTTGCATTTTACTTTATTGTAAATACCATTTGATTGGTTTTCAAGTAGTTTAATTTCCTTTTCCAATGAATTTTTGATAATAAATGTTTAGGTAGTGTAGGATGAATAAAAAGTGACTGTAGACACCATTTTACCCTTTTGGCACCTTATTTTTGCATGAGTAGGAATAAATGTATCCCTCTAGGTTTTTTCTATATCATATTAGAGTCTTTTGAAAACAAATTAAATTTGGTTGTCAAGACTTAGGATTTGAGTCAATGGATGAAAATTCTTGGTTGCTTGAGTAATACTTGGTTATGGACTCTAGATTGATGAGTTGAGATGAATTCTTTTTACCTAGTGAGGACTTAGGTTTATTTTTGAGATCCACACATGTGATTGTACTCTTGAACTTGCTTAGGTTCTTTCAAAATCATATTTCTATTATTGGACCACATTTATATAGGTAAATCATTTTGTCTTCCCTTCTCATTGCAATAATCCTTGTTGATACATGCTTAATTCTTCCCTTTCCCTATTTTTCTACTCAATACCATATTTCTCTATAGACCTGGTTACCTGGGATTTTTCTTGATGTTATTTTGCACGAGACAGACAAAGGTTTAAGTGTGGGAGAGGTGGCTAATGTTTTTAAATGGTATTGGTGAAAAGTGATGTATTTTGAAGCTTATGTTGTGATAGCAATCTATTTTTATGGATTTTTAGATAGATTGGTGTGGATTCTGAATGTCTTGATGGGATTAAAGGAATGGAAGAGCATGAGAAAAATAATGCGAAAACAGAAAAAAAGAAAGAAATGAAGAAGTGTGCCAAACTTGATGGGTGGTGTATCAAAGATAAGTTGTGAGTATTGAAACGTTAAGTTCACTTTTGGAGCATCTGATTTATGGATGTTGTTTGGTGTTTCAACTCTATGAAGCTAATGTTGAAAGGAATGGGAGTTCATAAAGGTTAGTCTTTAGTGATACTTTTCAAGCCTACCAAAAGTTTCCATTTAGACATGGCATTGGCAAGTAGAATTGTTTTCAAAAGTTGAAATTGTTGCCATGACTTAAGTGGAGATGAATGAGTAAGATTTGGTAGTGAGATCTGAATTGAAGCTGCAACAAAAGAAAAGGAAAAAAAACAAGAAGCAGCTAAAAAAACAGAAAGCAGAAAAAAAGAAGAAAAAAAAAAAGAGAAGAAAAGAGAAGTAAAGAAAAGGAAGATGAAAACATGAAAGTTCAAATGTTGGATAGATTTCTGGACTTGAATTCGTTAATAAGAAGCCAGATGGGTTAGAATTTAGTGATGATTGGAAGAAAGGAGAAATTCAGGCAAAAGGCAGTTTCGGAATTCTGGAATTTGGCTACTGATCAACCCCTGATCGGTAACCAGTCCGATCAGGGAGATCCAGTCCGGTCAGTAGAACTATCAGACAATGACTGATCGGTCTCTGGACCGATCCGAGATACTGGCACAACACAGAACATTGCTTTCAGTATTAAACCTCCTCCAATTCAGCTCATAATCACTCCCCTTGGCTTGGAATTTATAAGAGGCTATCACAAAAGGGCAAAGAGCATTAGAAATAATTTTGAGTATCCAAGTCTTCTATTTGTCATTATTTTCCCATATTTCTTCTTCATGCTATATTTCTTTACCATAGTTCTTTCCTTATCATATCATATTCTCTATTTTCTTTATCATGAGTCTTTGGTATCGGAATTCATGAAAAATCCTTTTTCATTCTATCAATTTCATACATCTTTAATGATTCTAATAAACCTTTGTAGATGTGGATTCATGGCAAGAATGATGGTGGAGAGTAGACAATAAGCAAGCTTATGGTATTTCAAGAAACATGTTGTGTTTGAGTGAGCTCTACTTTCAATGAAATGTAGAATTTAGGAAGAGAGCCACTAAAAATACCTTTGGAAGGATTTGTGTGTTGATTTCATCTTAATGAGTCATGAAGGAGGAAGTAAGCTAAGTTGTTGATTTAAGGACAAGATACTACTCTATTGAGCTTAGATTTTTGAGAATTGGCAACCTAAGTAATTTCTTTTCAATTGCTTCTTACAATGATTAAGAATAATCTAGGGGGGAAAGATTTTAGTTCCTTAGTAGCTTGTGCGAGACGCCCAAGAATAAGTGTGGGGGAGTTGATAACTTTCATATTGTCGATTAAATTAGGCTTTCAAATCCACGTTTTTTATCCCTTTTCATATGGCTTAAGTTTGCATTTGTATTAGGTTTCATGAAATCTTTCTATTTTGTCCTTGGATGCAATTCTTCCTATATTTGAGATATTTTTGGCATTAATGTTGAATCTAATTTTGTAGGCTTCAATTAATCATGGATCTAGATCAAGATTGGATCAGGACTTGAGTTTAGTATGAGCCTAGATCAAAGGGATCAAGAGCTGAATCAATATGTGGCGTCCATTCAAGATGACGGTTAGATCTAAGCCATCCGCCAACTTCCAGTCGATCCAAGCTTAAGATAGACTTAATCAAGTTCATGGATCAAGATCTGAATGTTTGGGTCAGTTCAGAGCTAATTCAGCCGTTGGATCAAGCACCAGGGGATCTAGACCGTTCAGGCTAAAGAAGAGAAGATCTGAGCCATCCGTTTTAGATATGAGTGATCCGAGTTAAGGACAAGCAGATCAGAGTCCTTGATCAAGATCTGGGAAGTTGGGTTCAATCTGACTTGATCTGACCGTTGGATTGAATCGGAGCAATCTCAGCCGTCGAAATTCAAAATGTCCAGTTAAATCAGGAATTCCCTCTTTCGCTCGTGTTGTCGCCAGATCGCATCTTCGTTTTCGTTCTGTTCTTCGTGTTTCCATTCCCGATCGGAGGTGACCACCCAAAACAAGATCTTCTTCAGTTTTCGATTCATCAAGCTCAGTTCTCTTGGAAGGATCGCAATCCATTCGTTGTTGATAGCTCCGGCGAGGGTTTCACCGGGAGCTAGCTTCATTCCGACCAGTCTTCACCCGATTCCGTTTCTCTATCAATCAGCCAAGTCAGAGGGGTTCTCTGAGCTTGTTCGAGGCTTCCTTAGCTATACATTGCCATCCCAATCATCGCAGAAGAGAGGATCGGAAGGAGTTCAGAATTCCACCGAGTGCTACATGACTTCAACTCCGCGCCTGAGTTTTGATCAATTCTCGAGTGAGGGGGTTCCGAGCTCGATCATTGTGTGACGGCAAGGAGAAAACTGGTTGAAGAACATGAACTGGAGTCTATAACTTGTATATTTCGTTTCTGAATCGCTTAAGCTGTTTCTGAATTCTGTTCTTAGTTTTGTGTCGACTTGTTTTCAGTTACTGATCGGACTATCATCCGATCCAGACTACATCTGATCGGTCTGCTGACCAATCAGACCAGAGCCTGATCGGACTGTCGACCGATCAGGTAGAGTCCAGCACAATTAAACTCGGTTTCTTATTTTACAGTTGAAGTATATGAGCTTAATTCGATTTATGCTATTTAGCTTCAGTTCTGTTGTTTTCCTGAATTCGATTCTAGTTTTTGTTTTAAAATTCCATCATTTTAAATTGAATTGCTCATTTCCAAGTTGGTTAAGTAGAATAGCAATTTCCTAGTTTAAATTTGCCTAGTTAAACTTGTTTCATTTCAATTACATTCCTACTGCTCATTCATGTTATTTGCAAAACAAAACCCCATTTTACCTAGAAAACCCAAATCATTTAATGATAAATAACTTTCAAGCTTAATTTGAACACTCGCAACTAGTCCTGGAAAAATACGACCTGAGGCCCCTATTTTACATTTCTAATTTGCTAGCAAGGGTTTTCAGCTTTATAAATTTCTAAATTTGAGGCTCACATTCGTGACATCTATATTGGGCATCGTCAATCCACAACGACGCGCTTAACCTCGTAGTTAACAATTCGTGCAAGGATTACCAGTGCGCCTTTATACGGGGCTTCCACGTCCTCTAGATCCTCAGGATCAAATGCAATAACATGGCCCTAACGACTGCCATTGCTCGTCCCAATGGCGTAGTTCTCCAGCCGACATGTGTGTTCTTTCTTAGCCCAATGAGAGTCTCCTCCAGTGGGTCCTCCAGAGATTACTCCCACATGGTTCGATGGAGGTAGATTAGCAGGGCACTATCTTGGGATCTCGTTCATGGAAGATAGATTGGCAGGGTACTATCTTCCAACTCCTTCCCCATGAATGCTACCGGGATCACCGCCTGGATCCGTCTTCTCCTAATTGTCATCTACGAGGGGAAGGAATTTGCTGCGGGGATCACCGTCGGTACCCTACTTTATTCCACTGTATACGAGGCTTGGTGTCCGCTTCTTGAGACCTTCTCTTCATTAAGGTGTAGCACTCCTCTATAGAGTTCATTGTATTACCGTGGAAGTAATTGAACTTCTTTGGTGGTTCTGGTTCCGTCGTGTCGATTGTCTCCACCAACCTCATCTTACCGGTCCAGTGATCCTTCTCGGAGCGAGGATCTCTGGCCCGGGCTGGTGCGGGTGGTTCTCTTTTCTCGGATTGTATCGAGATCTAGGTAGGTACTCCCGCCGTATCTTTGCGACGGGCATGCTGCACCTCTTCAACATTGACGTGCTTGACGGAGTGTTCCAGCATGTCGTCAAAGCTGGTCAGTGGTTTCATCACTAGTGATCGAAAGAAGTCACCATCAGATAGTCCTTGCATAAAGGCGATGATAAGGATCTCTGATGTAACGGTTGACACATCTTGAGCCACCTAATTGAACCGCTGGATATAATCCTTAAGTGGTTCTTTCGCCTTCTGTTTGAGGGCAAACAGGTTCAACGTCGTCTTCTAGTATCAGCGACTACTGACGAATTGGTGTAGGAAAGCGGTTCTAAACTCTAGGAAGGAGTTTATCGACCCTTGGGGCAGCCTCTGGAACCATCTTTGGGCGGCCCCTGACAAGGTGTTCAAGAACACGCGACATTTCACACGATTTGTGTATTGGTGTAAGAGAGCCACGTTCTCGAATTTGCAGATGTGGTCCTTTGGATCCTTCTTCCCATCATAGTCAGTAATTCCTGGTCCATGGAATTGCTTGGGCATGGGGTCCTCTACGATGCCCGGAGAGAAAGGGGTAGCAGGAGATTTCCTGAAGGCCTTGGAGGCATCCATCTTCCTCGATCCGCCCTCCCACCATGGAATGCTATAGGCGATGGAATTTGCCCTCTCCAGGTCTCCTAGGGAATCTTGTTGAGGCAATCGACCCTTAAATGATTGGAAGATCATGGCTTTGATATGTGTGGTTGAATATGTTTAAGGTTAGAGTGTTATGTTGTATTTGATGTGTGTGATTGAGTTTGCAGGACTTGGACAATCACACATGTTGGACATATCCGAGGGACGAGAGCCGAGGGAGGAGAGCTCCAAGGGCAAGCCGGGAAGTGGACTTCGAGGGCACACGTGAAGGGTGGCATGGAGGCAAGCCAAGGGAAGGCTTGTGTGCGCATCCGAGGGACGATAGCCAAAGGAAGAGGACTTCAAGAGACAAGCCAAGCAAGCAGACCTAAAGGTATACGTGAAGGAGAAGGTCCGGAGTGGCTGGAGCTGAGCTGTGAGGCAGGGCAGTCGATTGCCAAAACCCACATAAAGTTTTTGGCCTCGGACCAGTCGACTGCCCATGGGGCAGTCGACTAGTATACCCCGAAACCTAGCCGTTGGCTAGCAATTAATGCAAGACCAGTTGACTACCCTTGGGGCAGTCGACTGGTGCGGGGCTGGACAGACTGCGAGTTTGTCCTGTTCACCTATAAAAAGGCACCTGTTTGCACGAGCACGATACGGTTCCGTACATTGTCGAAGTGCTGGTCGTCTGAAGATTGTTTCATACTTCCTCTCTCATATTTCATCATCCTGTAAAGAGGAAGATCGACTGTAAAGGTTTATCCACCTCAAGGAGAGTTTTCGATAGTGAAAGTGGTGCTCACGGCGTGAATCCTTGGACTAGTCACCCATCTGGATGGATACCATGTAAAAATATTATTGTTAACATTGTCTTAATTTCTTTTGTATATTATTTCCGCTGCGCTAACAATTCTGTAGAGATCAAACGACGATAAAGTGCTATTCACCCCCCCCTCTAGCACGCCTAGACGATCCTTCAAATCTCACAGTGACACTAGAGCTATCATTGCCAGTCGCACTGGTGCCGAGATGGATCTTCGATTTCGAGGGTGAAAGGCAGACATCCTGTAAAATACGACGATTCAAAAATCCGGACCAGAAAATTTTTCAGGATTTTTTCGGATTGAGTCTTGGGTTTCTGGCCCTACGGGAGGAGCCAAGGGGCTTTATTGTAAAAATTTAAAACTTATCAAGGGTTTCATAAAAGAAAACCTCAAATAAGTTGGCTATGTAAATTTACTTAAAGTTAAGGGGTTAAGCTGATAAACTATTTAACTTTAGAGACAAGAGGTGTATTATATAAATTTAGAAGGGTTAATATCCGAAAAACCTTACCCTAAGGGTAATGTTTGGATTACGGAGAATCGAGGAGCTTTTCTGCAAAAAAGTCCCGCACACATATATTTTCTTTCCTTTCTCTTCACTCACCCGCAGCCACGTCCGAATCTTCTTCCCTTCCCGTGCCCTAGCCACCGCCAAAGCCCCAAACGCCCAATTCCTTCATCGTCTTCCCTCCTTTGCGAGCTTGAGATCGCAACCAAGCCCTAATGGAAGCCACTCCTCCTTCCACCTTCTTCATGCATAGAAGAGCTGCGAAGCCAAGTTCGGGCCATGGTGGGTTCGCGATGGCGGGAGCCCTAGTTCCTTTCTTCCTCTCTTCTTCGCCCGCAGCCAAGAATAAGACGGAAGGAGATACGGTCAGTTGGAAGGCTATCTAGTTTTGGAGCTTGTTCTCGTTGGATCTAGGCAGAGCTTCAGGATCACGGTTGTTTGAGGTGAGGGAACTTCTCTTTAGGGATTTCATTTGTGAATTGGTTTTAGATATCGGGATTGTGCTAGTTCTCGGTGATGAACTAGGTTTCGGTTTTGATTTAATGCTCCTTGCCGCAAGTTTGTGCTTGGTAATGGGATTCCGTTTGAATTATTATGACAGATCCTTTGGGTTGAAGTTTCATGCCGTGAGCTTCAATTTGAGAATTCATCTCGATGGATTATTCCATTTTTGGAATCAGGTTGCCGTTCTATTTGGTATTGGCATGGGTGATGTTCCTTGCATTTGACCTCTTAATCTTTCTTTGTCGTGACCCATAAAGGCTCAAATGGGTTTTGGTTGTGTGTGTTGTCATGTAATACCATTTGTTAGTGTTTCAGATATGGATATTGGTTCTTAAGTGCAACTTGATTTTGGAATTTGATTCAAATTGTTTAGATAAGATTGTAGCATAACTGTAAAATAGATCTTGACTTGTTTCTATTTTAGGTAAGTGTTTAGCTTAATTCTTTGGCTTGGGATAACCTACCGTGAGCACCAAAAAGTGGGTGGTTGATTCATGTTAGCAAAGTTGAATCGGTTTACATATGATGGAATTGTAATTAAGGGATTGTATTGTGGATTTGTAATTGAGGATTATACCTATCTACGGACGAAAAGTGATCACTTGGTTTTAGTTTGTGTAAAATTTAAATTGAACCATGATTCAGACTAATCGACAAAGGATCACTAATTAAGACTAATTAGTGATCATTACTTTAGGATGGATTTTATTAGGGTTGTGGTTATGTTTAGCTAGTTATCATTTGTTATAATAGCTAAAAACTATGTACTTTGATACAGGGCATTGATTTGAGTTGCTACGAACTCTTGGAAGGGCGTTCTTTTTCTGACACGGGATACTCTCTCAAAGCGGGTACCCCTTGACTTATCTTGTTGATATCGTCTTATTGCTATACATGGTTTGTTATAGATAACAGTAAGTTATATGCTATATCTGCCTTAGTATACATGTATTTGATATATGCTGCTTATACTTGAGGTTATCTCCCGTTTAGATTCATACAGTCTCATTTGTTGTCTTGTGTATATATATGTGCATAGAAGTAGTGATATGTCTTTTTTATCATTTGACATTTATGGATCACTAGCTACCTTGCTATTATACCTAATAGGATATTTGTATCCCATGATATACGATTCAGACCTATACCTAGCACATTGAGGTGTTAGTTGAGGAATTGGTGGGTGTTTGTATGTTTTTGGATCATGCACCTTCCTTGCATTATTTCATGCTGACGATCATCGGCTCCTATGTAGTCTGAGCCCATCGTCAGTTACATGAGGATATGCACACACATCCACTCAGGGGTAGTGGCTACCATAGGGTGTGTGCATTTGCCCTGTATTGCTCCGCATGATCACTATTTGGAGGGTGGTTCCAGTGCGTGGTAGCAGCCAGGGATCCCTTGTCGTCTTGAGACACGAGAAGATGAGAGCTAGACTCCCCCATTGCTTGGGGTAGGAGAGAGACCTCCGCTAGCATCCTGTCCACTCGGTCACTCAGGAGCAGTGATAGCAAGGTCCGTACAGTTGTCATAGCCCTACCCACGCAGATGTTCATTTATGATAGGTGGACGGTGCCTGACTGGCGTCAGGGGTGACACATGTCATTGCACCATGTGTATATTTTGCATCGTGCATTGTTTGCTGCATTTGATTTTTGCACTTGATTGACATGCATATACTGGAGATTTGTCTACTTTGGATTTATGTTATACTTGTTCTATAGGGATTGATTTCACCCCTTTGGCAGGAGAGATGGATTCAAGTATGTGCCTGTATTTAGTATCTTCAGTATACCCTTTCCGATTGTTTATATGAGACTGTATTAGCGTAGACACTTATTGTTATTGTAACGCACTATGCATATCTGTTGGGTATTCGCTGACTTTATGGACTCACACCATTGCCATATGTTTTTATTTCAGGTTGAGATACTTGGAGTCGCCAGAAGAGCCCAGCAGCCAGTCTCTACCCATCCCGACGACAGGGCTTTGTTTTTGTACTTGGTGATGTATTTATTTCATATTTCTTTTAGGACTTTGTATATGTCTTGTGAGTGTTGTAGTGTGCCCTAAGGGGTTTATGTATTTGTTGATTTGTCGTGAGTCGGACCGGTCCGCAGTCAGGTATGATTTATTTAGTTGTCTTGTGATTTTATGTTGTGTTTATCTCTTTTGGAGGTCTGAGGCCAAATATATACTACGTGTGTTGTCATATATATTGTTTGTATGTGAAAATTGTCTGCCGGACAGGGGAGGTGCTGTCCGATTTCCTATTGGATCAGCGACTCCTGGGTCTCGGGGTGTGACAATTTATTTTGGTATCAGAGCCAAGTTGTCGGATACCTTGAGTACTTGTGGATTTACGATTTCTATCCGATACCAATTTATTTTGGTATAAGAGCGTAGGTTTGTGATGCCTACATTTTTTTACGAGTCTTGTCTGATTTGTTCGGAGTAGTTTTCTCGATGTGGTTGTTTGGGACTTGGTGCGATGGTACTTCTTCTGGCGACAGGTATTTCTTTTGATCTCTTGTATCCCTTATCCTGGTTAGGTAGGATTAGGAATTCTTTTGTGTTATTGGATTATGTATCCATTCTTGTATATTTAGGTATGGTTAAAATTTCTCTCATGTTATCGTTGCCTATGGGTTCATTCTCATTTGTTGATATTAATATTTTCATGGAGTTGATTCTAAGTTATAGTAGTAAATCATTCACCTTCACAGCTACTATATTTCTTTAGATAGTATATTTGTTAAAACTTGATAATTGGTATTTTCTAGATCAGTAATGAAATATTAAGACAATAAATGTTGCATGTACTATACACTATTTGCGCATGTACCTGTTTTTCTTGTTATTTCTGGCCTAGCTGCATGTTCATCTTGCCAGCATAAGTTTGCTAAACCATGCTGTACAATGGCCTGATTATCTAATTGTCCTAATTCTATTGGTTAGAAGTAGGAAAACTAAGGGAAAGAGTTTGAAGAAGGAAAACACATCTAAGTTCATCCTGGCATCCTTCAGTACGTGCCAAAGCATTTTGGGTGTTGGCAGCTTGGCATAATATAGTATTAAAATTGAACTATTCCAGCCTAGGACTAAAATTTCAGCATGGAAGAATATTTTAAACCTTGGATTATTGTGTTTTCCAGTCCTATTAATCTGTTGTACTTTTCTGGTTATGAGGAACCTTGGCTGTGGATTCCCTTTCACGATCCTCGTAGCCTCTCCTGAGATCATAAATGACAAAAATCAGGAGACCAATGCTTACCTACTATTGCTCTGGAATAACTTCCCAACCAATGAGTCAACTGTATATAAATTGTTCCTATGTTCAGATAAAGTCCCTCTTATTTTAATATTTATTAATCAAATTTTTAACAAGTCATTGATCCTAAACATTAACAGTATTTCTTTGTTTTCTTCCTATTTTTTTTTCTGCTTGTTTCTTATGTACATCTAAAACCATGGACCACTAAATCTTTTTACGTATTTATTTTTTTGTCCCCTCCACTTTATGGTATTCTCCCATACAAACGTACTTAAATCTATTAGCGCCATCGGAACCAATATCAAGCCCAACAATTCCAATTATCTCCTCTAAGCTCAGGCATTTGAGGTTTGTTTTGTTCTCATTGGAAGGATACCCATCTCATAGCTTCAGCTTCATATAGAGAAATAGGAAGACTTAGTATATACATGATGTATTAACAATATGAATTTACTATAGCGACTCCATTAATATTCCACTCTACCTTAGAAGAGATATGAGCTGCTTTACGGCATAGGTACTTTTCTGAGCAATATTATCTTGCATATATCATGTATCTAGCTAGGTATTCTTCTAATTTATGACCCGATGGTTGTTCATCTCAAGTAGGATGAACTTGCTATATATCATCCTATCACCTTGGATCGTAGAGTCCTACTCGAAGAGTTCCAAACAACTGAATTTTTCAACCTTGACGACTTATACAATATTGTTTGATCAGACTTGTGATTGCTATAGTATCATCTCTGTTGAATTCCTTGGCTTTAGTGATTCATGCTTCCCCTGCATCTGTGTCTATGGCCTACCCAACCCCATTGAAGCAGTCTTGCTGCTGGATGAGTTTATTGATATGGATGGCGCTGGGGTGGTCACAAACATATTCATTGTCCAAAATAAAGGAATTGTTTCATGAGTATGTTGAGATACTCCTGAGAGATAGCATGTCTCTAGCTCCTTGTTATGGAGTAGGACCTTAGAGGGTTTTGACCATGGAGTGGAGAAATAAGACTGTATTGGATTACGAGACGATGGTCGGTGTGACTCACTAGTTGCTACGTTATTTTATGAGGGGTTTTGATACATAGATTGGGTGTATATGGTTGGATAATCTCGATGGTACATCGAGATGTACAACTCGCTAGGGTGCGGAGGATGTGGAGTTAGCTACAGTCTTATCTTCCGATGAGATATTGGACATTAATCAGGAGGTCAAAGATGTCCACTGGTTCGGTTATAATACCCTATCATGGATTTATTAGTTCACGGGATGATAAGGTTGATATCACCATGGACTTTCTCGTTGGTGTTGAGAGGTGGATTGAGATTGACAAACTTCTATTATATGTTGTACTTTGAGGATTCTATTAGTGGACATGGACCAACCGGATTGTAGCTTTTTGATGGATCATTAAGTGGAATGTTTTGGAGGATGTTATTGACTTGGAGATGCTTGGTGATACTCATGGATTTTACGTTTTACGTTTGAGAATCGGAGTATAGACTTGGCATGAGTAATCATAGGATTGAAGGCCCTGGATAGTTGTAATGACTGAATGATTGTTTGGATGTACCTGGTTATCGGTTAATAACCTCTGGATTGATAATTCCAGTTGCTCCGTAGCAGTGTAACTTTAGGGTATCAGACGAAGTGGTTACTCATGATGAGTACAGACATGTTTTGATGCTAGTGTGTGCCATATGAGGAATGGTGAAATTTGGAGTCCAAATTTTTATTAGTGTGGGAGAATGTAAAATACGGCGATTCAAAAATTCGGACCAGAAAATTTTTCGAGATTTTTCCGGATAGAGTCCAGGGTTTCTGGCCCTACGGGAGGAGCCAAGGGGCTTTATTGTAAAAATTTAAAACTTATCAAGGGTTTCATAAAAGAAAACCTCAAATAAGTTGGCTTTGTAAATTTACTTAAAGTTAAGGGGTTAAGCTGATAAACTATTTAACTTTAGAGACTTGAGGTGTATTATATAAATTTAGAAGGGTTAATGTAAAGCCCGCCCTTATATCTACTCTCGGGGCGGGGTTACGTAATAATTAATCATACTTATTTTTTTTCTATCTTCTAGCATGGCAATAAAACAACAATGCAAGGGCTAAGGACTGAGCATGCTTGTTTAACTATCAAAGTCATTCTATAACATGATAATATCACTAGTAATGTAACTCATAACATAATCAAGTATAAGAGACCTCCAAGGTAAACACTATCATGCCATGTCAATCCTAATCACTAACACTTATTGTCAAGGGAACATAAACATAAACATAAATATGTAGATATAGAAGTCTTTCTTTCTCGAGCCACCACCCCACACATCTTCAGCCTTCCTGCCTCTTCCTTTAGTTCATGTGTTCCTTACCTTTATCTGCAGCATAAGACAACACATAACTAGTAAGCATAAGAGCTTAGTAAGGATCCGGTCCTACTCGCAAAATCCATACGAAAGCATACAGCATGTGTACATAACAAGACATAAGCATGAGTTCATCATAACATACTAAACATCAAGTTTCTAAGCATGCAGCATATAGAATTTTAAGCATACCTATCACATGCAATAAATGTTTTTCAAAATAGTTCCATAATGGTATTACTTAAAAATACATCCATATCATATTGGGCCCTGTTGTGTACCAACTATCGCGCGGAACTATTGCGCGTTCCCTAATGAATTGGGGTAGCGAGCCACCAATTAATTAGAGCAGGACCCTTCCGTCCTACCGGAGCCATGACCTTACGTTAACATGCACCCCGGATTTGTTTAACGACCCCCTTACGAGTCGGGTACACAACTTCAAAAGTAAAATGCTTATCATGCTTTTACATATATGCTAAGGAGTACTCCAAATCACTCTTACAGGACACACCACTCTTCAAGGGTGCTCATGATCCCGGAGGGACACACCACACAACATAAGGGGTGCTCTTGATCCCATACTTAGTAGAGTATCCGTTCAAGCATTTTAACATATCACATGCAATTTCATAAGTGTGCCCCATGGGCTATAAGGCATGTTCATACATACATCATATTTCGTATATGCATTTACACATATCATATTTCATACATGTTCATACATACATCATATTACATACATGCATATACCTATATCATATTTCATACATGTTCATACATACATCATATTTCATACATGCATATACCTAAATCATACTAAACATAATCATGTCCTGTAGGGTAGTTTCACCTTCACATACAATTCATGCAACTTATTAAACATAAAGCACATCATGAGATAATTAGGCAACCCTAGACCCTAGTCCTTCTAGGGTTGGCCGAAACTCAAGGGTAGGGGAAAAATTAGGGTTTGAACTAAATATTAATACATACATTCATACAAACATCTTGTATACACTATTCTTACCATACATTAAACATGGATATATTATAGGATAATTCAACCCTCACTAACCCAATTTTCTATGACTTGGCCGAAACCCATCCAAGCCCTAAACCCTAGTTTTTGTTATTACAAAATGAAGGGACACATCATATAGGTATACCCTAAGTTCCAAGGGGTCTTCACATGCATCAAAGGGTAACCAAGGTCTCCTCTTGGGTGTTGGCCGAAACCTACACAAGGGTAAGACCCTAGATTTTGTTCACAATATTTTGAATGAACCACATATACATATACCCTAAGTTCCAAGGGCCTACTCATGTAATAAAAGGAACCAAGACCTTCCCCTAAGGGGGTGGCCGAAACATACAAGGGGTGTAACCCTAGTTTCTCATCCTTTTTGTTCATACCATTATGAAGAAATCAATATACATATCTACTCTAAGTCTCAAAGGTCTTCTCATGTATCAAGGAGAGAACCAAGCCTTCCCCTAAGGGGGTGGCCGAAACATGCTTAGGGGAAAAAGTCCCCATTTTCTAAACAATCAAGGAGACAACGCATACGATAACCATTACACTGCAGGCGAGGGGATACTTACATCCTTTCGCTTGAATTTCTTCTTCTCTTAAAATCTTAGGGTACCCTTAAAGAAGAAGAAGATGAGAGTTTCCCTTGTTAGTCTTCTCTAGCAACCTTGGCCCTAGTAGAGGGCAAGAACCTTCAATGGATTCCTTTCTCCTTCCAATTCCCTAGGGTTAAAACCCTAGGGTTCACTTTTTTTCGAAAATGAAAAGGGAAGAAGAAGAAGTGGATTTCGGTGATGAGAGGGAGGAAGAAGAAGAAGAAGAGGAAGTTATTCCAACTTCCCTTATTTATACTTTTCTCATGAAGAGACATGTCTCTTCACTTCCCTAGCTTTTAACAAGCATGTTTCTTATTCCCTCTACAAGAAATATGGCTTGGTTCATTGGTTATGACATGGTGAGTGCAACTAGGAGGTTCAAGGTTCAATCCTTGCTTCCTCCTTTTTATCACATTTTGCACTAATCCATATCAAAGCCCATTAAGCCAAGCCCATCATGAAATTTCATAATATTAATAATATTTCATGAATCCATAATTTTTCATAAGATTAATAATATTTCATGAATTTCATACTATTTCATATTCATGAATTCATAATATTTCCTAATATTCCATGATAATATTTCATGAATTTTATAATATTTCATATTCATGAATTCATAATATTTTCTATATCCATGATAATATTTCATGAATTTCATAATATTTCATGTTCATGGATTCATAATATTTTCTAATATCCATTATAATATTTCATGAATTTCATAATATTTCATGTTCATGAATTCATAATATTTTCCAATATCCATGATAATATTTCATGAATTTTATAATATTTCATATTCATGAATTCATAATATTTCCTGATATCCATAATACTATTTCATGAATTTCATGATATTTCATAACATTCTATATGGGAAAATTTTGGGGCGTTACAATCCTCCATACCTTATAAAAAGTTCGTCCCGAACTTTAAAATAATTCCGGATACTTTAATCGTATTGCCTCCTCTCGTTCCCATGTGGCCTCTTCGAATTGTTCATTCCGCCACAGCACCTTTACAAAGGGTACTTCCTTGTTCCTTAGCTTTTTGACTTCCCGATCTAAGATCTGTATAGGTCGGCGTTCGGAACTTAAGCTCTCTTGATCTTGTACTGATTGGGGCTCTATCATCTGATTCACATTAGAGGTACATTTCCTGAGCATTGATACGTGGAAGACATTGTGGATAGCCGCCATATCTGGCGGTAACCCCAGTTCGTAGGCCACTTTGCCTACCCGTCTCAGAATTTGATACGGTCCCACATATCTCGGACTCAGCTTCCCTTTCTTTCCGAATCTCATCACCCCTTTCATAGGGGCCACTTTCAGGAATACTAAATCTCCAACCTCAAACTCTAATGGTCTGCGTCGCTTGTCAGCGTAGCTTTTCTGCCGACTCTGAGCAGTCTCTATTCTCTGGCGAATATTCTTTATAGCCTGAGTGGTTTCATCTATAATATCAGTCTGGAGTCTCATCTCCTTCTTTTCAGCACTCTCAAGCCAACATATAGGAGATCTGCATTTTCTTCCGTACAGCGCTTCATACGGTGCCATCCCGATAGTGGCCTGATAACTGTTGTTATAAGCAAACTCTGCCAGGCTCAGGTATCGACACCAGCTTCCTTTGAAATCCAAGGCACAAGCTCGCAACATGTCCTCTAATATCAGGTTTACTCTTTCAGTCTGCCCGTCAGTCTGGGGGTGAAAGGCAGTACTAAATTTCAGCTTCGTGCCAAGAGCCTTCTGCACGTGTCCCCAAAAATCTGAAGTGAATCGACCATCCCTATCAGAGATAATGGTCTTGGGAACCCCGTGCAGTCGGATAATTTCCTTGACATACAGTTGAGCCAACTGCTCTACTGAGTAGGTTCAGAAAATGGGCAGACTTGGTGAGTCTGTCCACTATAACCCATATACCATCATATCCATTGGTCGTTCTAGGCAGCCCAGAGATGAAATCCATGGAGATGTCTTCCCATTTCCACTTGGGGATAGACAGGGGTTGCAAAACTCCTCCAGGCCTCTGGTGTTCTGCTTTGACCCTCTGGCAGGTCAAACACATACTGACATAGTGGGCTACTTCCCGCTTCATACCGGGCCACTAAAATTTGCTCTTCAGATCTTGATACATCTTGGTAGACCCAGGATGCATCGCATAAGGTGTTCCGTGAGCTTCCTCTAGGATTCTTGTCCGTAAGTCGGAGTCGTCGAGAATACATAATCGATCCCGGAGATATAAGACTCCGCTGTCTGCAATCCGAAATCCATCGTCTTTTCCTTCGAGAACCTCTTGCTTGATTCTCTGAAGACTCGGATCTTGATTCTGCTTTTCCAGAATATTACCGAACAATGTCGGCGCAATCATCAGGGTCGACAACTGTCCTGATATGATTTCAATCCCGAAATTCATAATTTCTTCCCCTAAGGGTTGTGACAAAGCCGTCAAAGACATTAAAGCAGCACATGATTTTCTACTGAGAGCATCGGCTACCTTGTTGGCTTTTCCTGGATGGTACAGGATCTCACAGTCATAATCCTTGACCAATTCGAGCCATCTGCGCTGTCTCATATTCAGATCTTTCTGGGTGAAGAAATACTGCAGACTCTGGTGATCTGTATAAACTTTACACTGAGTTCCATATAGGTAGTGCCTCCATATTCTCAGTGCAAAGACTACTGCTGCTAACTCTAAGTCATGGGTAGGGTAGTTTCTTTCATGTTCCTTCAGTTGCCTAGAGGCATAGGCAATTACCTTCCCATTTTGCATAAGCACAGCTCCGAGTCCAAGTTTGGATGCATCGCTGTACATATCGAAACCCATATCGCTCTCGGGAAGAGTCAATATTGGAGCGCTAGTCAGCCTCCTTTTCAGTTCAGTAAAGCTCTTCTCACATTCATCGATCCATACATATTTCTTGTCTTTCTTCGTAAGAGCTGTCATAGGGGCTGCAATCCGAGAGAAGTTCTCTACGAATTTTCTGTAATAGCCTGCTAGTCCGAGGAAACTTCGAATTTCACTGGCATTCTTGGGTCTAGTCCAGTTACTCACAGCTTTAATTTTTGTTGGGTCCACCATTACTCCCTCCTTGGAGATAACGTGTCCCAAGAATGATACTTGATCGAGCCAGAACTCGCATTTGGAAAATTTAGCATACAGTTGTTCCTTTTGAAGAATCTGTAGTACTACACTCAGGTGCTCGGCATGTTCTTCGGGAGTTCTCGAATATATAAGGATATCGTCGATAAAGACGATCACAAATCTGTCGAGGAATGCCGAGAATACCCGATTCATTAAATCCATAAACATAGCTGGCGCATTGGTAACTCCAAATGGCATAACTATGAACTCATAATGTCCGTATCTGGTTCGGAAAGCCGTCTTCGGTATATCCTCCTTTTTCACCCTAACTTGGTGATAACCAGATCTCAAGTCAATCTTAGAGAATACCGTGGCTCCCTTTAGTTGATCGAGCAGGTCATCTATCCTGGGTAAAGGGTACCTGTTCTTGATAGTCACGTTATTCAATGCCCGATAGTCGATACACATTCGCATCGACCCATCCTTCTTTTTCACGAACAATACGGGAGCTCCCCAGGGGGAATGACTTGGGCGGATGAGTCCCTTGTCAAGCAGCTCCTGTAACTGTCCCTGTAATTCCTTTAATTCTGTCGGCGCCATCCGATATGGTGCCTTAGAAATGGGGTTAGTACCAGGAACCAACTCAATTGCAAATTCTATATCTCTTTCAGGTGCTAACCCTGGTAAGTCATCGGGAAATACCTCTGGGTAATTGGATACGACTTTGACGTCTTCTAGCTTCGGGCCCTCTGTAGGGCTGGTATCAACCACATGAGCTAGAAATCCAGAGCATCCCTTTTCTAACATCTTCCTTGCTTCCAGAGCCGACAAAAATTTACTTGTCCTCTTCTTCGGTTCTCCGATAAATTCGAACAGAATTTCCGCCTTCGGTCGGAAGATAACTCTTCGTTTACGGCACTCAATAGAGGCGCCATATTTGTTCAAGAAATCCATGCCCAATATCACATCATAATCTGACATATCAAGCACTATCAGATCGCAGTAGAGTTCCCTATCTGCGATCCTGATTGGTGCGGCCCGTAGCATTTGGGTAGAGGGCATCACCTCACCCGAGGGCAGTGTTGTCAGAAATTTGCAGTCTAAATCTTGCAGTGACATATCCTTTCTTTTGGCATATTGCATAGAGATAAACGAATGTGTTGCCTCGGTGTCAAATAAAGCAGTAGCATACTGACTGTAAATAAATATCTGACCTGTGACAACGGTAGAGGCAGTCGCCACGTCTTCTTTCGTAAGAGAGAAAACCCTGGCGTTTGTTGTGGCAGGCGGGGCTTCTAATCTCCCCTGGCATATATGAGTACCATCTATAGCTGCCTGCATTAGGTGTAACTGGGGAGGAGCACCTTTGTACTAAACATATTGCGGCTGAGGTGCTTTGGCTGCAGTAGGACACTCTCTGGCCATGTGTCCTTCCTTTCCGCAAGTATAGCATCTCCTGGCGCCTAAAAGGCATGTCCCTAGGTGCATCTTCCCACAATTGGCACATTGGGGATATTTTGGCTTCTTGCCTAAATAACCACTGGCAGATTTATCCCATGGCTTCCTCTTTCCGTTGTGATTCTTTTTCCAGTGGGGGTTGTTATTTAGAGGTTTCTGACCTCCCGACTAATTATGACTCTTGCTGGTAGTTAGGGGTTGGCTCTGCTGGTTAATATTCTTTAGATAATGCTCGGTAATAAGGGCGCTGCTGAACAGTTCCTCCGCAGTCTGGGGCCTATTAACGCCGCCAGCTACATTCAGAGCTATCTCGGGCCTGAGCATCTTGAGCATTAATCTGACCCTTTCCTTCTCTGTACTGACCAACTCCCGACATAATCGTGCCAGTCGGTTAAATTGCTTAACAGCATCGTTGACTGAGAGATTTCCCTGCCGGAATTCAGTGAACTCATTAAAATGCCTGTTTGTGACTCGCATATTAAAGAATTCCTCCAGAAATTCAGACTCGAAGTCCTTCCACTTCATCTGGTCCACTGACCTTCTAGCTTTTACCCGTTCCCACCACATCCTGGCGTTGCCAGTGAGGCAGAACGAGACACATTTAATTTTCTCGTGCTCGGGCCAGTCTAATAATTCCACTATGCTCTCAACTGTCTTGAGCCAGGCCTGGCGTCCCAGGGCTCGCAGGTGCCCGAGAACTTTTCCGGCTTCAGTCTCTGCCACTGAATCAGATAGGCCTCCTGTCGGACTCCTCGGACCGGAGTGTCCGGGGGTGCCTGTGCAGTTGGAGGCTCAGTAGGCATCACATTCTGACTTCCCTGCGGGGTTGCAGTGTTCCCCTACTGGGTCATCTGAGTGTTTATTATCTGCTGTTGTTCAGTGACCTGACGCTGCAGATCTGTGATTACTTGCATCATATCAGGTGGGGGTGCTGTCTCGTTACCCCGATTGCTACGTCTTCTAGCCATATCTATCATACAGGTGATAAATAAGCTACATAAGAATTAACGCTACTTTTCTTGTTATGCAAGCATAAATCATCTCTATACATGTCATTACTGTACATGCAATAAAATAAAGCGAGGTTAGGATCTCTTACTTGGAAGCGGCAGGATGAAGCTTGATGTGTGTGTGGTGGAGGGGAAACTTGCTCTGATACCAACCTGTAACGCCCGCCCTCATATCTACTCTCGGGGCGGGGTTATGTAATAATTAATCATACTTTTTTTTTCTATCTTCTAGCATGGCATTAAAACAACAATGCAAGGGCTAAGGACTGAGCATGCTTGTTTAACTATCAAAGTCATTCTATAACATGATAATATCACTAGTAATGTAACTCATAACATAATCAAGTATAAGAGACCTCCAAGGTAAACACTATCATGCCATGTCAATCCTAATCACTAACACTTATTGTCAAGGGAATATAAACATAAACATAAATATGTAGATATAGAAGTCTTTCTTTCTCGAGCCACCACCCCACACATCTTCAGCCTTCCTGCCTCTTCCTTTGTTCATGTGTTCCTTACCTTTATCTGCAGCATAAGACAACACATAACTAGTAAGCATAAAAGCTTAGTAAGGATCCGGTCCTACTCGCAAAATCCATACGAAAGCATACAGCATGTGTACATAACAAGACATAAGCATGAGTTCATCATAGCATACTAAACATCAAGTTTCTAAGCATGCAGCATATAGAATTTTAAGCATACCTATCACATGCAATAAATGTTTTTCAAAATAGTTCCATAATGGTATTACTTAAAAATACATCCATATCATATTGGGCCCTGTTGTGTACCAACTATCGCGCGGAACTATTGCGCGTTCCCTAATGAATTGGGGTAGCGAGCCACCAATTAATTAGAGCAGGACCCTTCCGTCCTACCGGAGCCATGACCTTACGTTAACATGCACCCCGGATTTGTTTAACGACCCCCTTACGAGTCGGGTACACAACTTCAAAAGTAAAATACTTATCATGCTTTTACATATATGCTAAGGAGTACTCCAAATCACTCTTATAGGACACACCACTCTTCAAGGGTGCTCATGATCCCAGAGGGACACACCACACAACATAAGGGGTGCTCTTGATCCCATACTTAGTAGAGTATCCGTTCAAGCATTTTAACATATCACATGCAATTTCATAAGTGTGCCCCATGGGCTATAAGGCATGTTCATACATACATCATATTTCGTATATGCATTTACACATATCATATTTCATACATGTTCATACATACATCATATTACATATATGCATATACCTATATCATATTTCATACATGTTCATACATACATCATATTTCATACATGCATATACCTAAATCATACTAAACATAATCATGTCCTGTAGGGTAGTTTCACCTTCACATACAATTCATGCAACTTATTAAACATAAAGCACATCATGAGATAATTGGGCAACCCTAGACCCTAGTCCTTCTAGGGTTGGCCGAAACTCAAGGGTAGGGGAAAAATTAGGGTTTGAACTAAATATTCATACAGACATTCATACAAACATCTTGTATACACTATTCTTACCATACATTAAACATGGATATATTATAGGATAATTCAACCCTCACTAACCCAATTTTCTATGACTTGGCCGAAACCCATCCAAGCCCTAAACCCTAGTTTTTGTTATCACAAAATGAAGGGACATATCATATAGGTATACCCTAAGTTCCAAGGGGTCTTCACATGCATCAAAGGGTAACCAAGGTCTCCTCTTGGGTGTTGGCCGAAACCTACACAAGGGTAAGACCCTAGATTTTGTTCACAATATTTTGAATGAACCACATATACATATACCCTATGTTCCAAGGGCCTACTCATGTAATAAAAGGAACCAAGGCCTTCCCCTAAGGGGGTGGCCGAAACATACAAGGGGTGTAACCCTAGTTTCTCATCCTTTTTGTTCATACCATCATGAAGAAATCAATATACATATCTACTCTAAGTCTCAAAGGTCTTCTCATGTATCAAGGAGAGAACCAAGCCTTCCCCTAAGGGGGTGGCCGAAACATGCTTAGGGGAAAAAGTCCCCATTTTCTAAACAATCAAGGAGACAACGCATACGATAACCATTACACTGCAGGCGAGGGGATACTTACATCCTTTCGCTTGAATTTCTTCTTCTCTTAAAATCTTAGGGTACCCTTAAAGAAGAAGAAGATGAGAGTTTCCCTTGTTAGTCTTCTCTAGCAACCTTGGCCCTAGTAGAGGGCAAGAACCTTTAATGGATTCCTTTCTCCTTCCAATTCCCTAGGGTTAAAACCCTAGGGTTCATTTTTTTCAAAAATGAAAAGGGAAGAAGAAGAAGTGGATTTCGGTGATGAGAGGGAGGAAGAAGAAGAAGAAGAGGAAGTTATTCCAACTTCCCTTATTTATACTTTTCTCATGAAGAGACATGTCTCTTCACTTCCCTAGCTTTTAACAAGCATGTTTCTTATTCCCTCTACAAGAAATATGGCTTGGTTCATTGGTTATGACATGGTGAGTGCAACTAGGAGGTTCAAGGTTCAATCCTTGCTTCCTCCTTTTTATCACATTTTGCACTAATCTATATCATAGCCCATTAAGCCAAGCCCATCATGAAATTTCATAATATTAATAATATTTCATGAATCCATAATTTTTCATAAGATTAATAATATTTCATGAATTTCATACTATTTCATATTCATGAATTTATAATATTTCCTAATATTCCATGATAATATTTCATGAATTTCATAATATTTCATATTCATGAATTCATAATATTTTCTAATATCCATGATAATATTTCATGAATTTCATAATATTTCATATTCATGGATTCATAATATTTTCTAATATCCATGATAATATTTCATGAATTTCATAATATTTCATGTTCATGAATTCATAATATTTTCTAATATCCACGATAATATTTCAGGAATTTCATAATATTTCATATTCATGAATTTATAATATTTCCTGATATCCATAATACTATTTCATGAATTTCATGATATTTCATAACATTCTATATGGGAAAATTTTGGGGTGTTACAGTTAATCTGCGAAAAACCTTACCCAAAGGGTAATGTTTGGATTACGGAGAATCGTGGGGCTTTTCTGTAAAAAGTCCCATACACATATATTTTCTTTCCTTTCTCTTCACTCACCCGCAGCCACGCCCGAATCTTCTTCCCTTCCCGTGCCCTAGCCGCCGCCAATGCCCCAAACGCCAGATTCCTTCTTCATCTTCCCTCCTTCGCGTGCTTGAGATCGCAGCCAAGCCCTAATGGAAGCCACTCCTCCTTCCACCTTCTTCATGCGTAGAAGAGCTGCGACACCAAGTTCGGGCCGTGGTGGGTTCGTGAGGGCGGGAGCCCTAGTTCCTTTCTTCCTCTCTTCTTCGCCCGTAGCCAAGAATAAGACGGAAGGAGATACGGTCAGTTGGAAGGCTATCTAGTTTTGGAGCTTGTTCTCGTTGGATCTGGGCAGAGCTTCAGGATCACGGTTGTTTGAGGTGAGGGAACCTCTGTTTAGGGATTTCATTTGTGAATTGGGTTTAGATTTAGGGATGGTGCTAGTTCTCGGTGATGAACTAGGTTTCGGTTTTGATTTAATGCTCCTTGCCGCAAGTTTATGCTTGGTAATGGGATTCCGTTTGAATTATTATAACAGATCTTATGGGTTTAAGTTTCATGTCGTGAGCTTCAATTTGAGAATTCATCTCGATGGATTATTCCATTTTTGGAATCAGGTTGCCTTTCTATTTGGTATTGGAATGGGTGATGTTCCCTGCATTTAACCTCTTAATCTTTCTTTGTCGTGAGCCATAAAGGCTCAAATGGGTTTTGGTTGTGTGTGTTGTCATGTAATACCATTTGTTAGTGTTTCAGATATGGATATTGGTTCTTAAGTGCAACTTGATTTTGGGATTTGATTCTAATTGTTTAGATGAGATTGTTGCATAACTGTAAAATAGATCTTGACTTGTTTCTATTTTGCGTAAGTGTTTAGCTTAATTCTTTGGCTTGGGATAACCTACCGTGAGCACCAAGAAGTGGGTGGTTGATTCAAGTTAGCAAAGTTGAATCGGTTTACATATGATGGAATTGTAATTAAGGGATTGTATTTTGGATTTGTAATTGAGGATTATACCTAACTACGGACGAAAGGTGATCACTTGGTTTTAGTTTGTGTAAAATTTAAATTGAACCACGATTCGGACTAAACGACAAAGGATCACTAATTAAGACTAATTAGTGATCATTACTTTAGGATGGATTTTATTAGGGTTGTGGTTATGTTTAGCTAGTTATCATTTGTTTTAATAGCTAAAAACTATGTACTTTGATACAGGGCATTGATTTGAGTTGCTTCGAACTCTTGGAAGGGGGTTCATTTTCTGACACGGGCGACTCTCTGGAGGCGGGTACCCCTTGACTTATCTTGTTGATATCGTCTTATTGCTATACATGGTTTGTTATAGATAACAGTAAGTTATATGCTATATCTGCCTTAGTATACCTGTATTTGATACATGCTGCTTATCCTTGAGGTTATCTCCCGTTTAGATTCATACAGTCTCATTTGTTGTCTTGTGTATATATATGTGCATAGAAGTAGTGATATGCCTTTTTTATCATTTGACATTTATGGATCACTAGCTACCTTGCCATTATACCTAATAGGATATTTGTATCCCATGATATACGATTCAGACCTATACCTAGCACACTGAGGTGTTAGTTGAGGACTTGGTGGGTGTTCGTATGTGTTTGGGTCATGCACCATCCTTGCATTATTGCATGCTGACGATCATCGGCTCCTATATAGTCTGAGCCCATCGTTAATTACATGAGGATATGCACACACATCCACTCAGGGGTAGTGGCTACCATAGGGTGTGTGCATTTGCCCTGTATTGCTCCGCATGGTCACTATTTGGAGGGTGGTTCCAGTGCGTGGTAGCAGCCAGGGATCCCTTGTCGTCTTGAGACACGAGAAGATGAGAGCTAGACTCCCCCATTGCTTGGGGTAGGAGAGAGACCTCCGCCAGCATCCTGTCCACTCGGTCACTCAGGAGCAGTGATAGCAAGGTCCGTACAGTTGTCATAGCCCTACCCACGCAGATGTTCATTTATGATAGGTGGACGGTGCCTGACTGGCGTCAGGGGTGACACATGTCATTGCACCATGTGTATATTTTGCATCGTGCATTGTTTGCTGCATTTGATTTTTGCACTTGATTGACATGCATATACTGGAGATTTGTCTACTTTGGATTTATGTTATACTTGTTCTATAGGGATTGATTTCACCCCTTTGGCAGGAGAGATGGATTCAAGTATGTGCCTGTATTTAGTATCTTCAGTATACCCTTTCCGATTATTTATATGAGACTGTATTAGCGTAGACACTTATTGTTATTGTAACGCACTATGTATATCTGTTGGGTATTCGCTGAGTTTATGGACTCACACCATTGCCATATGTTTTTATTTCAGGTTGAGATACTTGGAGTCGCCAGAAAAGTCCAGCAGCCAGTCCCTACCTATCACGACGACAGGGTTTTGTTTTTGTACTTGGCGATGTATTTATTTCATATTTCTTTTAGGACTTTGTATATGTCTTGTGAGTGTTGTAGTGTGCCCTAAGGGGTTTATGTATTTGTTGATTTGTCGTGAGTCGGACCGGTCCACAGTCAGGTATGATTTATTTAGTTGTCTTGTGCTTTTATGTTGTGTTTATCTCTTTTGGAGGCCTGCGCCCAAATATATACTGCGTGTGTTGTCATATATATTGTTTGCATGTGTAAATTGTCCGCCGGACAGGGGAGGTGATGTCCGTTTTCCTATTGGATCAGTGACTCCTGGGTCTCGGGGCGTGACACATCCTGGGGATTTCGCCCTACATCGAAGCCACTCGTCGTAAGGCGGCTTGCTCAATTTGGTGTTGCTCCAGTGCTCCTTTGATGGCGTTGGCGATTAAACAATCCAACTCACCCTTGTCAAGATGATGGGTTATCCCTCTAGATCCGCCATCACGGTGCTCCTTCTGGTGCTTTGATTAATTTCCCATAGACGATGCCAAACTTATTCTGGAAGGGAACGATGCGGATGGTGAGTCACCAATGCGTAGCCCACGAGGACGATGATGGGGAGAAGATGATCGTGCCCTGCGAGATTAACAAGACTGTTAATGGGAACACACCAGAAGGTTTTCCGACGGAGCCCACTTCGACACTCAAATCTGGAATCTAAACTCTCATAGGAGGACAACGAGGAATCAAGAGATTTTCTTTAAGTGTGGAAAACTTATCCCCCTTTACCTGGATGTCGATGCATCTTATATACCTGAGGTTGTGGTTACACGTGTCCTCACGTTCTCCTCCATGTCCCTTAATCATTGATTGCTTGATAGACATTCTATCATTTAGTAACGGCCAGTGCGATTATTAAGGCTTTATTTTCCGTGTATTGTTAGCAATAATCATCCGATGACTTTCCTGTTCAGGAAGGAGGAACGACTACTTTGCGTCAGGCATTCTAACTTCTAGGTTGATCTTTGGGCTCCGCTCTCTGGAGCCAATCTCGGGGTCGCACCTCCCGAGTTGACCCCAGGGCCTTCATGTGTTTTATCGAGATGGTCTCGGGAGCCCGACCCTTGGTCTGACCTCAGGGGCTTTAATCTGATCTCCCGAGGCGGTCTCGGGAGCCCAACCCTAGGTCTGACCTCAAGGGCCTTGATCTGATCTCCCGAGGTGCTCTTGGGAGCCCGATAACTTGTCTAGCCTTGGGGCTCTGGCTCGGCGGGCCCTGTCACAAAGCTTCCTTGTGCCACATGCCCACCCCGAGATACTTATCCCCATCACCAACGAAGCCTTCTTCTTCTTCTTCTTCTTCTTCTTCTTCCTCCTCCCCATCGCCAAGCATGGCTAAGGAGGGCAGATCGGTTGGATCTGAGCTAAGGAGTGATTGCTGGTAGCAAATCAAGTAAGGATGGTTATTAAGAGTTATTCTAGAAGTTTTTCATAGTAGGATTGATATGGATCGATAGTGATAAGATTGATGTGAATTTAGTTGTACATCTAGAATCTATTTTGGATTGAATTAGCTATGGTTTTTGGGTGATGGGTTGTCGTGAATTTTGATTTGAGAACTTATCTTGAGGGATTAATTTGTCGGTGTGGTAATTTGATTGGGTTTGTAACTTTTTGATTCTATGAATGATTTCTGCCGTGCGCTGCCTCTAAGCATGAAGGATTGGATTTTGTCTTGAATGACGGTGAAGAAAATAGAGTTGTAGCTTAGAGATCTGATCAAGTTTTAAATATTGATAGTGGTTTGGGTTTGCTAGAATGGTAATGGTACCTTATGGTTTAATTGGATTTTGTGTGTTAACATCAACATTTTAGAGACCTAATCTAGTTGCATGAGAAATGATCAAGGGGATTAAAACCAAAATTGAACCTAACCTCATGGACAGGAGTAGTTGGGAAATAAGCATTTAATTTTGGCTAATGAAATGACTACAATAATTAGGATTTATTTGAATTAATCTAGATAGATTGTTTAGCAAAGTATTATATGTGATTATAGCTAAATCTTATCATTGACGTAGGACTTTGATCAGTTATGTGCGTTTGATCGTGGGTGGTTCTCTCCGACACGCAAACCACATTTACTAGGCGGGTACTTCTTGTTTGATTCTTTAGCTCCTTTTACATTTAAATGCATGATTATTCGGTTATCTGAGTAGGTTTATTTATTTTAGCTATACTTTGCTTGTTTTCCTACTTGATACTTTTCTTTGCTTAATCAATGAGTTAAAAATCTAAATTTTCAGTTATACAGTCTCGACTCTTATTTTTTTGATCCGAAGGTTATTGCTAGTATGGGTGTACTTAAGAAATATCATATGACCTAACTAGGTTTTAGTTGACATTAGATATATCCTACCCAATAGATTAGTTGCATATTGGTTTTTTCTGGTTCTGGTTTGGGTGCATGTGTTGCTTATTGATTCCATGATGGTTGACTTGATTTTGTTTGTACACATTGATGTAATGCACCATATTGCATTTGTTGCATGCTGATAGTTATTGGCTTCCTTGTGGTTAAGTCCGCCGTCAGTCATATACTAGTCTTGTTGAGGCAATCTGTGCTCCGAAGTGACCAAGTGTTTTGATGTTTGGGCAAAGGGTTTATGTTAGATTTACCCTTGTGTTGTTATATATGCATGTTGAGTGTGCTGGTTGTACAGGTACACATATTGACTTGACTGGATGACCTCGATACGGCGAAGGGTGGCATGGAGACATGCTGGAGGCTTGTGTGCACCCGAGAGACATTGGAGAGCAGGGATGATGAGCTGAGGGGCGCGAACTTCGAGGCATGCGTGAAGGATGATATGGAGGCAAGCTGGAGGTTTGCGTGCATCCGAGGGACGGGAGCCGAAGATGAAGAGGGTGCAAAGGCAATAGTCGAGGCTGCGGATGAGGAGTCAGTCGAGTTGTGAGGGTACGAGTGCTGTGTGATTGTACTAGAGAAATCTTAGGGTTTGAGTGCGGACCGGAATTTACTTAGGAAGGCTAACCTTAGGTGGGTGAGTAGACCAATCGACTGGCCTGGGGGCAGTCGACTGATAGAACTCATGGAAAGGTCTCAGCCCTGGGACCAGTCGACTGCCCTGGGGGCAGTCGACTGGTAGGTGGCTGGTGAGTTGGCTGAGAATTCGAACGTTGGGGTGCAACGGTCGAATTTCAGTGGCACCAGTCGACTGCCCTAGTGGCAGTCGACTGGTGGCGAGGGTTTCAGCCCGAGTCCTATTTAAAGCGGACTTCGTGGTGGCTGAGCTTTTTGACGAAACTCGCTTGGGTAAAGTGAGTTAGTAGTCTTTTGTGCTCAGATAGTGTCCAAAGTGTTGTGGCGAGGTTTCTCCACCCACAAGGAGCGACATTGTTAGCTGGAGGTTATCCGGGGATTGATCCACCGACGGATTTTTGGATTAGTCACCCGTCCAGGGTAGATACCAAGTAAATCGATTTGTTAGCATTGTTCTCTCATGATTAGTTTATTTTTATTTGTATTTCCGCTACGCTAACAATCTTGTAGAGAATTCGACGAAAAAGTGCTATTCATCCCCCCCTCTAGCAACGTCTTCGATCTATCAAGTCTGCCCACTGAACCACTCAGAGTAATGGCAATTGTCAGAGTGCAAGCGGCCATCCTATCGTGCTACTCTCAACCACTCATGGGTAGTAGTTGTTGCTGGAGTAGTAGCTGGCAGTGACACCCTCCTTTGTTATTTACGAGGGATAGGTAAAGCGATTATGCTCCCTCGTCGGGTACTAGAGCGGTTATGCTCCCTTTCTTCGAGTTAGAGGTTGTTCCTCCTTATTTTTCTTGGTATTAGAGCGGTTGTGCTCCGCTTGGGTCTTTGATATAGAGCGGTTGTGCTCTCCATGAAATTTCATAATTTTTGGAGATTTGTAGAATTATTTAGGGATTTCTGAAATTCGGCTGAAAAACCTAAAACTCAGGTATCAGTCAACTGCCCTGGGGGCTGTCGACTGATCTCAAGCCTAGAAACTCTCTGTATGTTTTCTCAATCCAGTAGGGCTAGAGAAAAATGGCTATTGGGTGATAGAACGTAATGTCTAAATTAAGGTCTTCGATTATATTCCTTGAATAATGGATTGCCTCATGGGTTAATGGTGATTATATGAAATGAGGCCATATGGAAAATTCAAGGAAGCTTGATAAGTTTCTCATGTGTATCTAGGATTTAGAGATAAAAAGGGGGAAGCATTCATCATATTAAGGATATGGATAAAGAAAAGAATTGAGGACAATTTCTTGTGTAAATTGATAATGGTTAGAATTGGCAAACACAAGGAATCATGATTTGAGTTCAAAATTGATACGAAATACTAAATTGTTAGGAAATTATGTTTGTACCAAAAGACAAGCACATTTGTGGTTTTTCATGAAATCTTATTTTTCTAAGATAGGGTATATACTAGCAAGTGTGATTGCAAATCTTTAGGTTTTTCTAGGGTATTGTTGAGTTCATTTTGGCACTAGGGATAAGATTGCTTGGGGGCAATTCATTAATGGTGGCCAAGGGAGAAGAACATGGTTGTTAGGTTGGGTAGAACCTAACTTGGTGTCAGGGTGTTATGTTGGGTAGAACTTCACCTAGGAAAAATGAAAATTGAGAGAAGACATAGGTTAAGGGGGAGGTTGCCTCCTTGTTTGCCTTAATTTTCATGGAAGTTTTTGTGTTGTGTCCAACTTGGGAACCGTGATAGATACATGGTGAAATGTATTTTTCCCAAGTAGGAATAGGTACCACAAAGTTCTCCACGAAATTTGGAAATTTTTGGAGATTTGTGGAATTTCTGGCGTAATTCTGAAATTGACCAGAAAACTGATAAATCAGAGTATCAGTCAACTGCCAAGGGGGCAGTCGACTGGTCAAGGCTGGTGTGGGTATCCAGCAGTTGACTTGGGTCCAAATGATGGAAAATGAGTGTATGGGAGGTTAGTACACATTGTTTAGGATCATTGGGGATTAAAAGATCCAACAATTGGGATATTATCAGGGTCTTTTTGATGTTAGGCAATGGGGGAGAAGTTTGGGTTTAAGTTGGGGAACCAAACATACCATTGCTAGTAACCCTAGGTTTTGGGGGAGTTGAGAATAAGAGGGAGCATGGTTGATCCATTTTTGGTGTAAGGGGAACCTTGGAGAGGTTCTTAAAAAGCCTTTGTAAGTCCAATGTAGGGGGAGCTTGGGAGAAGCTTTAAAAAGCCCGTGAAAAGTCCTAACTTGGACGGTTAGGTGTGGGATGCCTTGGGATAGGATCCCGTTGTGAAAAATTTCTGACTTAGAGGGTTAGGTGTAGGATGCCTTGGGATTGGATCCATATATGCATTTGTTAGCATGGTTTTTGCTATTAACTTAAACGTATTGCCAAAATCAAAAAGGGGGAGATTGTTGAGGTAATTTGTGGTCCGAAGTGACCAAGTGTTTTGATGTTTAGTCAAAGGGTTTATGTTAGGTTTACCCTTGTGTTCTTATATGTGTATGTTGAGTGTGCAGGTTGTACAGGTACACATATTGACTTGACTGGACGGCCTCGATACGGTGAAGGGTGGCATGGAGACAAGCTGGAGGCTTGTGTGCACTCGAGTAACCTTGGAGAGAAGGGACGATGAGATGAGGGGCGTGAGTTTATCATAGCATACTAAACATCAAAGTTTCTAAGCATGCAGTATATAGTATCCTAAGCATACCCATCACATATAATAAATGTTTTTCAAAACAATTCCATATAGGTATTACTTAAAAATACATCCATATCATATAGGGCCCAGTTGTGTACCACATGATGCGCGTTCCCTAATGAGTTGGGGTAGCGAGCCACCAATCCCATTAGAGCAGGACCCTTACGTCCTACCGGAGCCATGACCTTAAGTTAACATGCATCCCGGATTTGTTTAACGACCCCCTTACGAGTCGGGTACACAACTTACAAAGTAAAATACTTATCATGTCTTTACATATATGCTAAGGAGTACTCCAAATTTATTTCTCAAGGGACACACCACTCTTCCAGGGTGTTTCTGATCCCATAGGGACACACCTCACAACATAAGGGTGTTCTTGATCCCATACTTAGTGGAGTATCCTTTCAAGCATTTCATCATACATATCACATGCAATCTCATAAGGGTGCCCCATGGGCTATAAGACATGCTCATACAAACATCATAATTCAACCACTTAAACATACATTAGATATGATAAGATTTGGCCACATAGATCATACTCATATCATAGGAAGTGGTAGCATGCTAACAATTAAGGTTTCCAATCAAACATTTCATTTAACATCACATGCATATACATATCATCATCCCCAAACATAAGCATATCTCATAGGGTAGTTTAACCTTCACAAACCCTAATCTTAGGGGGTTGGCCGAAAGTCATAGGGTAGGGAAAATTATGGGTTTTGCAATGAAACATTCACACAGACATTTATACAAACACCTTGTATACAATATCATACAATATACTAAGCATGAATATATTATAGGATAATTCAACCCTCACTAACCCTAGTTCCATGCCTTGGCCGAAACCCATCCAAACCCTAAACCCTAGTTTTTGTCATCACAAAATGAAGGGACACAACATATGTGTATACTCTAAGTCCCAAGGGGTCTCCTCATGCATCAAGGAGTAGCCAAAGTCTCCCCCTTGGGGGTGGCCGAAACCTATACAAGGGTAAACCCTAGGTTTTGTTCACAACATTTTGAAGGAAACAACATATACATATACCCTAAGTTCCAAGGGGTCTTCTCATGCATCAAGGAGTAACCAAGGCCTTCCCCTAAGGGGTGGCCGAAACTCATCAAGGGGAAAATCCCCATTTTCGAAACAATCAAGGAGAAAAAAAAACATACAATAACCATTACACTGCAGGCGAGGGGATACTTACATCCTTTCGCTTGAATTTCTCCTTCTCTTACTCCTTAGGGTACCCTTGGTTGAAGAAGAGGGTGAGAATTTCCCTTGTTGGACTTCTCTAGCACTCTTGGACCTAGTAGAGGGCAAGATCCTTGAAGGGTTCTTTTTCCTTCCAATTCCCTAGGGTTAGAACCCTAGGGTGCACTTTTCGAAAATGAAAAAGGGAAAGAAGGCTCTAGGTTTTCGAAAATTGAAGTGGGGAAGAAGAAGAAGAAGAAATGGAACTTCTTTTCCCTCTCGTATTTATACTCTTATCATGAAGGGACATGTCTCTTCACTTCCCTAGCTTTAACAAGAATGTTTCTTATTCTCTCAACATGAAACATGGCTTAGTGCAATGGTTAAGACATTGTTAGTGTAACTAGGAGGTTCAAGGTTCAATCCTTGCCTCCTCCTTTCTACATCTTTTTTTTATCACATTTTGCACTAATCCACATCCAAGCCCATTAAGCCAAGCACATCATAAAATTTTATAATAATAATGTTTCATGAATTCATAATATTTCATATGGGGAAAATTTTGGGGTGTTACATTGTGAGGGTACGAGTGCTGTGTGATTGTACTCGAAAAATCTTAGGGGTTGAGTGTGGAGTGGAATGTACTCAGGAAGGGTAACCTTAGGTGGATCAGTAGACTAGTCGACTGGCCTGGGGGCAGTCGACTGATGGCACAGAAAGGTCTCAGCCCTGGGACCAGTCGACTGCCCTGGGGGTAGTTGACTGGTAGGTGCCTGGTGAGTTGGCTGAGAATTCGAACGTTGGGGTGCAACGGTCGAATTTCAGTGGCACCCTTCGGCTGCCCTGGTGGCAGTCGACTGGTGGCGAGGGTTTCAACCCGAGTCCTATTTAAAGCGGACTTCGTGGTGGCTGAGCTTCTTGACGAAACTCGCTTGGGTAAAGTGAGTTAGTAGTCTCTTGTGCTCAGATAGCATTCGAAGTGTTGTGGCGAGGTTTCTCCACCCACAAGGAGCGACAAAGTTAGCTGGAGGATATCCGCGGATTGATCCACTGAAGGATTCTAGGATTAGTCACCTATCCGGGGTAGATACCAAGTAAATCGGTTTGTTAGCATTGTTCTCTCATGATTAGTTTATTTTTATTTGTATTTCCGCTACGCTAGCAATCTTGTAGAGAATTTGACGAAAAAGTGCTATTCACCCCCCCCCCCCTCTAGCAACGTCTTCGATCTATCAAGTCTGCCCACTGAACCACTCAGAGTAATGGCAGTTGTCAGAGTGCAAGCGGCCATCCTATCGTGCTACTCTCAACCACTCATGGGTAGTAGTAGTTGTTGGAGTAGTAGCTGGCAGTGACACTCCCCTTTGTTATTTACGAGGGATAAGTAAAGCAATTATGCTCCCTCATCGGGTACTAGAGCGGTTATGCTCCCTTTCTTCGAGTTAGAGGTTGTTCCTCCTTATTTTTTTGGTATTAGAGCGGTTGTGCTCCCCTTGGGTCTTTGATATAGAGCGGTTGTGCTCCCTCATTTTTTGGGGTTCGGGATTGAGGTTGTTCTCCCAACATCCTGTGTGGGGACAGGTGCCGTCGATAGAGAGGGGGGGCTAAATATTGACTTGTAAAAATTTGCGAAAACATGTCATTAATTTGATCGTTCATTCTAGATTCAGAGTTAGCAGGACAGCAGAAAAATAGACAGAATGAAAAACCAAACGACAAAGTGTACACAGGTTTTTACTTGGTTCCCAACCCCACAGGGTCAGTACGTCCAATGGCTAAGCACGAGAAACGCCCGTCGACTAATGGTCTCCTCTCCGAACTTTCTAGAGGTAGAAAAACCCATCTTACAGTGCATGATTTACAATCAAAATATTAAGGAAAGTAAATGCAGAAAGTAAATTCAAACCAAACAAAGAGTCGACAATCCCGGCCGATCTGGAACTCCGAAGTGCCGCGCACTTTTTTCTTGGAGCCTCCTTTGTCGTAGGGCTTCATCTCTAGCACTTTTTCTTCACTCCGAATGCTTAGAATGTTGTTGTGATTGATGTTCTGAGTTGAGGGATCGAACCCCTTTATATAGTCATGTCTAGGGCGCCTATGTTGCTATAGGGCGCCTCACAAGCATTGGTCAAACCTCATCATTGCGTCGAACTCGCAGCAGGGATAGAATCCCCTTCCCAGGCGCCTGTGTAACTGGTGCCTGGGAAGGTTTGCCCAGTCCAGGGCGGCCACAAGGTCTGGGGTACCTGTATTGATACAGGCACCCTAGACAGCCTTCCAGGCAGCCTTTTCTTCTTTGTTAGCTCTTTTGTCTTGCCTCGAACTTTAGGTACCTGCAATAAAATCAAAGACAAGACAAATATGCAGACAATCTTAACCTTAGGGATTGGTTCTAACTTTGGATTTCCCGTGAAACCCTAGGTCGAACCGACGCTTGTGTTCCCTTCCCAGGGAACGCGTCTTTCGGCTATTCCTCTCAGGAGAAGGTTGCCACCCGACCTATCCGGTTGGACTTTTGTCCAGCATCACTCACCAGGAGTTTTGTCCAATCTTACGACCAGGACTTATTGTCCAGCTTCACTCACCAGGACGTTTACCTTGCTTCACTCACCAGGACTTCGTGCTCAGTCCACGACAAGGACTTATTGCTCAACTCTTTTCCTTTGGGAGAAAACATAAGCTCTCTTTTCCTTTGGGAGAAAAAACAATTTCTAACTTATGTTCACTCTCCCCCTTTGTCATACATAAAAAAATGACAAAACAAACTTGCACCAACAATGAAATTTTCAAAAACAATTTTTTTTGAAAGTACATAGGATAATTCTTCGAAAGCATATAATTCTTGATAAAATATTTCACAACTCTTCCCTTTTTGTTTGAAAAAGACTAAGTACTAGTAAAAAAACTGCACCAAAAAACTTGTACATTGAAAAGTATTGTGCACTTGGAAAAATATTTTATACTTTTAGAAAATTTTGCACATAGAAAAATATTGCCTTAGAAAAATTTCACTCACAAAAGATTTTCACTTAAAAAAATTATGCACTTTTGAAAAATATTTTCACTTAGAGAAATATAGTGCATTTAGAAAAATTAGTATTTTGAAAGAAATTTGTACTTAGTACTTTAAAAAATGTTTTTGGACAAAAAATTTGTACTTTGGAAAAAATATTGTGCACTGTAGAAAATATTTTGCAGTTTTGAAAAATATTAGTACTTTGAAAATATTTTGTACTTAAAAAATATTAGTACATTGAAAAATATTTTGTACTTAACAAATATTAAAAAAATCTTTTAATATTATTTTTGTTTTGAAAACGTAATATTTTACTTGACTTGGTTTCTTTTCCAGTCTGACACAATCCTAGAAAATCTTGTTAACTACAAGGACATTTACCCAAGTGTCCTGAAAATTCTCCAAACTCAAGTAAATATTATTTCAAATTGATTCCAAAAGACAAAAAGATTTTGAAAATAAGTTCTTGACTTGGATTCTTTTCCAGTCTGACACAATCCTAGGAAACTTTGTTAACTACAAGGACATTTCCCTTAGTGTCCTGGAAAATTCTCCAAACTCAAGTAAGATTATTTTCAAAAGTGATTCCATAAAAAAATAAGTTTTTAAAAGTGATTTTTATGAAAAAAATGACTTTAAAATGATAGTATTTTAAAGAGAAAATACTTATGTTTTCAAAAAGATTCTGAAAATACAGTGTATGAAAATATTTTGAAATGTTCAATAATTATTTTAATTTAACCTCCCCCGAAACATGGCACAGTCCTCGGATGTATGTTGACTACAAGTAATCTTCCTCTGAGTCTTAGAGTTTGATTCAAGCCAAAAGAATTATCTAATAATTAAAAATTGTCAGAAAATAGAATTACTTTCTTTTGACTTAGACTCCCCCTAAATCTGACACAATCCTAGGAGTTCTTGTAGATCAAGAAGAAAACTCCCTATGTGTCTTTCAGGGTTCATCAAAATCAAAAAAATAATTTAAAACAATTTCTGACTGATATTTTGAAATGGTAGTATGGTAATTTTCAAAGAATTAATTTTCGAAAGAATGGAATATAATAAGTTTCTTAAACATTTTTCGAAAACATATTTTGAAGTGATAGTAATTTTTAAAGCACAAGACTTTTAGAAAAATATTTATTTTTGAAAAAAAAACCACTCCCCCTAAACTCGACATCGTCTGACTCTATCTAAGTGCCTTAAGGGACTTTAGTGTTGACCTAAAAGGCTTGTGTCTAATTGTGTATGTCAAATAATTTTTCGAAAGGATATAATTTTGAAAATGTATTGTATATAAGCAATCAAACAAGCATGAAATCCATAAAAACAATATTATATTAAAACATTATTTTGAAAATAGTTTTTTAGAAAAATAACCTAAGAATTTTGAAAAGCATCTTTCAATTTATTAGTCCTTACATCTCACCCATTCTAAATGTCTCAGTACAAGCAAGCATGGTTACCTTATGGGTGTATTGTGAGATGCTTGAGTAATTTTTTTTTTGAATTAATGTAAAATCTAAGATTTAATTAAAACTTGTGTTAGATTCAAATTTATCAAATAGTAATTAAAAATGAGTTTCAATCATTGGCTTCCAGGTCTTAGCGAGGCACAGAGGCCTTCTTTGGCCGTAGCCTTATTGGAGCAACAACCCATTCCTTGACAAATCCTTTTATCCAAAGTTCATTTTGAAGATACTTCTTGAAAAATTTTAGTCTAACTAGCTTAGTTATGGATCGGTAGCTTTGACTAGTTCCACCAGACTAAACAGGCCAAGTAGAGTACACCTTACTTCACTTGACCTTCTTAGAAGGGCTTCCCTAATGTACTATTATCTCACCTCCACCTAATACTATGTTGTTCAAGTTTTAAGTAGGTCTTTTGTCCTTAACTAACCGTTCTAAATCATGTAGAAATTTAAACATGAATGTCATGACATATATTTAAAAAAAATTAGCAGATGAATGAGCATGTCAGTTATGCATTAGTCAAATAAATCAAAACATTTTACTTAAGTTTCTAATAATGTATCAAATTCCCGATTTGATACATATCATGTGAACCTGCGAATATACCAACCCATTTTGACATATTTAATTTTATTAAATTGATTGTTGCAGTTGGGTAAGATTTTATTTAGTTTGAGTTTAAGTTATTAAGATTTAATTAGAGGTTAAACTTATTTAAGGATTAATTAGAGAATTAATTAGATTTATGTAAACTAAGGATTAATTGAAGTTAAATTAATTAAGAATTAATTGGATTTAAATTAATTAAGGATTAATTGGATTAATTAAGCATTACATGGTTTTACGTTAATGAAGGATTAATTGAATTTAAGTTAAATAAGAATTAATTGGATTTATGTTAATTAAGAATTAATTGGAGTTGAGTTAATTAAGAATTAATTGGAGTTATGTTAATTTAGAATTAATTGGAGTTAAGTTAATTAAGAATTAATTGGAGTTAAGCTAATTAAGAATTAATTGGAGTTAAGTTAATTAAGAATTAATTGAAGTTATGTTAATTAAGAAATAATTGAAGTTAAGTTAATTAAGAATTAATTGAAGTTAAGTTAATTAAGAATTAATTAGATTTAAGTTGATTAAGAATTAATTGGAGTTAAGTTAATTAAGAATTAATTGACGTTAAGTTAATAAAGAATTAATTGACGTTAAGTTAATTAAGAATTAATTAGAGTTAAGTTAATTAAGAATTATTTGAAGTTAAGTTAATGAAGAATTAATTGAAGTTAAGTTAATTAAGAATTAATGAAGTTAAGTTAATTAAGAATTAATTAAACCTTAATTAAGGTTTAATTATTGAGAATTAATAGTTAATTTGGGTTTAATTTAAGTTGTTAATGATTAATTAGGATTAATTAAAATTAAAATAATTAATGATAATTTAAGTTAAAAATCATGGATTAAATTAAGGTCAAAATTAATTAAGATTTAATTAAGGTTGTTATGATTTAATTTGATTTAAGTTTCAAAATTTTTGTGTTAGTTAATAGTTATGGGTTTAATTGCATCATTTTTATTATTTCAAAAATGTCTGGTTTATCTACTATTTCTTCTTCATTTAATTTTTCAAGTTTTTCTAACACTTCTGCTTTGTTTGAATTTTTGTAGATTTTATTAACTCTAGACTTGATTCTTGAAAATTCATCTTCGACCTCATCCTCATCATTAAGGTCATATTCTTCTATATCTTCATAGTAAGTATAGTAATTTTCAGGGTTGTTTAGTAATGTTTCATAATTAATATCCAAGAAGTTATCAGAATTAACCAGGAAATCAATATTAATTAAATCTTCATTCTTATCTACATAAGTTTCTAGATTATCAGGATTATCTTCAGATAAAATAACAGTATCAATAATAGATTTATCATTATCATTATCCTTAGAACTATCTTTAATATCCTCAGAAAAATCATCAGAATTATGTTTAATATCATCTGAATTATCTTTAATATTATCAGAAAAATTACTTGAATTAATTCTAAAAATTATTACATTGATATTAAAGATTAAGAGGTTAATTTTTGATATTTTAATATTATCTACATTTGGTAATTGGTTATGCAAAATATTAATTTGACTATACAAAAAATCTATTTTTTCATAAAAATTATCTAACTTATCTAAATTATCATACGACTATACGACTGTGTAGGAATTTGAAAATTTTTATAAACATAAACTTTTCATTCCTTGGACGGACATTGATTCTTGTAGTGTCCGTGCTTTTGACATTTGAATCACTTGATTTGGCTCTTGTCCCTCCGAACTCCGGGCACTGCACCTCCTTTGCTGCCGGTGGTGAAGATCAAGTCTTACGAGTAGGACACTGATTTTTATAGTGTCCTCTCTCCCTGCACTTGAAACATGTAATATGAAATTTGAAAATTGACATACATAAAAAATATACCTGATTCACCCCTGGGCTCCCCCTCAACTCCTGGCGTCTTTTCTCCATCGGCGGTTAGTCCGATGAAGAGCTACCAGGCTCTGATACCACTTGTGGGGACCGGTGTTGTCGATAGTGTAACGCCCGATTTTTTTTTTCCTAAAGCGGCGTTACGTTAACATACTTAGGGCATGTAGACATCATAATGCAGCGGAAACCTTTAACTTACTCCTACATGCACTTACTACCATTTCTAACATCATAACATAGGAACTTAGCATAGTAACTTTATACTTAGCATCATATCATACTTAGCATCATGTCATTCGTAGCATCAGGTCATACTTAGCATCATGTCATAGAGTCATACTCAAGCACATAATAGTAAAGGTAAAGTTCTATCATAAAACGAGCAACCATATTGCTCCTTGGCCAAGTCACTATCACACACATTCTTTGATGCCCTCCTGCTGCTTCTTTACTGTCCCCTTGCATGATCTGAGGTATAAGAAAATAAGACTATAAGCACACGGGCTTAGTAAGACTCCTTCCTACTCACTAAAACCATTCATCATTCACTCATGAGCATATAAGACATTAACATACTTAGTGCTTTACTTAGAACATAAGCCTTTTCATCACTTAGCACACCTTCGTCATGGCATAAGCATAACTTCATCACATTCATAGCATGGCATAAACATAACCATAAAAACATTCATGGCATGGAACGATACTTGGCATAGACATAAACATCGTAAACATTCATAGCATGGCATAGTGCTTGGCATAAACATAGACATAATAAACATAATCTCATAAACATTCTTAGCAGAAACCTAAATAAAATCATGGCGTCCTAACTTAGCATAACATAATTAAATCATGGCATCATAAATTAGTATGGACATAATTAAAATCATGGCATTCTAACTTAGCATAAACATAATTAAATCATGGCATCCTAAACTAGCATGAACATAAATAAATCATGGCATTCTAACTTAACATAAACCTAGTTAAATCATGGCATCCTAAACTAGCATGAACATAAATAAATCATGGCATCCTAAACTAGCATGAACATAAATATATCATGGCATTCTAGACTAGCATGAACACAATCAAATCATGGCATCATATATTAGTATGGACATAATTAAAATCTTGGCATTCAAACTTAGCATAAACATAATTAAATCATGGCATCATATATTAACATGAACATAAACAAAATCATTTGCATAAACATACTTTTCATAACATAATGCATAACATGGATGGATGCATGGACAAACGCATATATTATAAATATGCTTAATCTTTAAAAACATACTTTTAAATGCTTAAACATAATCATCATATCATTGGGCCCTGGCTTGTACCACATACATACATCATAAGCGCGCATCCCTAAGTAAATACGAGGTAGCTAGCCTCGACCTACTAGGGTAAGGACAGCATAGTCGGTAGTCCCCGAACCGAGGCGTTTTTAAGGTGCCCATCCCTGTTGCACAGCTTCGGTAGTGCCAGAACCGTGGACAGCATAGTCGGTAGTCCAGAACCGGGGCGTTCTTAAGGTGCCCATCCCTTGGACCCATACTTCGGTCCGGTACAAGCCCATAAAATAAAATATATGCTTTCACATGCTTTTTCATTCATCATCATTCATTCATCATACTTGTCATTCATCATCATTCATTCATCATACTTGTCATTCATCATCATTCATTCATCATACTTAACATCATCGTTATGCCTTAAAGGCATGTACTTTAACCTCATTCATAAGACATGACATACATACATCTTATTCATAAAACATGGCATACATACGTATCATTCATAAGACATGGCATACATGCATATTATTCATAAAACATGGCATATCATTCATAAAACATGGCATACTTACATATCATTCATAAATCATGGCACATGTCTAAACATCTATGACTTAACATATAATTCATGACATACAAACTAAGGGTTTGGTTAACATGGAACTTCTTCTATCTTACTAAGCATCATTGGAGGATTAACCCAACCCTAACCCTAGGTTATGTCCTTGGCCGAAAGTCCCCAAGGAACCCTAGGTCCATGGAACTTCACATAACCTCCCAACTAACATCCCATACATACATACTAGGCCATAGGGAACATTTAATCCTATACTTAAGGCCAACCCTAATCCTTTGACCCAACTCTTGCTCTTGGCCGAAACTTCAAGGCCATGGGGGCATGGAAAAATTTCCAATAATCAATTGCTTAAACACCAACCATACCTTACCATAAGGCCATTGGGACCCTTACTTGAAATAAGCCCTAACTTCCCACCCTATTAGGGTTCTTGGCCGAAACCTATAGGTCTCTAGGCCATGTGAAACATTCACATAAACACCCTCCATCTCTCTTATATCATGATAAAACATAAAACATATGCTTGAGGTCTTAAACCCAACCCTACACATGGGTCCTTCATGTTGGCCGAAACCCTAGGGTATCCTAGGGTACCCCAAAAATTCCCAAAAATTATACTTAACCTCTAAACATCATAAGGGAACATTAAATAACATTATACAGATTTTTAGCATCATTATGGACCCTAAAACATGGTGGCCGAAACCCATAGGGTTTCTAGGGTGTTGATTTCATTTCTTTCATGTTGGCCGAAACCCTAGGGTGTCTTAGGGTACTCGAAAAATTCCCAAAAATTATACTTAACCTCTAAACATTATAAGGGAACATTAAATAACATTATAAAGATTTTTGGCATAATTATAGACCTTAAAATCCTTGTGGCCGAAACCCATGAACCTAGGATTCTTGATTTTCTTTCCTTTCAACATCAAATCCAAAAACCAACCAATATATCATGATAAAAATCATGGAAATCATAAGGAACTATTATACCACAGGTGAGGGAGTCTTACTTTGGGTTTCTTGATTTTTAGACCTTAAAAAGGGAAGAAACTTGTAGAGCTCTTGACCCTTGATCCCTCCTTGCCCTTGTTGTCTTGGAAGGAACCTAGATCTTGGAGATGTGGAGTTTTTCCAAGGGAAAAACCCTCTAATGGGGGTCGGCTAGAATGAGGGGAGGAGGAGAAGAGAAAATGCAAATTGAAGGAAGAATAAGGTAACTCCCAAACCCCCCCCCCCTTTATAACCCATTAAAGAGGTAAATGAAGAGTCTCTCCATGACCCTTCATCATCTTCTAAGCCTTAACCAATATCCACTTCATTCCCTCATAACATTCCCTTGCTAGATGAGTTGGTTAAAGCCTATATGGTTGTACAAGAGGTCCAAGGTTCAATCCTTGGCTCATACACCTTTATTTTTGTTTTATTTTTATTTCATTTATTTTATTATATTTTTTTCTAAATTCCGAAAATCCCCCTAAAATCTCCCATAATTATGCTAATATTCCTAAATAAAATTCTTTTATATTTATATTAATTTTACCTAATTAATACCCATTTTTGGAGCCTATTTAAAGCTCATTAGTACCTAATTTCTCCATTAAAATAGGGATAATTAGGCTAAGACTAATTATCCATAATCATGCTAATATGCCTAATTAAATCCTATTTATATTTATACTAATTATTACCTAAAATCCACCTATAATCATGGTATTAAAAAGCCCACATAAGGCCCATTAGTAATTAGTTTTCTCAATTTAAATGAGAAAATATGGATTTTCTAGACCAAAGTTCGCATTAATATTTCTAGGTTCCTCGGAAAATTATCTAGACATGCTCAATATTTTAAAGAAATATTAAGAGAATTTTCCGGGTCGTTACAGATAGAGGAGGGGTGAATATCGACTTGTAAAAATTAGTGGAAACTTGTCATAAATTCGATCGTTCGTTCTAGATACAGAATTAGTAGCACAGCGGAAAAATAGACAGAATGAAAATCCAAACGACAGAGTGCACACAGGTTTTTACTTGGTTCCCAACCCCCCAGGGTCAGTACGTCCATGGCCTAAGCACGGGAAACGCCCATCCACTAATGGTCTCCTTTCCAGACTTTTCCGAGGCGGAGAAACCAGTCTTACAGTGCATGATATAGAATCACAATACTAAGGAAATTAAATGCAGAAAGTAAATTGAAACCAAACAAAGAGTCGACGATCCCGGCCGATCTGGAACTCCGAAGTACCGCACACTTCCTCCTAGAGCCTCCTTAGTCGCAGGGCTTCATCTCTAGCACTTTTCATTCCCTAGGAATTCTTTGAATGTCATTGTGATTGATGTTCTGAGTTGAGGGGTCGAACCCCTTTATATAGTCATGTCTAGGGTGCCTATGTTGATATAGGGCGCCTCACAAGCCTTGGTCAAACCTCATCCTCGTGCCGAACACACAGCAGGGATAGAATCCCCTTCCCAGGCGCCTGTGAGCCCTCAAACGCCTATGTTAATAGGCGCCTGGGATAGGCTTGCCTAGTCCAGGGCGCCCACAAGGTCTGGGGCACCTATTTTGATACAGGTGCACTAGACAGCCTTCCAGGCAGCCTTTTCTTCTTTGTTAGCTCTTTTGTCTTGTCTCCAACTTTAGGTGCCTGCAATAAAATCAAAGACAAGATAATTATGCAGACAATCTTAACCTTAGAGATTGGTTCTAACTTTGGATTTCCCGTGAACCCTGGGTCGAATCCACGCCTGTGTTCCCCTCCCGCGGAACGCGCCTTTTGCCTGCTCCTCTCAGGAAAAGGTTGCCACCTGGTCCATCCGGTTGGACTTTTGCCCAGCTTCACTCACCAGGACTTTTGCCCTATCTTACGACCAGGACTTATTGCCCAGCTTTACTCACTAGGACTTTTGCCTAGCTTCACTCACCAGAACTTCGTGCCCAGTCCACGACCAGGACTTGTTGCCCAACTCTATGTTAGGACTTCGGTGCCCAGCCCTCAGCTAGGACTTATTGCCCAATTCCTCGAATCAGGACTTTGTGCCCAACCCTCGGTCAGGTCTTCGGTGCCTAGCCCACAGCCAGGACTTATTGCCCAATCCATGATCAGGACTTAGTGCCCAATTCTTCGAACCATGACTTATTTCCTAGGTTAACTAGGACTTTTCTTCACTTTGGTACTGATTTCTTGACTTACCCTTCCCTTGTTTAATGTGTCACTAACTTAAACATATTGTTAAACATTGAAACACTCGAGGAGGACATCACTGATGCATCTTGCACCAATATCCTATCCACTTGGCCACTCATAAGAGATAGATCTATGAGTGCATATAGTTGTCACAACTCTTGCCCAGCCGACCACGCTGATATATGTGATGGTTGTAGATTGGTGTGTAGGGGTGGCACATGTCAGTGCATTATTTGCATACGATGCAAATTGAATTTGTTTGAGCTATGATTGTTACATTTGATTGACATGAATATATGTATTTGATTAGCATTTATTATTTGATCTAGATCTGGTCAATAGTACGAGCAACTTATTGAGTTGGTATGGGGGTTTCTGATCATGTCCCACAAGTATGTTTTCACATTTGTTATGTGCTCTACTTTTTGGAGACTGTATACCTTATTTCTATTTGCTTTGATTTTCTTATTTATACTATGCATTTATCTATTCACTATACCTGTAGTGCTCGATCCTGAACTCACCACCGCTTGCTTTTCTTTTTATTTCATGTAGTAGATAGCTGCGTCTCGTGTCTCCAGGAGAGGATGCATCTACCATCCCTTAGCGTCGAGTGTTTTTGTTTTGAGTAGTTTCGTGTTCTCTAGAGATGTAGTAGTTTATTTCGTCAATGAACTTGTACTTATCTAGGTTGGGTTTTTGATTGGTTTTGCATTTCCTTTTATAGAGTTTATATTATTTATTATTTGGACTTATTAAACTGTGTGGTGTGATGTTTAGTAAGTTACTTCTTTTATTGCCAATCTCATGTGGTTGTGCTTTATGTACATGTGAGATGGATGTATTATGAGTTTCATATTGTCCGTTGTATATGTGAGATGCTGCTAGATTTTTGAGCAAGTATGGGCCTTAGAGATGTTGTGGGGACCGGTGTGATCGATGGAGGGGTGGGTGAATATCGACCGATTAAAAACATTGTGGAAACTTCGTAAACTTTTGATCGTTCTAGATATAGAGTTAGTGCAGCGGAAAATAGAAAGAACGAACGAACAAACAAAGTGCACACGGGATTTTTACTTGGTTCCCAACCCCCCAGGGTCAGTACATCCAAGGCCTAAGCACGGGAACACCCATCCACTAATGGTCTCCTTTTCAGACTTTCTAGAGGCAAAGAAACCCGTCTTACAGTGCACAATTTACAATCAAAAGATAAAAATAAATTAAGTACGGAATGTAAATTCAAACCAAACTAAAAGAGTCGAAGACTCGACCGATCTGGATCTCCGAAGTGTCGCGCACTTCCTCCCAGAGCCTCCTTGGTTGCAGAGCTTCGTCGTTAGCGCTTTGTCGTCACTTGGAAAGCTTAGAATGATTTCTGAATGTAGTACTTGAGCTGAGGGGTCGAAGCCCCTTTTATAGGCTTGGTATAGGGCGCCTGTGATCAATGAGGCACCTCATAGAGCCTAGTCAAAGCTTATCTCCGCGTCGAACTCGCAGGAGCAGATAACCCTTTGATCCAGGGCACCTGTGTTGAAGGAGGCGCCTGATTCATTAAGGTGCCTTACCCATTGAGGCACCTAGCTGACTAGGGCGCCCTAGCTGAAGTAGGCACCTAGCAGCCTGGTTTCTAGCCTTATTGTGTGTTTGTTTGCCTGCTTTGTCTTCAATTTTAGGTACCTGCAAGATACATAAATACAAGCAAACACATGTATATCCTTAGCCTTAAGGGTTTGGTTCTGACTTTGGATTTCCACGAAACCCTAGGTCGAACCGATGCCTAAGTTCTCATCCCCAGGAACGCGCCTTTCACCTACTCCTCTCAGGAGACGGTTGCCACCTGACCCATCCAGTTGGACTTTTGCCCAGCTTCACTTACCAGGACTTTTGCTCAATCTCACGACCATGACTTATTGTCTATCTTCACTCATCAGGACTTTTGCCAGCTTCACTCACCAGGTCTTAGTGCCTAGCTTCACTCACCAGGTCTTAGTGCCTAACTTCACTCACCAGGTCTTAGTGCCCAGCTTCACTCACCAGGACTTAGTTCCCAACCTTACGTAAGGACTTAGTTGTCCAGCCCACGGCCAGGACTTAGTGCCTAGGTTAACTAGGACTTTTCATCACTTTGGTCTAGTTTTCTTGACTACCCTTCCCTTGTTCAATGTATCACTGACTTAAGCATATTGTCAAACATTAAAGCACTTAGTGGAGGACATCACTGATGTATCTTGCACCAACAGATGTGACAGTCTTAATTACTTGATGATATTCTCGTGCACTTGTGAGATGCCATCATATTCTCATTCGGTAACAATATATATGAACAAAGCTTTGATATAAAATTGATTAGAAAATAGATTTAGCAGAGATCATTTATTGCTGAAGTTGAACAGTTTATGAACTTTACTAAGAGACATTCAGAATGATTAAATACTGTCGAGTTATGATATTTGTGTAATCATTACAAATGTAGAAATAAGCCTTTTGTGATGAGAATAGTATGAAAATACATATATGTAGAAATGATTTATGTTAAATTACTACAATTTGTATTGTCATGGAGATCCTTATTTGTATGAACCAATTGAACCTTCTGGTGGTTAGTGATCTGGCACAACTATTATTGGGGAATCATCTTCTAATGATATTGTAATGAAATCAATGGTTCGCAATGCCATGAATGTAGTTGATTGCTCCAATATAGATAAAGGCTAGTGAAAGAGAAGTTTGGAAAGATAATCCTTTTTGTCATGTGGGATCGTTGTAATTGATAGAGGGGGGGGGGTGATAGCGATTACCAAAAATTTTTCTAAAAACAGAAAACGCAACGAAAGAAAAAAAACAATACTAACGCAGTTTCTTTTTACTTAGTTTGGAGTCTTTTACGGCTCCTACTCCAAGGCCCATGGTCCTTAACCGTTTTCATTGGGCAATTCTATAACTCGAATAAGATTTACAAATGTATAATTTGAGTACAGAATTAAACAGCGAATTTAAAATATACCGACGACACTAAACGGTTATGGATCATCTTGGGCAGCGTGTCGTCGATCTTGATCGTTGGCGGTGGGGGAAACTCGAGCACGGAAGAAATTCGGAGAGCATTGGAGTGCTTGAGTCGCAAGAAAGCTATTTTGAAAAAGTTTTGAGTTGATCTGGAAAGCAAAGGGGTGAAGCCCCTTATATAGGTTGTTCTCGGGTGCCCCTAGGCTCTTGGGCGCCTACCACATGTAGCGAATCGGGCACATCCTTATCTGCAGACTCGGCCAAAACACTATCTCTCGGTCTTGGATGCCTGGGACCTTTGAGGCACCTGATGGCTCATGGGCGCCTGAGATGCTGACGTGGCAACCTGCCAGCTTAGCCTCTCATCCGCTGGAAACGCCACAACATAGGCGCCTATTACCTCTCAGAACCCTTTCAGGTGCCTGGGATACAACAACTACTCCCTTTCACTCCTATAACCAGGCTTAGTCTAAAAATAGTATAACATTAATAATAAATTCATGTATAATAGCTGGCGTTGTCTTGGTTCTGACTCGGATTTAAAAATAAAACCCTAGGTCGAACCAACGCCTACTGTTCCCTCTTTTGGGGAACGCATCCTCACCTACTCCTCTTAGGAGAAGTTACCTTTTGCCAACCGGCTCCTCCGATTGGACTTTTGCTCGACCTTCGAGACTGTCGGATCTCGAGATGTCCGTAGCTCGACCCGCCTCTACTTCTGTCCGAAATCCACGCTCGACTAAGACTCCTGCTCAATCTTCCGGATCAGGACTTCGATGCCCAACCCTTGCCAGGTCTTCTTACCCAGTCCTCGACCAGGACATAGCTTCTTGCTCAACCCTGCATGGTCAAGACTTCGTGCCTAAGTGAACTAGGACTTTCTTGCACACTTGGTTTATCCAATAGATCACAATATAAACATAACTTTGAACATTTTGACATTATCAAAACTAGGTTCGATTTGGTGTTTCCGGCACCATCAATCTACACCTTTTTTTATTTATGGAAACACAGTTCAAAAGTTAAGTTAAAAAAACATGAAACAAATATATATCATAATTATGCACTGGAAGGAATGAAAATTTTTTTCTACACTCCCCCTTGATTAGTACTCTCCTCCTTTTCCCTTAGAATATTTTCAATATTTTTGAAAAACTTAGAAAAAATTCAAAATATTGCATAAAGCTCCTTTTAATTGAAAATCTCCCCCTGAAGCTTTTGAAAATGCACAATTTTCTATTTTGAAAGTTTTTCTAAGTATTGACAAGAAGTCTAAGTATGATTTCAGATTTTTGAAAACTTCTGAGTGAAAAAGAAACTCTTCAGAAAAAACTTTAAGTAAAAATATTTTTGAGAACTTCTAACATAAAGTTTTTCTCAAATAGAATTTTCTGAAAGGAGTCTAATATTTAAAAAAATATTTTTTTTTCAAAAACACCATTTTTACTTTCAGAAATAAAGTTTTCATTAAATTTTACTTTTTAAAAAATGAGGGGAAAAATCTTTTACTTCACTTTTTCGAAAAAATAGATTTTAAGGGGGAAAAAAATTTTAACATTACTTTTTCTACTCTCCCCCTTTGCCATATATCAAAATATATTGAAAAATTTGTTTGGCATAAAAAAATGTGTATTAGAGCCTACTTGCTTTGTAAAAATAGTAACAGAAATTGACAAGCAGCAAGTAATAGAAATGAACTAAGTTTGACCCAAGTAATAAGTTTTGAACCCAGTTATTATTCTAGTGTAGGATCGATGCCGTCGATAGAAGGGGGGTGAATATCGACTCGTAGTTTCATCGAAAACTTGTCGGTCGTTCATTCTAGTCAAAGAGTTAGTACGCAGTGGAAATAATAAAGAACGAAAACAAACAACACTCGTATACGCGGGATTTATTTACTTGGTTCCCGACTCCCCAGGGTCAGTACGCCCAAGGCCTATGTACTCGGTGTGAGTCCACTATTGGTCTCCTTCCTGGAATTTTCGGAGGCGGAGAATACGCATCTTATAGTTTGATTTACAAGTAAAAGATAATAAATAAAGTACAACTCGAAAAATAAAAGCAAACCAAACAGTAGCGAAGTTCCGGCCAATCCGGAAGTCCGAAGTGCAGCGCACTTCCTCCTGGAGCCTCCTTGGTCGTAGAGCTTCGCCTCTAGCACTTTTTCTTCACTCATAATGACTTAGCAGAAGATGGAATTGATGTTTTGAGTTGAGGGGTCGAATCCCCTATTATAATATCTTCTAGGGCGCCCTAGAGGCCTCTGAGGTGCCTCATAGGCGATCAAACCTGATCCGCAATCACAAACTTTGTCGATGGATAAAATAGGCCTTCCCAGGCGCCCTAGACTTTCCCAGGCGCCTAGGATGTAGGGCGCCTAAACCATGAGGGTGCTTGTATCAACATAGGCGACTTGGAGGACTCTCCCAGGTAGTTGTTTCTCCTGCGTTTGCTTTCCTATATTGCCTCCTACTCCAGGTACCTACAAGACAACAAACACAAGACAAATATGCAAATAATCTTAGCCTTAAAGATTGGTTCTGACTTTGGATTTCACCAGAAACCCTAGGTCGAACCGACCCCTAATGTTCAGTTTCTCGGGGAACGCGTCCTCACCTACTCCACACAGGAGAAGTAGCGTATGCCAATCGGAACCTCCGATTGGACTTTCGCATAGCCTCCGAGAACTCGAATCTCAAGATATCCAACCTCGACCCATCTCTACTTCTGTTCGCGATTCCCGATCGACTAAAGCTTTGCCAACCGGGACCTCCGGCTGGACTTTTGCTCGGCCTCCAAGAACTCGGATCTCGAGACGTTCGACCGCAACCCATCTCTACTTCTATCCGACAACCCACTCGGCAATGACTCCGTTGCCCGATCCCCAACCAGGACTTAGTGCTCAGTCCCCCGGACCAAGACTTCGTGCCCATCTTCACTCACTAGGACTTAGCTCAACCTAGCTTCACTCGCTAGGACCCAGCTTCACTCACCAAGATTTAGTGCCCAGCTTCACTCACCAGGACATAGTCCAACCTAGCTTTGCTTCCTAGGACCCAGCTTCACTTATCAGGATTTAGTGGCCAGCTTCACTCACTAGGACTTAGTCAAACCTAGCTTCCCTTGCTAGGACCGACTTCACTCACCATGATTTTTCAATCAAAATCACTTCTTTGCTAGTCATCATAATCCTGACTAGACTTCCTCAATCTTTAGATAAATATAACTCCAAACCTCAAGTCCAGTTTGGTTTACTCCCTTAGTCAAACTGACCAACCCTGGGTTCTGGTTCACTCTGCCAAACATCAAATCCTGTTTGGCTAACCCTTTGTCAAATTGATCAATCCTGGGTTTACCCTACCAATCATAAGGTCCTGTTTTGTTTAACCCTTGATCACTTTGACTAACCCTTACCTTGTCTAACATATATTGTTACTTACATAAGTATATTGTTAAACATCGAAACACTAGAGGAAGACATCACCGATGATCTTACACCAACACAAAGTACCCTAATATACTTGTGAGATGCTGGCTTCTAGATATATAGGAGCATGCATTGCTAGGGTTAAGTCCTAAGCTAAGTCCATTTTGTAGAATAACCCTAATTTTTGAAGGGGTAATTTTTTTAAAAAAAACTAAGTCGAAAAAAACCTTTTAAAACAATATAATTTCAAAAACAAATTTGCAAGATAAAGAAACAGTTATAAAAAGAATAGTCCTATTCTACTAAACACATTCCTAGCTGCCTTCTTTGTGAACTAATCTTAGACTCAGGTAGTGATTTAGTGAAAATATCGGCTAGGTTAGATTTTTAGTTTATATGTGTAAGTATGATTTTGCCCCTAGCTACGTGATCCCTAACAACGTGGTATTTGACTTCAATATGCTTAGTTCTAGAATGATAAATAGGATTTTTTCTAAGGTTGATTGAACTTATTGTCAATAAATACCTTAGTTTAGGTATAGTCTAGGTTGAAGTCCTTAAGGGTATGTATCATCCATAAAAGTTAGGATACACATTCCCCTAGCGCAACATATTTTGCTTCAGTTGTAGATAAGGCAACACAATGTTGCTTTCTACTACACCAGCTAACTAGACTTTATCCTAGTAACTGACAGCTCCCACTATACTTTTTCAATCTAATTTACAACCTGCATAATTTGAGTCAGAAAATCCTAACAATTCAAAATTGGACGCCCTAGGGGTACCAAATACCTACATTTATGGAGCCCTTAATATATCTAAGGATCCTTTTAACTATAGTTAAGTGGGACTCCTTAGCACAAGTTTGGTACCTAGCATAAATACCTACTGCAAAAAGAATATCAGGTCTACTAGTAATTAGGTAAAGCAAACTTCCTATTGCACTTTTATAATACTTTAAATCATTTGTCTTACCTTCAGGATCATTATCTATTTTGGCATTTGTGGACATAGGAATACTTAAATTCTTTGATCTATCCATTTTAAATTTCTTAATTATTTCTTTTACATATTTTGATTGGTGAATATAGTTTTTATCCTTGGTTTGTTTAATTTATAAACCTAAAAAGAAAGTTAATTTACCTACTAAGCTCATTTCAAATTCGTTTTCCATAATTTTAATAAAGTCTTTTAAGAAATTAGTGTTCGTTGATCCAAAAATTATATCGTCTATGTAAATTTGGGCTATAAAAATATCTTTTTCTAAAGTCTTAATGAATAGGGTAGCTACACATATACAAACTGTGGGTATATATAACATATAGCCACAAATATATGAAATCGTCACTATAAGTTATAGGGACAGATATCAATACCGTGGGTATTGGATATCTATACCTACACTTATATTTTGCTGTCACTATAATTTTTTTTATTGTGGGTATAAGTAGCGTATACCTACACTTATAATTTACTGTCATTATAAGTTATAGGTACAGATATCAATGTTGAGGCTATTGGATATCTATACCTACACTTACATTTTGTTGTCACTATAATTTTTTTTACTATGGGTATAAGTAGGGTATACCTACACTTATAATTTACTATCATTATAAGTTATAGGGACAGATATTAATGCTGTGGGTATTGGATATCTATACCTACACTTATATTTTGCTGTCACTATAATTTTTTTACTGTGGGTATAAGTAGCATATACCTATACTTATAATTTACTGGCACTATAAGTTATAGAGACAGATATCAATGTTGTGGGTATTGGATATATATCTATATCTACACTTATATTTTGCTGTCTCTATAATTTTTTTTACTGTGGGTATAAGTAGCGTATACCTACACTTATAATTTACTATCACTATAACCTTTTTTTTCTATAGATATAAATAATATATACCACACTCATAATATACCATCACTATAAGCTTTATATGCGCCATATGTGTGGTTTGGTTCAGAGGGTTTGGGTTTGGGTTTGTCCCCAACACCGGCGCCACCGTCTGCGGTGGTAGGGGAGGAGTTGAGGGTGTGGTCATGAGTGCCCTCACAATCATTGATGATCTTCAAGCTATGAATCGAGATGACAATATTATGCTAGTATACATTTACTTTTGTTGTTCCTATCTCTTTTTGTTTTTGGAAAGATTTCATCAGAATTCGAAACTTCAAAATGTTAGAAATATCTATCCCCTATCATAAACTATTTATTATGATAAACTTTATCTAAAGGATTATTTAAAAAATTAAAATATTATATTCAACTATTTATTACGCCAAAATATTAGAAATATTTTTATATTATTTAACAACTTAATGCGCGCACTACAAGAAAATAGGGCTTCAAAAATAAATTTTTAAAATGGACATAAAATTTGTTTTAAATTTTAGTAAATTATAAATAGATTTGCTCTGGAATTTCTAATCTGTTTGATTTAAAGAAAATAATACGCGCAAAAAAAAATTAAAAGAGAATTTAAAATCAATTAAAAATGGAATCAATAAATAAATTTTTTAAAACCAAAATAAATATGGAATAACAACTAAATTTGACACGAAATTTTATCTGTTTATAAATTAGTTTCAAATATTTCAAATAGAAAAATAATCCATTTTTTATTTATATAATTCAAAAAAAATTAAGTAATCCATTATTAAATAGAAAAATAATCCATTTTTAAATAGATTATCTATTTTTAATTTATATAATCCATTTTTAATTTATATTTTATCTTTTTTTTAATTATTTTTTTAATATTTAAAAAAATATTAAATAATCCATTTTTAATATTTATTCGGTTTTAAATATTTGTAATTTATAAATATATTTTCTTTTACTTTAATAAAACCCTAGCTAATCCCTATTCTAAATCACGGACAGCGGGAACAGCGAGGGTTCCTCCCAGTGATCGCGAGCTTCAAGGACAGCGAATATCAATGAGGGTTCCTCCCGGTGATCGCGAGCTTCAGGGACAACGACTAAGGTAATCCTCCAATGACGCCGACCTTTTTTCAGACGATCTTCTCCGACGTCCTTTCACCAAAAAGGCTCAGGAAATCCTCATCTCCTTCTTTAGCGTTCTTCTCTGTTCTTCAATGTGCGGCCGCAGTAGTGTCCTAATAAAGCGACGACGGTCGTTCACGTAGCCTAATCGCCTTGGTGATTGACTGTATTGATCAATGTTTTGATTCCGACCTCTCTATTTTCTTGCGCTAATTTTTCTTTTAGGTTATGCATTCGGTGTTTTTGTAATAAAATTTGTAAACTTTGTTGCGTGAATGGATATTTAGATTTGTTTTCATACTGTTTTGGAACCCTAATCTGTTGCATTCACTTACTGAAATTTTTACTGCTGTGCAAAGGAGAATTGTGAGGGAAGGCTAAGGAAGAAAAGCTTCTATAATTCTTACTTAATTCTTTATGAAATTCTTACTGAATTCACTTATGATCAACATGAGAAAGCTTCTGTAGCCCTATTTTCAAAACCTACAGAATTAACTTTAGAATCCTTTATTTCATTCTTATAGATCAACATGAACTCCAAAATTCTTACTGAATTCTCTGTTTCATTCTCTATTTGATTTGAATACCTTTTGTAGTTCTCAAAACCTACAGAATTAACTTTAGAATCCATGTTTGCTTTTGTGTTGCTTCTGTAGTTCTCAAATTTAATATTCTGATTGAATGCATTTAATAGCGTCTTTTATATTTTGATCATCATATTTTGATTATTCTGGCACTCACCCAATTATAGGGACTAGTTCTCATTACTGTTTATTTATATTCTTCTTTACATATCTTGAATTGTAGCACTCTGATGGATTCTAGAGATTGGATGAGTGATCCAACAAAAAAAAATTGAAGAATATATTCGGGGGGTAAATGAATTTCTTGAATTCGCATTTCAAAATTTAAAAGCGGATGGAAAAATCTTTTGTCCTTGAAAAAAGTGTGCCAACACTCTCCTTCATAGTAGAACTAGTGTCTATTTGCATCTAACTGATCCACACTGAGGGTTCCTTCAAGGGTATAGACAGTGGATTTTCCACGGTGAAAGGCCTAGTATACCTTCAAATATATCGTTTGAAGAGCCTAGAGAAATGGAGAATGATATGGAACGACTACTTGAAGATGCTTTTTCAATGCATCCTATGGAAGAAGAAACCCACAACAATAATGAAGAAAGGAACCCACACCAAGGAGGAGAAAATGTTGACAACTTTTATCGATTGCATAAAGAGAATGAGCAAATGCTTTACCCAAATTGTGAGAAGTTTACCAAGTTATCTTTTATGGTCCATTTGTACCACTTAAAGTGTCTTCATGGTTGGAGTGACAAATCATTCTCTATGTTATTGGAATTATTGAGAGATGCTTTACCAGAATGAAATGTCTTGCCTGAGTCATACTATGAGACAAAGAAGATCATTTCAGGATTGGGTTTAGGATATGAGAAGATTCATGCTTGTCCTAATGACTGTGTATTATTTTGGGACAACTATAACAAAGATGAAGTATGTCCAAAGTGTGGTGAGTCAAGATGGAAATCAAAAAAATTATGAAACGCAAGTGAATAATAAGTTAAAGAAAGTGCCAGCAAAGATCCTTCGATGGTTTCCATTAAAGCCAAGACTGCAAAGGCTATTCAAATCCTCTAACACTACTGAGTTGATGAGATGGCATTCAGTGGGTAGAACAAAGGATGGTTCTCTTAGGCATCCGACTGACTCTTTATCTTAGATTGAATTTGATGCTCAGTATCCAACATTTGCATTTGATACTCGTAATGTTCGATTAGGCTTAGCTTCTGATGGGTTCAATCATTTCAAAACTATGAGTATTACTCATAGCAGTTGGCTTGTCATCCTAATTCCTTACAATCTTCCACCTTGGATGTGCATGAAACAATCTTTTTTCATGTTGTCATTAATCATTCCAGGTCCTAAATCTCCTGGAAATAATATTGATGTGTACCTACAACCATTGGTGAAAGAGTTGAAAGAGTTATGGGAAACTGGAATTGAAACCTTTGATGTCTCTAAGAAAGAGGTCTTCCAACTTCGTGTTGCAGTAATGTGGACTATTAATGACTTTCCAACATATGCTAACTTATCTGGGTGGAGTACTAAAGGCCAATATGCTTGCCCATGTTGTGGTTTTCAAACAGCATCAAAGTGGTTACACCATGGTAGAAAATATTGCTACATATGTCATCGTCGATGGTTGGCCCCTAATCATAAGTGGAGGCTTAACCAAAAAGACTTCGATGGAACACAGGAATTCAGAGATCAACCTACAATTCTTAACGGCAATTCAATTTTGAGATATTTCGATGATTTAAAAGTTGGTGAGGGACATATGGGTGAGCCCCAACCATTGAAAAAGAAGAGCATTTTTTTTACTTTGCCTTATTAGCAACATAATATATTGCATCAAAACCTTGATGTGATGCATATTGAGAAAAATGGTTATGATAACATACTTGGTACATTGTTAAATCAAGCAGGAAAATCAAAGGATAATTATAAGGCACGGAAAGATCTTGTAGATTTGGGTATTAGAAGTGTACTTCATCCTCAACCATATCCTAACAGTACTAGGGTGATTTTACCTAGGGCATGTTATCAGATGACTATGAAGGAAAAAGAAGCTTTCTTGAGTGTTCTAAAGAATGTAAAAGCTCCAGATGAATGCTCGTCAAGCATTCCATGTTGTGTACAAGTCAAGCAACACAAGATATTTGGGTTAAAAAGTTATTACTGCCAAGTGTTGATGCAAGAACTTCTTCCAATTGCATTAAGGGGTTCCTTACCGGATAAAGTCACCTCGGTTTTACTTAATCATTTCAATTTCTTTAGACAAATATGTTCAAAGGTGTTGAATGTCAATTCTCTTACGCAATTGGAGTATCAAGTTGTTGAGACACTTTGCCAGCTAGAAACAATTTTTCCTCCATCATTTTTTTTACCATAATGGTGCATTTGATAATTTATTTACCGCATGAAGCTAAGGTTGGAGGACTAGTGTAATATAGATGGATGTATCCTATTGAAAGGTATGGACTATTCCTGTTAACCAAAAAGAATATATAGATTCAAAACCTAGTGATGAGTTATCTTATGTGTTGCTTTCAGGTATCTTCTATCATTGAAGTCATTTGTGCATAATAGAGCATATCCTGAAGGATATATTGCAGAAGGTTACTTGGCTAATGAGTGTTTGACATTTTGTTCACAATATCTATCTGGGGTGGAGACAAGGCTTACTAGACCTAGAAGAACTGATGATGAAATAGATTCAAGTTTAATAGATGATGGAACCTTTTTACATCCAATAGGTAGGCCACTGGGATTGAAAAGACAACTGATGTTCAAAGTAGGAAAATGAAAAAGAGTGAGTAGAAGTAAGCTTGACAAGATGGAGTTATCACAGGCTCAAAGATATGTGCTTTTCAACCATGATGCGATAGCTTCATTTATAGAGTAAGGGATAAGTTTAATTTTATTTCTATAGTTTGAGAATTTTGTTAACCAAATAATTCTATTTTCATGGATTTGTAGATAACACATTGCATTATTAAATAGACAGTCTCGCCGATGATTATCTTCAGTTGAACTTGAGAAGCTTCATGTTAAAAAGTTCAATGATTGGTTTAAAGAGAGGGTAAGTAGAAAGAAATTAGTTTCTTTTTTTAAATTCTTTTATTAGTTATGAATTAGTTATGACTAAGTTATGCTCCTAAAATATTTTAGATTCAACGATTGGATAAACAAAGGAGTGCACAAGTTACTGATGAGCTCAGGTTGTTAGCTCATGGTCCTTCAGATATGGAAAGGAGATTTTCGGGCTATGCCATCAATGGTTTTAGATTTCACACAAAGAAGAGTGAGAGAGATTGTTGAAAACGCAAAATAGTGGAGTAGTCATGAAGACTAAGATCTCATCCAATGAAATTAACTACTATGGTCAATTAACTGATATCATTCAATTGGATTATTCTAGAAGATATAAAGTTGTTCTTTTCAAGTGTGATTGGGTATAGATATCAATAGAGGTTGCAAGAAAGACAAGTTTGGGAGGACTCTTGTATATTTCATATTTATAAAGCATACTGGAAAAGATATTTATCTTGACCCATATGTTTTTGCATCACAAGCTAGGAAGGTGTTTTATGTATGGGATGAGAGAATCAAGGATTGGCCTGTGGTTGAGAATGTAAAAGTGCGAGATACATATGATAGGGTGATGAGGACCCCAATGATATTGAGCCAATGAGTGAGCAAACCACACATGATATAGATGAAGCAACTCAAAATGAGAATGATTGGCTTAGGAGAGAAGTTAATGATGATGATGAAGTGTTGGAAGTTGATGCTAATGTTGTTGCTATTCATGACGATAGCAATTCTGATGATGAAGTTAATTAGGAGGATTATTTTTAATTGTAATTGATAATACTTTGCTACAATTTAATGTTTTTATGATCTGCACATTTTTTTATTATTAATGTAGCGACACGATCCCTCTAGCCCCATCATGCGACTCTCTAGGGCGTGCCATACGGTCTTCCCACACCCGGCGGTGGGTTTTTTGCCTTCCCCAGATTCGAACCATAGACCCCCGGGACAAGTACTAAAGTTTCTTGAATCTAGTAGCCAGGTGAGCCGCGCTCACTTGGCTACCAGATTCAAGGAACTTTAGTACATGTCCCGGAGGTCTAGGGTTCGAATCTGGGGAAGGTAAAAAACCCACCCCCGGGTGTGGGAAGACAGTAGGGCACGACCTAGAGAGCCGACTGATGGGGCTAGAGGGGTCGTGTCGCTACATAAAAAGGTAATTTTTATGTTAAATTCGGCGACACAAAACCTGGACCAAAAAATTTTTCGATGATTTACCGATCATGTTTAGGGTTTTCGAAACCTAACAGGGGTTTGAATGAAAGAAAAATTCTATACTTGAGGGATTGGATCGGAATTTTAGAGATTGGAAGGGTTAAATTGCTAAAAACATTAGTATGAAGGTTAGGGGCGTGATTTTCCAAAATGTAGGGGTTGTTTCACAAAACAGGGTTCACATAAAACCCTCTTTCCCCTTAGCCCGCAGCCACCCCGGAATCTCTTCTCCCCTGGGTTGATTGTCGCGTACCCTAACCACGCTAACGCGTCGACTCCCTTCCTCGCCTTCTCTTCGTCCGACCGAGGGCACATCCCACCTGCGGGTTCCAGCCACGTGTGAGCAAGACGGTGGCATTGCCTTCTTCCACGCGAGCAACAGAGACAATGTCGACTTCGCTCAGGCCTCGTGCGAGCAAGCAGATGTCACTGTAGCTCCCTCTTCAGCTTTCTATTGATACCGTCGGTGGCTTCGGATATTGTAAGCTTTCTATTTTTCATTGGGTTCTAGCATCAGATATATGGTAAACTTGAGAAGGGATGTTGATACCACGGTGGATCCAGGGAAAATATCTCCACTCTGTAACGATCGGGAGATTGGGTCTTGAATGGAGCGGAGTCGCGGGATCCTTCGATGGCTGTCCTGGTGAGTTGAACGCCCCTGAATTTGGATTGACAAGCTGATAGGTTGATTGTGTACAGCTATTAAGGTTGTCTCTGAATTGATTCTGTGTTTCAGAATTAAGAATGATCAAGGACTAGAGATTGGTCTAGAATTGATATTAGAGCTGGAATTCTACAGAATTGGGGACCTGTAGTGAGTTCCTTAGGGTGAGTAGAATCCTTCTTCAGTTATGGCTGATGGAAATTTTGGTATTTCAATTTAAATGTTTCCCTGCTACCTACTGTACATTAAATTATGGGTTTATTGGAGTTCTTCGGTGGTTTTGATGTTGCTACCGTGAGCTATCCTGAGCTCTTTGCATATGCTGCTGGTTAGTTTGGAAGAAGCACCATTTGGAGTGCTTAATCTATATGTGTTTCCTTTGGGGACAGTTAGGTTCTGTATGTTTGAAATTTTGTGTTGAGCTTGATATTATGTTGCCTTGGCTGTGAGATAATTTGAACGTGTATCAATTCTAGGTTATCCATGGGTTTGTGTTGGGAGATTTAGATATGTGCTTTCCTCCTTGCCCTGAGTGTTGAGGATTACCATGAGTTTGTTCTTAGAGAATTTGAGGAATTAGTTTAACCTAGATTAGCTTGATGCCTAATCTAGCATGATTATGATGATTATGATTGCTACCTATATGGATTAGTAGTTGATTAGTTAGTTATTCGTATGTAAATAGCTATCTAATAAGTCCTTTGACACAGGACACTGATTGATTTGAGTTGGACTTCTTGGACAGAGATTCTCGTTTGATATGCACTCTTACTTTAAGGCGGGTACCCCTGACTTATTGTTTTAGATACTGTCTTACTATTATGCATAGTTTGTTATAGATAACAGTAAGTTTATATGCTATGCCTACCATTGTGTATTAAGATTAGATATCTGTTGCATAGAGACTCTTGTATAGTTCCAAACAACCTCGATATTTGTCATGCACCCATATGTGCTTAGATATGGTGGTTGGTCACGTTGTACCTACAGTTGGATTGATTTCTAGATATACCTTGCATGAATACCGAGAGTAGAATTTGTTAGGTCTGGATACATGTGTGAGACGTATACTATTCCCACCGATGTGTGGTTGAGAACCAGGTTAGTGAGGAGGGTGTTGTTGGCATACTTTACCCTCTAGATTGCATATTGAGCTGTAGGCTCTGTACGATTGCATACTGGCGATCATCGGCTCCCCTAGGGTCTGAGCTCGTCGCGCAGACAGGTTTCTGGATTGCTTGAGCTATTAGCATGATGCTATGATCATGATGGAGACCATCGGCTCCCCTGAGGTCTGAACCCGTCCCCAGTCATGTTTGAGGTGGCATATTTGCATTGCCATGAGTGTTGGGCATCATATTTGCATAGCCACAGGAGCTAGGCTAGATATTCCATCCGCCACAGGTGTTAGGCATCATATTTGCATAGCCATAGGTGCTGGGCAACATATTGCATTGCCACAGGTGCTGGGCATCATATTTGCATAGCCACAGGTGCTGGGCTACATATTGCATCCGCCATAGGTGCTAGGCGTCATATTTGCATAGCCACAAGTGTTGGACTATATTCTTGCATTGCCACAGATGCTGGGCATCATATTTGCATAGCCACGAGTGTTGGACTTCATATGTTGCATGCCACAAGTGGTTGGCTTCTCTATGCAACCATGAGTGGTTTGCTTGTCTGTTTTCTATCCACTCGACCGCCGGTCTGGTGGCGGCTGAGGTGCATACAGAACAGATCATTGCATCGGGTGTATAGGATGCATTGCACCTTTGTTGGTGCTTGTTGAGTTTAAGTGCTATCTATGTTTGACATACACTTACAGGTGACATACACATTTGGATTGTGTATCATTCTTGAGGTTATATAGAGGATTCATTACACCTACCTGCAGGATAGACGGACTCTGGTATGTATTTCACCCTTAGTCTTCAGTTATGCTTTATCCTCTATACTCGAGACTGTATCAACGTGATTCTTAGTGTTATTATAGCTTGCTATGCATATCTATTTTGGTATCCGCTGAGTTTATTTGGACTCACCACCGTTGCCTATATTTTTGTTTCCAGGTTGATTGGTCTCCAGGGGAGCCCGAATTGCCAGTCCCAGGTCTCTACGACTCCAGTGATGGGTGCTTCCACGTAGTTATGTTTCTTTGCATCGTATTATTTGGTTTGTATTGGTTTTATGTCGTGGAACTTGTATCACGTTTTATTTGTCTTAGTATTGTATTTTTGAGTCCTCTGATGGACTATGTGTTTGTTGATTTTATTGTAAGTCTGATCAGTCCGCAGTCAGGAATGGTTTATTTAGTGTTATGGTTATGTTATGTCTTGATTTTGAGGCATGAGGCCAAATTATTATTGCGTGTGTTCTTTGTATGGGTAAATTGTCCGACGGACAGGGGAGGTGCTGTCCGATTTTATATTGGACCAGCGGCTCCTGGGTCTCGGGGTGTGACAATTTATTTTGGTATCAGAGCAAGGTTTGGTGTGTCTTTTCGGATTTGTCGGAGTTAAATCCGATACGTATTCGGTAGGTGTCGGAGCTCGGGTTTGATGATATCTACCCGAGTACATTTCATATTTTTGGAGTTGTCTCTCGATGAGTTTGGGCTTTGGGACCTGGCGGCGACGGGATATCTCCGGACGACAATGGTATGATATGGTATGTTTAGTAGACTTATACTATTTGTATCATTGGGTAATGGTTCAACAGGTATGACTCGGAGCAAATCTGCTTACGCACCGAGACGTGGTCTAGGGCGGCCATGTGAGCGGACTTTTGGATCTCAAGCCACAGAGGAACCAGAGAGACCAACCGAGATAGGATCTGTTAGACGCGGTCAGACTCCCCCGAGTGTTCTGGGAGCCTCAGTTCCATTGGTATCAGCGGTTCCCACTATTCCGCCAGCCATACCAACCCCTGTGGTGTCCATGGTATCATCAGCAGTATCTACCAATGCCTATTATGTGGTACCACCAGTGGTATATGTTCCAGTGTGTTTGGCAATACCATCTGTGGTCCCCACCTTGGGGTGTTCAGTAGTGCCTACACCGGCATATCTAGCAATACCACCAGCGGTACCTGCCTTGTCTTATCCAGCGGTACCATCTGTTATGCCCCCATCGGTGTATTCAGCAGTGCCTACACCCCTAGGAGTACCTACATCTGCGTATCTAGTGTTACCACCAGTCGTATCCCCTACTGTGTATTCCGTTGTACCAACATTAGCGCCTGCTCTACCAGTTCACCCAACTCCACTCGCGGCTTCTGTTCCGGGATTTTCCACGATTCCTACAGCAGTTCCTACATCGGTATCTGCTGCAGCTCCGCTGGTGGATCCTATCGTTTTTGTGGCCTGGGCAAGGGCTAGGGCTAGAGCACGAATACCAGCATTGGCGGAGTCGGTGAAAGGCCGATTCTTCACACTGTTCCATGGAGGACCTGACCCTCGGGTTGCTCGTTCTTGGATCGAGACCTTGGAGGGTACATTTTACTATATGACCTGTTCAGAGTGGGAGAAGGCAGAACTGGCTGCCTACCATTTGCGTTATGAGGCGTCTACTTGGTGGGCCATGTAGCACACGGTCATTGGTGAGTAGCACATCACCTGGACAACTTTCCATGAGGCATTCGAGAGTCAGTACTTCCCCGTTGCATATCAGATGGCTCGGCGTCAAGAATTTCTGAGTCTCCAGCAAGGAAAGTGCACGGTCATGGAATATAATGCAGAGTTCAGCCGTCTAGCTTAGTACTGCCCCCAGTTGGTGACACATGATAGGGAGAGGATGCTTCAATTCATCCAGGGATTAGCTGGTTATATTCATATTCAATAGATGGATTTGGCACGACCTCCTACCGTGAGGCATTAGACAAACCACTCCTGATCGAGATGGCACATAAACAAGTGTATGGCGATAAAGCAATAGAGAGGCAGTCAGATCAGGATACACTGTCAGACCAGGAGCAGCTGTATGCAGGACAAACGAGGACCAGTAGGGACCATGATGTGCAGGGAAATTGTAACGCCCGCCCCTTACTGTCAGGGCGGCGCGTTACCATTATCTTGCTACTCCTACATAATTTAACTTATAGTATAGCATATGATTCAAAAACATTGCAGCGGAAATAAAACATAAATATAATCATATACAAAGGAGAAGGAGTGTAAATATTAATCATGTAACATCTAGTAGCATCCATGTCTTAAATAAACTTCAATAGAGATAACAAGTAACAAGTATAAGGTATAACCCATGCTTTCTTATAAAAGTAAGCGCTAAGTCTATAAATGGCACTAAAATGGATCGATCAGCCAATTCACCACCACACACATTAGCCCTTCCTGCAGCTTCCCTTTCTTTAGTAATTTCTATGTTGATCTGCAACATAAGCAAACAAACTATAAGTATGAAACTTAGTAAGCTCTTTCCTACTCACTTAATCCATACGTCACATGCATTTGAGAGGCATATAACATCTTATGCATAGCATAAAAATACATAAGGCATATAAACATATGAAGGCATATAAACATAGAACATATGCATTGCATAGACAATTAAGATACTTTTTAGAAAACATAATAAGTAATACTTCAACATAAGCATACATCATCTTTCTTGGGGTCCCCGGCTCGTACCCATTCTTTCTTTTGCGCGCATACCCCTATGTAGGATGTGAGGTAGCTAATCCTGACCTACAGGGGTCTACATTCTAGGCTTACTATCTTTCAGCATAGGGGCAACTTCGGTAGTTCAGAACCCTGGATCTTTATCAAGATCCGGTACAAGCCATTCTTTAAAGTAAAATACATACATGCATTCTTTCCTTTTCTTTCTTTCTTTCATAAAGAATGTACTATGGACATTCAATCATTCATAAGTATAGACATACTTTTCCTGGCATAATCATTAACATAAATAGCATGACATTATAAGACTTTTCTTTAAACACATATAAGTGAAGCAAACATCCTGCCAGTCTTACAAACACCTCATTCATATACATACTTGTCTTAGTCAAGGCAATACATTAGTTTTAGCATTCCTTTCCTACCTTAACACATGCTGACCAAAACATTATAGGAGAGGTTTCATAGCATAAAATTAACACAACATTGAAATAAAGGTATACTTTTCATAAGGGGTCATTTTCAAGTACAATGCTAGTCTAGACTTCATTGCACATTAGTTTAGGTACATGATTTGTAATTGAACCTATTTTTTTTAGCCCTTATTCCAATAGTTGGCCGAAACTCACAGCTAGGTAAACATAGCATAAAAGTCATATAATCATGGAAATAAAAGCTTACTTTACATAAGGAGTCATGTACAAGTACAAGGGCAGTCAAAATCTTCACTAAACCTTAGTTTAGGTGCATGCTTGTAACTCTACTTAGGTTAACATGGTATGAGGGTACATGTAACATTTTTTTGAGCATCACAACATAAAAATAAACATGAATTTAGGTTCGAAAGGCCTAGATCAGGGGCTACCCGAAAGGTACAACATGAAACAAACACATACGTCACATGTATATCACTTAAAGCATCTTTAACTTCATGTGGGTTGATAAATCTGTTTTAAGGCCTAATTTAAAGCCCTTTGGCCGAATATTATAGAGGTCATTTAACATAGATTCTACCAAATTTCTTGGCCAAAAACATTACATAAGCTAGGGAATACATGCAAGAACAAAACCCTACTTCATGCACATGCAACAACTTACTTCCACCCCTTGGCCGAGAGGTATTTGACCCTCTACATCATGAAGGGTGTTCGAACATCATTCATTCATCACTCATCTACTATGAGAAAGTAGCAACAAGCATGTAGAATCATTATCTAAATTTAAACATAATAAAAGGTGAGAAAAACTTCCTTGGCCGAAAGTTCCTCATGGTCTTTCCTTTCATTTTTTTTTTCACACAACATCACAAGCAATTGTAGGGGATCATAAATACACATAATAAGCCATTATGTTGCAGGTGAGGGAGTCTTACAACTTGCGCTAAAATCCCAAAAGATGTCCTAAACTTTGGAGAAGAAAAGGGGCTCTTAAACTTGGTGTTTCCTCTTGTTCCTCCCTTATTCTTTTCCCGGTTTCCTTAGAGTGGTGAGGCTCGGTTTGGGGGCAGCAAGGGGGCTCTAGAATCTCGGTGAGGGAGAGGAGGAAGAGGAAAGGTTTGGTGGAAGAGAAATGGGAGTTTTCTTGGCCGAAAATGCCTTAAGCATTTTTCCCTTTCCATGCTCTTTTATAGGGAGTGAAAAGGTAACCACCTCTATCAATGGTGCCTCTTCATTTTCATGTGTCTCTTCACTTATCTTCTATTCATCTACAATTTTCCATCTTCTCCTAATAGCACTCTCCTGCTGGGTGAATTGGTTACGTATGCATTCTTAAGGCTTGGCTTTTCTTTGAGGTCCAAGGTTCAATCCTTGGCACCTCCTTTTCTTTTTGCTTTCTCTTTTTATTTTTTTTTCTTCAAACCCACATAACCAAAGCCCAACAAGAGAATGCTAATCATTTTATTCATACACATGCATATGCATAATATTATTCATTCATTCATGTGCATGATATTAAACATAATATTAATATATCACATAAACATGATTATCATACATTCACTTCATGTCAAAAAGGTGCCTAATATTTCTTTATTCACAATTTCCCCCACTAAATTCATAACTTTATTCATGGCCACATGTTCAATCATTACAACTTTCGAGAGGAAAATTTGGGGCATTACAGAAATTCTGGGGTAGCTCCTCGACTCCCTAGGATGGGCGCTCATCAACAGGACCTTCCAGATCATCGCAGCAGAATCAAAGGAGTGATGGTACTATGTTTCATTGTTTTCAGTGTGGAGCTAGGGATCATGGTACATCGGAATGCCCCATTGGCCAGAATGTATGCTACTCCAGTTTCGAGGATACCACCACTGGGTACTGAGATGGGACGAGCATATGCGGCTACCCGAGGGGAGGCACCACAGACCAATGGAGCGACCTTTCACAGTATGATATTTGTAATGCATCTTTCAACTCAAATAGTGATAAATATTGCTAGTCCTCCTTATTGCTTGGCACAGATATACTGGGATGGGATCTAGTGGGTATCTACGATTAGATCATGGGATCTAGGAGTGTACCTATCGGCTGGCAAGATGCTGGTGGTCAAACAGAGATGATGGAATCCATTGGATTCTATAGGCTGCAACCATACTTAAGAAACCTATGATTGGTTTCCATACAACATTTACACAGTATAGGGCATGTAAGTATATACCGTGTGTAATAATGAAATTTGGGGACCAAATTTTTTGTTAGTGTGGGAGGGTTAAATTGCTAAAAACATTAGTATGAAGGTTAGGGGTGTGATTTTCCAAACAGTAGGGGATGTTTCGCAAAACAGGGTTCACTTAAAACCCTCTTTCCCCTTAGCCCGCAGCCACCTCCGAATCTCTTCTCCCCTGGGTTGATTGTCGCGTGCCCTAACCCACGCCAACGCGCCGACTCCCTTCCTCCCCTTCTCTTCATCCGACCGAGGGCACATCTCACCTGCGGGTTCCAGCCACGCATGAGCAAGCCAGCGGTGTTGCCTTCTTCTACGCGATCAACAAAGACAACGTCGACATCACTCAACCCTCGCGCGAGCAAGCAGATGTCGCTGTAGCTACCTCTTCAGCTTTCTGTTGATACCATCGGTGGCTTCGGTTAGAGTAAGCATTCGATTTTTTTCTTGGGCTCTAGCATCAGATCTATGGTAAACTAGAGAAGGGATGTTGATACCACAGTGGATCCAGGGAAAATATCTCTGCTCGGTAACGATCGGGAGATTGGGCCTTGAACGGAGCAGAGTCGTGGGATCCTTCGGTGGCTATCTTGGTGATTTGAACGCCCCCTGAATTGGATTGACAAGCTGATAGGTTGATTGTGTACAGATATCAAGGTCATCTCTGAATTGATTCTGTGTTTCAGAATTCAGAATGAACAAGGACTAGAGATTGGTCTAGGATTGATATTGGAGCTAGAATTCTACAGAATTGGGGACCTGCAGTGAGTTCCTTAGGGTGAGTAGAATCCTTCTTCAGTTATGGCTGATGGAAATTTTGGTATTTCAATTTAAATGTTTCCCTGCTACCTACTTTTCATTAAATTATGGTTTTATTGGAGCTGTTCGGTGGTTTTTGTTAGTGATATGAGAGAAGTGTCCTAAGGCAATCGCCTTATGATTGTAAACATTTATTTTAATAAATGATAATTCACTATTTGAGTATACATGTTTGTATTTGATTGGGATCTGAAACTCATCTACTGAATGTCCGCAATACAACTCACAGCATAAGAGAATTTGTGATAGGATCACAACTAGTGATTATCTCTAAATGTGCAAATGTGAAGTATTGAAAATATCCCTAGACGATGAATTGATAAAGACGGACACTATCAATTCTGTTGAGACTAGCATGGGTTATTCTCTAATCAGCTGATTCTCACTGGCTGGTGACATTGGGATGTCCGGAGATAAACATGGATGCTAGTTAAGGGAACTAGTTCATTGGAGTGACTAGCTGTAAGACTTCATATGGTAATCTATATAGATATGTCAATGAAGTTCTTACTGCGGCTTAAGTGCGATGTTCCTTTGACTTGCGGTGTTCAAGTCATCTTGGTCATGGAGACTTATACTTTAACATCTTAAGCAAGCATCTCCAAGGAGGTGTGGACCCAGGATGATTGGGTATAAGCCGAAGTGCCCGAAGATGTTTGAACAGCCTACAAAGGATTCACCACACCTTGCGAGGAGATGTATACCCAGGCCTATCGTCGGATTGTTACTCAAAACCTCTGGCCAGAGTATATCATGTTTGGAGTACGAGTCTCTAAAATACATGAGAGTAACTAGAAATCCAAAGGACGAGAAAGACACTACTTGGGCTAGGTGTGACGTAGTCAGCCTAGTGGGGACTGACACAAATAGACCGTGTCCTGAACCAAGTGGGTATAAGATGGTGAAGGGAATGAGGCACGATTCATTAGAGCTGCTGAAGGGTTTCAGAATAATTTCTTCTGGGCTCAAACCGTTGATCATTCGATTAATTGGGGATCATGATGTACTACTAGGTGCCACTCATGATCGTTCTATAATTGGTTAATTATAGACGACCAACATAAATCGAAAGCCTATTTAGTCACACGCACTACGAGTAATCCGAGGGATTTAAAACGAGTTAAAAATTAGATTTTCCGATCAAGAGAAATAAGTCGAATCTGAGTTAATCAGAGGCGCAATGGAAGTTAAAAATGGCTAAGTCTTTTGAAGGCTTTTTGGGCGAATTAAATGAGTTTAATTCGCGTTGGTTCGGCTCGGTTTGGGCCGGCCAAAGAGGGTGCCAACCCTCCTTGGTTGGCCGGCCACCTATTGGGGAGATAACCAATTAATTTTGGTTTAATTAATAAAGTAAATCTAGCGCGATTTATTTTATAAATTATGGATAAATAAATTTGTATAAAGAAATTTATATAAATAAATTTATAGAGATTTATTCTTTTTATGGAAGTTAAAATAATCCATGAATTGGTTTATTTTAATTTTATAAAATCAATTATGAATTGATTTTTCCATAATAAGAAAGTTTATAAATTTCTTATAAAATTTATTCCATAATAAAAGGAGAGATTAATTAGTTTTATTATAAAGTTAGTTATAATAAAATTTGGTTTAAACGGAATAATTCATAAGAGAATTTATAGGATAAATTTCTTATGATAATTAATTAGTTTTATTATAAAGTTAGTTATAATAAAATTCATAAGAGAATTTATAGGATAAATTTCTTATGATAACTAATTAGTTTTATTATAAAGTTAGTTATAATAAAACTTGGTTTAAATGGAATAATTCATAAGAGAATTTATAGGATAAATTTCTTATGATAATTAATTAGTTTTATTATAAAGTTAGTTATAATAAAATTCATAAGAGAATTTATAGGATAAATTTCTTATGATAACTAATTAGTTTTATTATAAAGTTAGTTATAATAAAACTTGGTTTAAATGGAATAATTCATAAGAGAATTTATAGGATAAATTTCTTATGATAACTAATTCTGTTAATTCTGTTAATTCGGTTAAGAGGAGACTTGGCAAGGGAGAAGCAACTATATAAGGAACCATAGGCAAGCCTTGGATTCAAAAGATTTGGATAATCGAAATAGAGCTCTCCCTCTCTCTCTTCTCTTCTCTCCTCCTTCCCCCTCCCTTCCATTAGGGGCGGCGACCACCCTAGCTCCATTAGGGCCGGCGCCCAACCTACACCAAGGCAAGGTGTTGCCGTGAGCTTCAAGGAGAAGAAGAAACCAACCAAGAAGAAGAAGAAGCGGATCACATCTCCCTCTCTCTCGGAATTCGATTCTGTTACTTCGTTGGTTAGTTTCCTTTTCTTCTCTTGATCTTCTTTGTTGTGCCTATAGAGAATCTAGTAGTTCTCGTCAGCACAAAACTCGTGACTTTGCGAAGTCATCCCGAAGAGAACTCGGCGTGGACGCGAATAGAGGCGAAGCTTCCAAGGGACGCTACGGTTGGATCTCGTCCCTTACTTCGAGTTACGCAAGGTACTTGGTAAATTAGTTTACTTTTCCGCAAAGTTTTATTTTATGATTATGTCAACACACCATAAGATTGCATGCTAGATACGAAGTTAAAATAATTTAGGAAATTATTTTATGCAAATTCTTCCGCTGCACGTAAAAATTTAAAATTTTACGAACTCGTATCCTTGTCGACATGCACCCGGTCCCAACAATTTTGATGTTGCTACCGTGAGCTATCCTGAGCTCTTTGCATATGCTCCTGGTTAGTTTGGAAGAAGCTCCATTTGGAGTGCTTAATCTATATGTGTTCCTTTGGGGATAGTTAGGTTCTGTATGTTTGAAATTTTGTGTTGAGCTTGATATTATGTTGCCATGGCTGTGAGATATTTTGAACATGTATCAATTCTAGGTTATCGTTGGGTTTGTGTTGGGAGATTTAGATATGTGCTTTCCTCCTTGCCCTGAGTGTTGAGGATTACCATGAGTTTGTTCTTAGAGAATTTGAGGGATTAGTTTAACCTAGATTAGCTTGATGCCTAATCTAGCATGATTATGATGATTAAGATTGCTACCATTATGGTTTAGTAATTGATTAGTTAGTTATTCATATGTAAATAGCTATCTAATATGTCCTTTGGCACAGGACATTGATTGATTTGTGTTGGACTTCTTGGACGGAGATTCTCGTTCGATACGGACTCTTACTTTAAGGCGGGTACCCCTGCCTTATCTTTTTAGATACTGTCTTACTATTATGCATAGTTTGATATGAATAACAGTAAGTTTATATTCTATGCCTGCCTTTGTGTATTATGATCAGATATCTGTTGCTTAGATGACTCCTGTTTAGTTCCATACAGTCTCGATATTTGCCATGCGTCCATAAGTGCATAGATATGGTGGTAGGTCACTTTGTACCTGCAGTTGGATTGATTTGTAGATATACCTTGCATGGATACCGAGAGTAGAATTTGTTAGGTCTAGATACATGTGTGAGACCTATACTTTTCCCACCGATGTGTGGTTGAGAACCTGGTTAGTGAGGAGGGTGTTGTTGGCATACATTACCCTCTAGGTTTCATATTGAGTTGTAGGCTCTATACGATTGCATACTGGAGATCATCGGCTCCCCTAGGGTCTAAGCCCTTCGCGCAGACAGGTTTCTAGTTTGATTGAGATATTACCATGTTGCTATGATCATGATGGAGACCATCGGCTCCCCTAAGGTCTGAGCCCGCCCCCAGTCATGTTTGAGGTTGCATATTTGCATCGCCACGAGTGCTGGACGTTATATTTACATAGCCACAGGTGCTGGGCTAGATATTGCATCTGCCGCAGGTGCTAGGCATAATATTTACATAGCCACAGGTGCTGGGGTACATATTGCATTGCCACAGGTGTTGGGCATCATATTTGCATATCCATAGGTGCTGTGCTACATATTGCATCCACCACATGTGCTAGGCATCATATTTGCATAGCCACAGGTGCTGGGCTACATGCTTGCATTTCCACAGGTGCTGGGCTTCATATTTGCATAGTCACTAGTGTTGGGCTTCATATGTTGCACGCCACAAGTGTTGGCTTCTCAATGCAACCATGAGTGGTTTGTTTGTCTATTTTCTATTCACCCAACCGTCACTCTGGTTGTGGCTGAAGTGCATACAGAACAGATCTTTGCATCGGGTGTATAGGATGCATTGCACCTTTGTTGGTGCTTGTTGAGTTTTAGTGCTATCTATGATTGACATGCACTTACAGGTGACATACACATTTAGATTGTGTATCATTCTTGAGGTTATATAGAGGATTGATTACACCTACCTGCAGGATTGACGGACTCTGGTATGTATTTCACCCTTAGTCTTCAGTTATGGTTTATCCTCTATACTTGAGACTGTATCAGCGTGATTCTTATTGTTATTATAGCTTGCTATGCATATCTAGTTTGGTATTCGCTGAGATTATTTGAACTGACCACCGTTGCCCATATTTTTATTTCCAGGTTGATTGGTCTTCAGGGGAGCCCCAATTGCCAGTCCCAAGTCTCTACGACTCCAGTGATGGGTGCTTCCGCATAGTTATGTTTCCTTTACATCGTATTATTTGGTTTGTATAGGTTTTATGTCGTGGAACTTGTATCGCATTTCATTTATCTTGGTATTATATTTTTGAGTCCTCTGATGGACTATGTGTTTGTTGATTTTGTTGTAAGTTGGACCGGTCCGTAGTCAGGTAGGATTTATTTTGTGTTATGGTTATGTTATGTCTTGATTTTGAGGCCTGAGGCCAAATTATTATTGCGTGTGTTGTTTGTATGTGTAAATTGCCCATCTGACAGGGGAGGTGCTGTCCGATTTTATATTGGACCAGCGGCTCCTGGGTCTCGAGGCGTGACAATTAACCTATTATTGTTTTGCATTTATCTTCTATGCAATCTTATGTGAGAAATACATTTGTGTGTTTTACATTTGATGTTAGCTACTATGTTTTGGGTTTTAGTCCTTTTTTTTGTTAGTTCATGCTCATTATACTATTGTGCCTATGGTTGATTATATAATATTTTGATTTTAGTTTTTGAATGAACATATTATAGGCGAGATTGGAAGGCGAAGAAAATTAAACATTGTTAATCTTAGTAAAGATGTGAATTCAAAGAATGTTTTAGAAAACAATGAAGATTCTCATACTACTCTGAATTCTACCTCAAATCATGTCCAATCAAGCCATAATGAAGGAACACATTGTAGTTCAACTTCTACAGAACATGTCATACATGAATCTGTTCAAGCTCACTCTGTTGCATCCGACATAGAAGTTCTTCAAGAAGGTATATATTTTGCTCGCATTTTTATTCATTTATGTATATATAAATTGTCTCATACTTATGTCTTTTTTTTTTTCAATTAGTTGTAGCACCACCTAAAGCAACTAGAGGGCCTACAAAAATGTTAGATGTGTGGGACGTGGATCTTGAAGATTTTATAAGAGTTAAGTTAGATGAAGTTGGTCGGCCTATTGGTGTAGAAGCAAAGACTCTTACTCGATTCATTGGAAGTGTAGTACGAAGGCCCCAATATGCTCCAATCAACTATACGAGTTGGATATTAATGCCAAATAATAACAAAGACGAGATGCTTAAACTAATAGAGGATCCATGATTGCTATTTTCCTTTATCTACGAATTCATAATTTGTGTTATGATTAAATTTATATTCATATTTTTGGTTTAATATTTTTTTATTATTTTGAGTAAATTTGAGTTCGTCCCTCCTATAAATGATACTATAAGGGAGATATTGAAATCTGATATGAATGACAAATGGAGACAATGGAAGCATAATTTAAAGAGAGCATTTGACCCCAATAAGACAAAAGAAGAAATTGCTTCTATATTACCTGATGATCGAGTTAATCCAGATCAATACCGTGCTATACTTCATCATTGGTTTTCAGAAGAAGGACAAATAAGTTGTTTTACATATATATGTATTTTATATAATATTATACACATATGCCATATTTTCTCCTTATGAATTCTTGCTTTGTACAGAAAATAAGTGGAATTAATAAGCAAAACCGTACTAAGCTTGAAGATACACATTGTATGGGTACAAAAAGTCTCCCAGTAGTGATGGATGAGAAGGTCTGTTTGCATTCATTATTATTGAATTATAAATTTTTATGTGAAACTCACAATTTATTTGGTTTTAGAAAAAGAAAAACAAAGGAGTATTGCCTGAATGTCATATGGTATATATTGACACTCGAACTCATAAAAATGGAACAATTGTCAAAGACAAAGCTGCTAGTGTTATTGTAAGATTTTATTATATATGTTTTGTTTCTGCAACTATTTTGTTTATTTTTTACTTTGTTGTATAGATCACACTCTTACAAGTATAACTTCATTTATGTGTATGGTGTTTTAGGATGAAATTAAAAAACACATACCCGTGGGTGAGACATCCCAAGCATCTCAAAGCAAACAAGGTTGCACATTTTGGAAGGATGAGTTGCTTTCAAATGTACAAGGGCCTGAAAATGAAAAGAGAGGACGTGTGCGTTGTTTGGGCATGATTCCACCAGCTAAAAAGGCAAAAACTTCATCATCTACAGACGCAAATTTGCATGAAGATGTTATGCAGATTAAGGGGTTGTTGACAAATGTCTTAAAATTAATACAAAGTCGTTTGCCAGAAGAAGATGTGCAAACTATCTTACAACTTGCAGCTGAACAGGTATGTTTGGGAAAGATTTCTTATGCGATTTTACACCTTCATTCCTTGCATACACTATATTTTTGTTCCAATGTAAGCAGAAAGGTTAAACATTTCTCCAGCAACCAAGTTCTAGCTTTTAGGTCATGAAGTATTTATCATTCAATTATTAATTTTATTCCTTATGCTTTTCTTTATTCTAATAAATATCGCCTTCTAAAATAATTCACTTTTCTTCCATCTTTTCTATCCACCTTAAACTTCTATCAGATTGCATTTCTAGGATCTAAACTATAATTTATGAATTTCATTATCGTTCGTGATTCTTGTTTAGAGGTGACCTCAAAGTCCGCACTCAAGAGACCCAGACCTTAAGCACTCTCTTTTCATGACCTTGGAGACAAGAAAGGGTGGTGTTACGGAAAATTCAGTAGGAATATGGCAAATATGAATGAACATCATTTTTAGGAAATATAGCTGCACAATTGTCCTATTTGATCACTCCATGCCTATATAATTTATCTAATCGGCACACTAAAATGCAATTGATATAATTGTTGTATGAAATCATAAATGTTGCATTGCAATCTAAATGATGACCATTGAACTGCCAAATTGTTGTCAGAAGTGTAGCATGAACCTAAGTATACTCTGCACTCTTTCAAAAGTCTAAACTATTGGAGAAGATGGTACCACGTGTTGCCCCAAACATAAGTATGACTGTATTAATACAAGTAGTGTGTTACATCCAAACACCTATCACAAACACTTATCACTCCTAGGCACTCACTGAAATGGCCAACCAGCAACCCTGGTTGTTCAAAACAAGACAAACAACTTGTGATTTCATAACAAAATATAAATGATGTGAGTATTATTAATAATCTACAATCATTGGCTGCATCAACTCCATGCAGAAAATTCTGAATAATTGGATGGCATGGCTTTTGTGTATAATTTCTACTGATATATAATTATTTCATAGTGTAACACAAGTATGCAATATTACTACTCATCACTAGCACCTTGTTATTGTGAAAGCCTATTTATTGGTATTAACTTTGTGACACATACTATTTTATGCTATCACACATATTTAAAATTTGTATATTTTTTTTATAGGTTTTGATTGCTTCAAGTAAACCGAATGATCAAAGCAATTCAAGATCTCAAAGTGTCAATGATGAAGATCATGAATATAGTATGTATTTAATTTTATTAATTTTCATTAAGATTGATGTTAATTTTGTTAAATACATACACTAATATTAATGTTTTATTGTAATTTAATTTACATGTGATAACTAGAAGTGTAGGTGTTCATCTTTATTAATTGTTGGTGATTCATGCCTACCATATTTTAGAATTGTATTTTACCGGCTATGGGAGCATAATATGTACTTCTACTAGATTTTCTTGATTCCGTTTATTTGTAATATTGATACTTATTATTTTAGAACTTGTTTTACTTTTAATATAATTGAAGATTTTTTTAAATATGATTGTTATTCTACTATATATAAATTTAAATATATAAATTAAATTCTAAATTTTAATTTTTTGTACCCATAATAAAAAATCATTATATGTTATACCCACGGAAAATTTAAATTTAACAAAAGTGTGGCAATAATCTATACCCACAGAAAATTAAAAATCATATCACTATAAGCTATACCCACGGAAAAAAGACTTTTACACTAAAGTATATAGTGATAGAATTATTTTCGTGGGTAATTACTTGGTGATTATTTATGATAGTTTTTAGTTCTGTCACTAAAACCTCTAGTGATACAATAAAATCCGTAGGTATAAGTCAAGATATTTTCTGATGGTAATGAGTACCGTCACTATATGTTATACTGACAGCAAAAAAATCGTCGATAAAGGCATAGTAAAAATGATGAAAATGAATGCCCGTGGGTATAGGCTTTTAAGGTTTATACCCATGATTTTCATACTTTTACCTATGGTTTTTCTACTATGGGTATATGGCAATTTTCTTATAGTGTTGGTTAAAACCTTTAGAAATTAGATAGGTGGATAATCATTCATACCAAGCCCTAGGTGCTTGTTTTAACCCATAAAGGGTTTTCCTAAGTTTGAATACATAATTAGGGTAGTCAAGATCCTTAAAGCCAGGGGGTTGTCCTACATAAACTTCCTCTTTTATAAAACCATTCAGGAAGGCAGACTTGACATCCATTTGGTATATTTTGAATTCCCTATAGGCTGCAAAGGCTAGTAGCATCCTAATTGACTCAAGTCTAGCTATAGGGGCATAGGTTTCATCATAGTCTAACCCCTCAACTTGACTAAATCCTTTAGCTACTAAGCGAGCTTTGTTTCTTACTATTTCACATTGGTCATTCAACTTATTCCTAAATATCCACTTAGTGTCTATAATGGACATACCTTATGGTTTAGGCATTAAGTCCCAGACATGGTTTCCATCAAATTGTGCTAATTCTTCTTGCATAGCAATGATCCAGTCTGGGTCAGGTAAGACATCTTCTACAGTTTTTGGTTCTATTTTTGAAATTAGTGCAACCTGACTTAGGTTCCTATAGGAAGACCTTGTTCTAACCCCTAAGGTTGGATAACCCATGATTTGGTCAGTTGGGTGATTTAGTCTGGGTTTCTTAGATCTCCTAGTACTTGGTTCAGCCTCAGGTCCAGCTGGTAGATTTTGGGTTGGAACAAGAATAGGTTCAACAATTTGAATTAGTTCAACCATTGGTTCATTTATTGGTTCAATTATTGGTTCAATTGTTGGTTCAATTTCTTCTTGGTCTTGATTCGAAGTAGTTTTGAGTTAGTTAAGTTGATTAGGTTAGGTAAAATAGTTGGTTTCGTTATAATTTCCTCATCAAATATAGCATTCGTGGTTTTTTTCAATTTTAAGGGTATTTTTGTTATAGACCCTATACGCCCAACTCATGGTTGAGTACCCTACAAAAATTCCTGTGGTTGATTTTGATCGAAATTTTCCTAGGTAGTATTTTGTATTTAGGATATGTACCTTACACCCAAATACCCTTAGATAATATAAGTTGGGAATTCTATGGTAATAGATTTCATAAGGTATTTTATTGTGTCTTTTATTTATTAGGACCCTATTTTGTATATAACAAGCGGTATTAATTACTTTGCCCAGAATTGATTGGATCAGTTATATTCGTTGAGCATGGTCCTAACAACTTCTTGAAGGGTTCTATTTTTCCTTTCAACTATCTTGTCTTGTTGGGTTCTTGGGCAGGAAAATTCATGAATATAGCCATTTATTTTACATAACTCATGAAACTTTTGGTTTTCAAATTCTCCCCAATGATCACTTCTTATTCTTTTAATTTGAGTATCTTTTTGATTTTCTAGTACTTTACATAAGTTGTTAAATGATTCATCTTTGGTTTTTAAAAACTTAACCCAGGTAAATCTAGAATAATCATCAATAATTACTAAGCAGTATCGATTTCCGCTTAATGATTTGGCTCCATGAGAATCAAATAGGTCTAGGTGTAGCAGCTCAAGCGTAGCTTGGATTAAATATAATTGGGTAGATTTGTGAGTTGATTTTGTTTGTTTACCTTGTTGACATGGTTTGCAGATTGAATTTTCAAGGTTTTTAATTTTAGGAATTCCCTTAACTAGTCCGTTTTGACTTAATTTTGAAATTAATTTTGTGTGAGTGTGACCTAGTCTTATATGCCATAAATTAGTTTCTTCTAGTTGGGTCAGAAGAGACTTAGGTATTGATGGTAGGTTAATAATATAGATATAAATTTTCCTTACTCCCTTAAGGGTTATTTTTGAGTCATGTAAGCTCCTAATAAGGCAGTCAGAGTTGGTGAAGGTGACTATATATCCAATATCACATAAGTGACTGATGCTAAGTAAGTTAAACATAATTATCAACCAATAAACCCTTTTTGATAATAAAATCAAAATTTAATTCAATGTTTCCTGACCCAATTACCTTAAGTGTGGCATTGCTGCCAAATGCCACTGAGCCTAGGTTTTTGTACTTGATTTTGTTGAACTTCCATTTATCCTTAGTTATATGTCTAGAGCTTCCACTATCCAACATCCACTGGTCCAAATTATTATGTTCCTACGCATAAAGTATTCTGGTTTGGATCCTTTTATGTAGAGGTGTAAGGATAGATTGATTGAGTTTGACTGCTAGTCTATCTCACCCAACCTGGGTTATTAGTCATGTTCTTCCTACGAGTATTTTTGTGAGACAAGTTTTGATTTTCAAAATTAAGTTGAATTTTTGAAAATTTTAAGTTTGAATTTTTTTGAAAATATTATGTTTGAATTTATGAAAATATTAAGTTAAATTTTTAAAAATAATAAGTTGAATTTTGAAAATATTAAGTTAGATTTTTAAGATTATTATGAAATTATTAAATTAACATGAGTTTATTAAACTTTAATTAAGTTTAATTAAAGATATATTAAAGGTAAAATTAATTGAGTTGGTTGGGTTGGACTGAATCATTAGGTCCTAATCATCTGACCCATTTCTAAGTGACAAAACATGCATCCTTATCTGTTTTGTGAGATGCATTAAATTTATTTATGATTTTATATAAAACATTATGATTTGATTGAAACTTGTGTTAGATTCAGGTTTAACAATTAATAAATTAAAAATATATTTCGATAATTGGCTTCTAGGTCTTGGCGAGGCACAGAGGCCTACTTTAGCCCTAGCCTTATTGGATCATCAACCCTTTCTTAGACAAAGCCTTTTAAAGAAATTTTATTCTCAAATTACTTTTTAAGAAACCCTAGTCTACCTAGTTGAGGATTTGGCGAGGTAGCTTCAGTTAATTCCACCGGACTAAAAGGACCAAATAGGATACGCCTTACCCTACCTGACTTTTTAGATAAGATTCCCTAACGTACTATCATCTCACCCCACACTAATACTAGGTTGTGCAAGTGTCAATCAAGTCAGATCCTTAACTAACCATTTCTAAGTGTAAGCATTATATTCTTGCAAAAAAAAATAAACAAGCATCAACCAGCAAGAAAAAGAATAATTTATCTAAGTATAGAAATGATTTTTATATTGGCTCCCCCTAGACTAAAGTCTCGGTAAGAGCTAGGTAAGATGTGAATCTTGTCCTTGGGAATCCAATATTGATTTGGTCCAGCTTGATTTGTCAAGCATAATTTTGGGACCCATGCTTGGACTCGAGTTCTACTTTGGTTCAAAACAGTGTAATATGATCTGTAACATGAGTTGGTTTGCTAACCAAGTCCGGATCGATTTAGAAATGATTTTTGTTTTCCAAGAATCATGTCAAGACTCTTGAAACCCAAGATGAATTGTTCTAATGCAACTATGAGTTCCTTTACCTGAGATTTGAAGGAGAATTCTCCTCCTCAAGTTTTTGGACTTGAGTGGAGCTTCCTTCCTGAACTGGTTCAGTTAAGGAGCTAGAGTTGGCTTCCTCTTTCATTTGACTTCCTATCTAAGAGATTCGACCCGAACGTTGGCTTTGGCCAACTTATGAGACAGATACGAGATTAAGTTGTAAAGTTGAGATTTGGGATAGTCTCTTACCGTTATTTGTCCGTCTTCCGAAATTGAGAGCTTTCCGGTTCTGATGCTTTCTTCTGGTTCTGATTCCGATTCGATGTCGAGATTGTCTGATGCTTTCAATGCGAGGAGGTTGGCATGTGGTACTTCTTCTTCATCTTCTGAAGACGACTTATCCGACATAGCTTTGATGGTCTTCTTCCTCCGGTTCTTCTTGTTCTCCTTCAAGTTGGGACACTCTGATTTGTAGTGACCCTTCTTATTAAACCCATAACAGCTTACTTCACTTCTCGTATTTTGACTGGTAGTAGGTTTGGTTGGATCATCCTTTTGCTGGATCACCTTCATCTTCTTTCATTGGCCCTTGATCATTTTGTAATAGCTCCGGGCCATCCGGACCAACTCCGGATAATCGATCCTATCGCCATCAAACTCTGAGTTGGACTCTGGCTTGGGTATCGGTTCCATCTTCTTCATCTATTGCATTGCAGGGACATTTTCTAGAAAAAGAGATAAACCCTTCTCGGCCTGTGAAGCGTTAGTCTGTTCATGGAGTTCTAATTCAAAAAAAAGTTCATTGAGTTTAATATCGGATAAGTTCCTTGAAACCTTATAAGCATCTACCATAGATGCCCACAATAAGTTTCTGGGGAACGAGTTTAGAGTATACCTGATGAGGTCACGATTTTCTACCTTGTGACCAATCGTGTGTAGACCATTCATCAATTCATGAATCCTTGCGTGAAGATGTAGGTATGGCTTGGTGGTTTCCAAGACAACCACGTGGTCGTATTTGAGAGACCTCTCTATGTCCACGGATTAAAAATTTAATCCGAATAGAGACCCGCCCCTATAATGACCGATTCGTCATTGTGTTAATTAGTCCAAGTCACAACCTAGCCAAAAGGCTTTGTAACATTCCGAATTAACTAACCGCGGAAAAGACGACGATTTGGATCGCCGGTTTTTCTTCGGGGTCTAGTTAGTTAATTATTAACTATGATATCATATCAAAATAATAAACTAACTTACATAAAATGACAAGGCAAAGCAAGATAGCACAATTAAAACATATCATGAAGAAAACTGAGCTCGTGAGAAATATACCTCGTCGTTTACCTCTGTAACACCCAATAATTTTCTGGTATTATTAGGGGTTTTTCGGAATTTTTCTAGAAATTTTTCGGAATAAAAAAGAAAAAAAATTAAGGGTCGGGCGGGGGTTTGAACTCGCGACCACGCGACAATACCAAGCCTTAAAGGAGTTCGGCCAGCCAGAAGGTCAGGGGTATCAAGCACAAAAAAGGAAGGAGCGAAATTATGTTATGGGTGAGTTAGGCTTTTTCATGAAGAGGTATTTAAACTTCACTTAAGTCGCGTGGGGTCCCCGAGGGTTATTGTGGCTGCGCAAATAGGAGAGAGCGAGGAGGCTGCGAAAAAAAGACAAGGGAGGAAGCCATAACTTTCTTCCTTCTTCTTCTTCTTCCTCCTCTTGAGTAGAAAGCCTAGGGTTCTTCCCTAGGGCCAAGGAGGGGAAGTTCTTGCAAGGAAGAGGAAAGGAGTCCTACGCTAGGGTTTTTACCTCTATTTAGTGAGTTTTCATCAAGAAAAGGGTAAGTAGATCACTCACCTGCAATAGGAGTAGTTTTCGTATGTAAGATCTTGTTGTAGAACCATGTTTTATGATGCATGCATTAAGATTATGGTTATCCTGTGTTTTAAGTTTTTAAAGATGCATGTTTTCTCATGATAGAAATTTAATTGGTTTAGATTTGGTGTATGTAAGCTAAGCATGATAAGATTTAATTTTTGAAAAGTCCCATAAATGAGGTTGGGATTAAGGGCACGCAAGGTGCTCGATGAAAGTCTCAAGTAAGAAAGGTAAAGGTGTTAAGTGCAAAATTTATGCAAAAGTAAGATAGTTTGATATGTATAAGTATTATAGTAAGAAAGTATTTTATTTTCGGAAAGTGACATGTATCGGGCAAATGGAAGGCCCACAGAAAGTTAGAAAGAAGCTCTAATAAGGTGTGGTGGCTAGCTACCCCGCAACCTAATAGAGAAGCGCGCAATTGGTACATTGATACCATGGTACAATGTCAAGGCCTAAAGAAAGTTGATTACTATTTTCAAGTAAATAAGTATTCACAAGTGTTTTCAGTTTTAAGTATGTGCCTTTATTTCATTTGTTAGCGTTGATACATTACAAGCATGTTAAAGAGTAAGAGTAAGGAAGTTAGTGTTTGAATGTATGAGTATGTAAGGTTGCAAATGATGTAATGCAAGTAATGTTTTCAACATGATTGAGCATGATAAGTATATGTAAGTTTTCCCATGTACATGTATTTTGGAAGTAAGCATTCTTTGAAATGAGCATGTTTATTATCGATAGCATGGATTTGTGAGTTAGGATTTACTTACTAAGCATTGTGCTTATTAGTTGAATTTCCTTCTATTGCATATAAAGGTAATGAAAAAGCATAAGTTATGGAGCTGGCCAGGACTTGCATTGATGCTCAGTGGCGGTGGAACCGTGGAAGAGATCCGTTGGGTTAAGGCTTAGAGGCAATTTCTGATGTTTAGAAACTTGGAGTTTAATATTTTGTTTGGTAAAATGTGAACATTGTGTTTAACCTCCGCATAGAGTCAAAAGTTGATACAATCATTAGCATGATTTCATATGGTTTGGTAGTCTTGTTAAATTCCGCAAAGATTCTAATTTCAAGTCATTAGATTTGTTTTGAGTTGCTAGGATGTTTATAAAACTAGCATAGAGTATAGACATGGTGTTATATCTTTGTATGTCTTGAAAGTATATGAATTGTGGATCTTTGGAAATGGTTTTCAGTTCTTGAAGTCAAGTAGTGGTAACCTAAGGCCAAGGTCTAAGGAGAAGTCAAAGGTTAAGATTATGTGAGGAAAGGTAAAGGTAGTAAAGAGCGACGATCCGGCTTAAGAATAGGGTAGAGAAGTCGGGTCGTCACAACCTCGCAGTCTTCTATCTTATGACCCTCCCCTCTTGGGCGTCGTGTGGGCGACTGTCTACCAAGACGCAGAGTCACCAAGGCACTGGTTCAATCCTCTTCCTTTCCTCCTTTCCTTGCGCCAAGTTACCAAACCCTAGGGTTAGGGTTTGGCTTCACCACCGGCGGCCCTTCAAGGAGATGATGATGAAGTCAAGAGGATGAGTTCCTCTTCTTCACCACAGGCCACGACACCCTCTCTATCTTCTTCCTATGTCGCGGTAGCAACACCAAAATGAAGAATAGTTCATGCGCATCCTTTCCTTTTTCCGGCGACAAGCACCAAAGGTGGCTGCGCTTTGCCTGCGCTCCACTCCTTTCTCTTCTCTTCTTCCATACACCACAAAGGAGAAGATGACATCTCCTTGTCCTGTGGGCGTCCGCAACAGAGCAAGTAGGAGAAGAGATTGGGAGGAGAAGAGAAGTGAAGCCTCTCTTCTACTCCACCGCCGGCGCCAACCTCCAGCCCTTTCACCGCCGGTTTCTCCTCCTTCCCTTGTTGTCGTGCGCCACCAAGAGATCAAGAAGGATCCTCCCTTGTCGAAAGCAACCTTGAAGGAGAGAACAGACCAAGAAAAGAAGAGAAGAGGTGATCCTTGTAACGACCCGGAAAATTCTCATAATATTTTCTTAAAATATTAAGCATGTTTAAATAATTTTCCAAGAGACCTAGAAATATTAAGGAGAACTTAGGCCTAGAAAATCCATGTTTTCTCATTTAAATTGAGAAAACTAAGTACCAATGAGCTTTAAATGGGCTCCAAAAATGGGTATTAATTAGGTAAAATTAATATAAATTAGGTAAAATTAATATAAATATAAAAGAATTTTATTTATGAATATTGGCATAATTATGGGTGATTTTAGGGGGATTTTTGGAATTTAGGAAATAAAAATAATAAAATAAATGAAATAAAAATAAAATAAAAATAAAGGTGCATGAGCCAAGGATTAAACCTTGGACCTCTTGTACAACCATGTAAGCCTTAACCAACTCACCTAGCAAGGGATTTCTATGAGGAAATGAAGTGGATATACGTTAAGATTAAGAAGAAGATGAAGAGTCATGGAGAGACTCTTCATTTACCTCCTTAATGGGCTATTAAAGGGGGGTTTTGGGAGTTACCTCTTCTTCCCATTACTTGCATTTCGAAAACTCTTCCTCCCCTCATTCTTTCCGAGCACCAAGAAGAGGGTTTTACCCTTGGAAAAGCTTCCACCAAGGTCCCATCTCCTAGATCTAAAGTCTCTTCCAAGGATACAAGGACAAGGGTGTTCAAGGGTCCAAAGATCTTACCATTTTCTTCTCTTCCAAGGTTTGAAAAATCAAGAAACCCAAGGTAAGACTCCCTCACCTGTGGTATAATAGTTCCCCTATGATTTCCATGATTTTTAGCATGATATATTGGTTAGTTTTCGAATTTGATGTTGAAAGGAAAGAAAACCAAGACCCTCATGCTTAAGGGTTTCGGCCACCAAGATTTCTAGGTCTATAAATATGCTAAAAATCTGTATAATGCTATTTAATGTTCCCTTATGATGTGTAGAGGTTAAGTATAATTTTTGGGAATTTTTGGAGTACCTAGGACACCCTAGGGTTTCGGCCAACATGAAAGAAACAAAACTAAGAACCTTAAGTTTAAGGGTTTCGGCCACCATGATTTACAGGTCTATAATTATGCCAAAAATCATGATAATGTTATTTAATATTCCCTTATTATGTGTAAAGGTTAAGTATAATTTTTGGGGATTTTTGGAGTACCCTAGGACACCCTAGGGTTTCGGCCAACATGAAAGAAACAAAACTAGGAACCCTAAGTTTAAGGGTTTCAGCCACCATGATTTACAGGCCTATCATTATGCCAAAAATCTTGATAATGTTATTTAATGTTCCCTTATGATGTGTAGAGGTTAAGTATAATTTTTGGGAATTTTTGGACTACCCTAGGATACCCTAGGGTTTCGGCCAACATGAAGGAACCTAAGCAAGCACCCTAGGACACCCTAGGGTTTCGGCCGCCATGTTTAAGGGTTTAAAATGATGATAAAAATCCCAATCATGATGTTTAATGTACTCTCATGATGTCTAGAGGTTTAATACAATTTTTGGGAATTTTTGGGGTACCCTAGAGACCCCATATGTTTCGGCCAACCTCAAGGACCCAAGGGTTAGGGTTGAGCCTTTAACTAAAAGTATATGTTTATGTGTTGCCATGATAAGTATGATAAGTTTATGTTCAGGATATGAATGATGCCATGATAAGAATGATAGGGTTATGATCACGATAAAAATGATGCTATGATATGTTAGGTTCATGATATGAATGATGCCATGTTAAGTATGTTATGTTTATGTTTAAGAATGAGGATGATGCCATGTTTAAGAATGAAAATGATGCCATGTTTAAGAATGAAAATGATGCCATGTTAAGTATGTTATGTTTATGTTCATGATAAGAATGATAAATGTCATGTCTTATGAATGATACATATGTATGCCATGATTTATGAATAAGATGTATGTATGCCATGTCTTATGAATGAAGTTATGTACATGCCTTTAAGGCACAGCTATGATGTTAAGTATGATGAATGACAAGTATGATGAATGAATGATGATGAACGACAAGTATGATGAATGAATGATGATGCTTATGTCTTTAAGGCATAAATATGCTAAACGGCACGGTCGATGGTTGACGGTACGACGGTCGAGAGGACCGATAAATGGGCCGGTAGATGGGCCGAGCTGTAACAAGTTACGCTATGTTAAGTATGCTATGAATGAATGATGAATGATGACACATGAAAAGTATTTTTACTTTATGTATGGGCTTGTACTGGACGGAAGTATGGGTCCAAGGGATGGGCACCTTAAGAACGCCCCGATTTTGGACTACCGTGGCTGTCCACGGTTCTGGCCCTACCGGAGCTGGGCAACAGGGATGGGCACCTTAAGAACGCCTCGGTTCGGGGACTACCGACTATGCTGTCCTTACCCTAGTAGGTTGGGGCTCGCGACCTCGGACTTGCTAGGGATGCGCGCTATGATGTATGTATGTGGTACAAGTAGGGGACCCCAAATGATGTATGATGATTATGTTTAAGCATTTAAAAGTATGTTTTAAAAGTTAAGCATCCCTTATGTATATGCATTCCACTCATGCATCCATTCATGTTATGCATTATGCTATGTTGATAAGATTTTATGTTTATGTTTCAAGTTAAGAAGTATGCATGAGAATGAATGATCTATGCCATGATTATGTTAGGAAGAGGTTCATATGCTATGATAGGTTTTATGCCATGAATTATGCCATGCTTAGAATGTTCACTATGTTTATGAATTATGCCATGCTTAGAATGTCTATGATGTTTATGTTTATGCCATGAATTATGCCATGCTTAGAATGTTCACTATGTTTATGAATTATGCCATGAATTATGTCATGCTTAGAATGTCTATGATGTTTATGTTTATGCCATGAATTATGCTATGCTTAGAATGTTCACTATGTTTATGAATTATGCCATGAATTATGCCATGCTTAGAATTATGTTCACTATGTTTATGAATTATGCCATGAATTATGCCATGCTTAGAATGTCTATGATGTTTATGTTTATGCCATGAATTATGCCATGCTTAGAATGTTCACTATGTTTATGAATTATGCCATGAATTATGCCATGCTTAGAATTATGTTCACTATGTTTATGAATTATGCCATGAATTATGCCATGCTTAGAATGTCTATGATGTTTATGTTTATGCCATGAATTATGCCATGCTTAGAATGTTTATGATGTTTATGTTTATGTCATGTATCATGTCATGCTTAGAATGTTACTATGATTATGTTCATGCCATGCTATGTATACGACAAGTGACGTAAGATGTTATGTTCTAAGTAGAGCACCAAGTATGTTAATGTTTTATGTGCTCATTATGAGATGATGAATGATGAATGGTTTTGTGAGTAGGAAAGAGTCTTACTAAGCCTGTGTGCTTATAGTCTTATTTCCTTATACCGCAGATCATTCAAGGGGACAATGAAGGAAGCAGCAGGAGGGCAAGAATGCATATGTGTCGTAGTGACTTGGCCCAGGAAACTATATGTTTACTTATATGTTTGAATAATGACTTATGGAACCTTATGATATGATGTTATGTGAGACATGATATGATGCTTAAGTTCAAAGTTAATATGCTAAGGTTCCCATGTCAATGAGTTAAGAATGGTAACAGGGCATGTATAAGTTAAGTTATTCCGCTGCCTTATGATGTCTACATGCCCTAAGCATGTTAACGTAACGCTGCTTATGAAAAAGAAAAAAAAACGAGTATTACAGGTTGGTATCAGAGCAGTAACCATCTCACTACTCACACATCAAGCCCTCTTCCTGCCGCTTCCATGTAAGTACCTCTTTACATATCTTATAGTAGGAAGATGTTTTATGATTTTAAGGTATGCCAGTATGAATGATATTTATGATGAAATGTACGTTATGATATGTAACGATGAATGATACTTTATCTTATTTTAGGAATTAAATATTTAGAATAATATAGGGGTAGAAAAGAAACTGATATTGACCATACTTGTCTTTTATGAAGAAAAGTATGGCTAGAAGACAGAGTAACCGACTTAACGAGACTACTTCATTGCCTGACCTGTGTTAGTGATATGAGAGAAGTGTCCTAAGGCAATCGCCTTATGATTGTAAAACATTTATATTAATAAATGATAATTCACTATTTGAGTATACATGCTTGTGTATTTGATTGGGATCTTAAACTCATCTACTGAATGTCCGCAATACAACTCACAGCATAAGAGAATTTGTGATAGGATCACAACTAGTGATTATCTCTGAATGTGCAAATGTGAAGTATTGAAAATATCCCTAGTCGATGAATTGATAAAAACGGACACTATCAATTCTGTTGAGACTAGCATGGGTTATTCTCTAATCAGCTGATTCTCACTGGCTGGTGACATTGGGATGTCCGGAGATAAACATGGATGCTAGTTAAGGGAACTAGTTCATTGGAGTGACTAGCTGTAAGACTTCATATGCAATCTATCTATAGAAATGTCAATGAAGTTCTTACTGCGGCTTAAGTGCGATGTTCCTTTGACTTGCGGTGTTCAAGTCATCTTGGTCATGGAGACTTATACTTTAACATCTTAAGCAAGCATCTCCAAGGAGGTGTGGACCCAGGATGATTGGGTATAAGCCGAAGTGCCCGAAGATGTTTGATCAGCCTACAAAGGATTCACCACTCCTTGCGAGGAGATGTATACCCAGGCCTATCGTTGGATTGTTACTCAAAACCTCTGGCCAGAGTATATCATGTTAAGAGTGCAAGTCTCTTAAATACATGAGAGTAATTAGAAATCCAAAGGACGAGAAAGAAACTACTTGGGCTAAGTGTGACATAGTCAGCCTAGTGGGGACTGACACAAATAGACCGTGTCCTGAACCAAGTGGGTATAAGATGGTGAAGGGAATGGGGCACGATTCATTAGAGCTGCTGAAGGGTTTCAAAATAATTTCTTCTGAGGTCAAACCGTTGATCTTTCGATTAATTGGGGATCATGATGTACTACTAGCACTACAAGAAAAAAGACTTATCGTGACATTTATTTTATGACACTTATTGGTTAATGTCACTATAAGTTAATTATAATGACACTTATTAAAATAGATTAATTTTAATAAATACAATGTCTGATTAAACCTTTTATCCTGACATAATTTTGTAAATGTCCTTATAAACTAATAAAAATTAATTAATTTATTTAACCTAAACTTTTTACAACTTAACGCGCACACGCGTATCCTCGCCTCGATTGCCTGCTCACCTTCCTATCCATCTGAAAAAATACAGCGCCAATATTTCGCTCGCCCGCCAACTCGAGCCCTAAATCGCAGCGCGCGATCCCTCCCTTTCACCTCCACCTAGCTAATCGCAGCGCCTGCTCTCCTTTTCACCTCCACCCTCACCCTAAATCGTAGCGCGCGATCCCTCCTTCTCCCTCGCTCTCCCTGCTCGATCGCCCCTCTACCTACGTGAGTGCCTCCAATGAGCCCACCTCCACCAGCGTGGCCTCATTCCCTGCTCGATCGACCCTCCCCCTACGCGAGTGCATCCAACCAGCGTCGTCTACCTCGTCGTTTGCCCTGTCGGCCACTAGCACCAACCACCAACGTCGTGTGCTCCGTCGGCTACCAGTGTCGTCTGCTCGGTCGTCTGCCCCGTCGAGATCCGAACCCTAGGTTGCAAGTTTCTTTCCTCTTCCACCGTTTTGCCATCCGAACCCTAGGTTGTAAGTTTCTACGTGTTCTATTCCGTTTGAAGATTTATAAGTGATTTTTGTGTGATTTCTATGATTCGAACTCTAGGTTGCAAGTTTTTGTGATTTCTGTTCTTTTGAAGATTGAGTGATTTTTATGCCACCCTTTTGAAGATTGAGTGATTTTTATGCCACCCTTTTTGCAAGTTTCCAACGTCTTCTCTTAAACATGTTCATCTATTTTATATACGTTATGCTATTTACAATAACAATTTGCTTAGTTAATCTCTGTAAAAATATAGTAGCTGTAAACTCTTGGATGAAATCTGACTTTTGCATTTATAGTCTCATGAAAAGCCTCTTTGTGTTGTCCTTGGATGAAATCTGACTTTTGCATTTATAGTCTCATGAATTGTGAACAATATTCGCTATTTTCCTTTGTATAAATTTGACTTCCAGGTAGGTTGCTTGAGTTCTATATGGTCTTTGTTGCTGCGTGCCTGAATTGATCTGAATATGGGCTGCCTTGCAGTTCTGCAAGTTCAGCAAGAACTTGCTACGTGCAAGTTCTGCAAGTATGCAGTGCGTTACTATTAAATGTTATGCCTAACCAGTGGTTGTTTCTTTGCTATGGCTAGGTTGTTTCTTTGCTATGCCTAACCAGTGGTATACACTTGTTATGCTATGCCTAACCAGTGGTTGTTTCTTTGCCAGTACAAGTGAGGTTCTTCTCCTTTTCTGTTATATGTTGTCTGTTGTTCATTCTTGAGTGCTCACCTTGGCTTAACCATAATTGTTGTCCTTTATATTCTTATTTTGCGACAACTAAATCTATTTAATTTCATTGTTTCTTATCTCTATGTTAGCTTCTCTCATTATTTTAACACAGCAGAGTTTGCTATGCGCGAAGAATTGGTACTCAAAGCTGCTATTTTAGTAGAGAAGTTTGCTCCATATCTATCGTTGGTATGTACCAATTTTTACATCAAAGAACTTGTTTCGCATATATATAATTTGTATTAGCATCTCTCAAATGTTTCTCTTTTTTTTTGTCCAAGCATCAGTGAGAGAATTTGAATGCTTGAATAGACTAATCAAATATCTCTTTTTTCATCACAGAATGTAATTTCCTTAATGAATATATTCCATAACGATACATCATGTATTTAGTTATATCATTATGATTGTTTCAATTGTAAATTTTGGCCTAATTTATAACAATACCGTGGCCAGTTAGTTTGTCCTTAACCTTTGACGCATAAATGGCAAAAAGGCTCCTATGTGATGTTTGGTATGATCTGATCTTGATTAATTCCTTTTAATTTTCAAACATTAATTTCTCTTCTTGGTTATGCCTTTGCTTGGTCTAAATTGTTAAGGCAATAAAGATTTCCTCAAGCAAGGGAATCTAAGTTACCATTAAGAAGGAGATGCAAGGTATATCAAGCTCGAAGATCCTAGAGTATTTTTGGGTTCTGGAAATTCTGGAAAACTGCAAGGTATATCAGATACTGCATTGTGATATGGTCTTTTGCTTGGATATGCTAATAATTGAAAACCACTCAGTTTGTTTTCTTTGTTTTAGTTGATGTATTATCTATCTTACAAATGCACACTATAGTTTTCGTCCTTACTGCTGTATGATTTTATTTGCTTCATCGACAGAGTGCACTTTGGGAGTTTGTTAAGCCAGATATTGTCCAACGAGTACAAAGTTATATTCTTGATTTTGTTCCTGTTCTCGAGTGCTTCAGGTATTTCCATATCAGGCTCATAATTTCCTTGTGCAACTGCAATCTGCTTTACTTTTTCATTTGTGATGGGAACCAATATTTGCTGATTCCTAGATGTTTAATATGGCATTCACTAGATTCAGACTATATTTTAAGTCTGACAAATAATTTAGTTGTTGAAGTTTTTTGCTACTTCCTTGTTAGTTTTCATAGACAAATCATTGAGTTTCCTATCAGCAGAAGGACAATTTAACTAGCCTCTATAGCTATTTCTCTAATTTTCTATCCCGGTCATGTTTTCCATAAAAATGGTAGTTTTCGTAGATTTAGATATCCTCTTTATTCTCATTGGTCAAGTAGATAGGAACTATGACATGGAATGCCTCTGTTTATTCATCTCAGGTAGCAGTTGTGATGTGTTTTTTTAGGGGGAAAAAAATCTAGTTTTTGCTTTCGATTAATTGCTTTCTCTCTCTTTCTAATTGTGGTCAACTGCTCTAATATGCTTTCTTCTTACCTATTGCACTGATGGTGCTTCAAATTTGTAGGTGCATATGTAGGGATTAATATCGGCACTCAGATGTCCACATTACCATCAGCTGAAGAAATAGTATCTATTCTGAAAACTCAGCAGATCAAACATGTGCGTTTGTTTGATGCAGACCATCAAATCCTGAATGCCCTAGCGAATACTAGAATAGAGGTTAATGTTGGTGTCCCCAATGACCAGTTGCTACGAATAGGAGAATCTCGATCAGATGCTGCTGATTGGATAAATAAAAATGTTGCTGCATATGTTCCCACAACTAACATTACCTATATTGCGGTAGGCAATGAAATTCTAACAACCATCCCAAATGCTGCTCTCGTTCTTGTTCCAGCAATGCAGTTCCTCCAGTCTGCTCTCCTTGCCGCAAACCTCAACTTTCAGGTTAAAGTTTCAAGTCCACTGTCAATGGATATGATTCCCAAACCCATCCTATTTAATTTATGTAATTTTTATGCATTTAATTTTGACTAAAAATAGCAGGGTGCTTGTAGTGATTTTAATTTATGGGTTTATTCAAAAGAATTCAGATGTCTGAATATGAACTTTCAACTTTAGGATTCATAATACTCTTCCTTGTAGTCAGCTGTTAGCTATTGGTTGGATATTGGTTAGTAGTAAAAACGTGCTCAGTTTTTTATTCTGAGTCTTTTTCCTTTATGTACAGCTTTAGTGTGTGTGTGTGTGTGTGTGTGAGAGAGAGAGAGAGAGAGAGAAAGATGCCTGTCTAAATATTATCCTTCAAAACAAGTAGCAAATTTGGCTGCTTGTTGATTTGATGATTCTAGGAAATTATATTTATAGCCTGGGATGCGCATTAAGGTTTTAGAACTAGTCAAGACACCACCAATATTTCGTTACTGTAACTTGATAGATGATTCACCCTTTGTGTTTTTTTTTCATTGATTATGTGATTAACACAAGCAACGTGGCTTTAGTTAATAGTAATAGTAAGATTATGTTAATAGAAAAAGTTTAAATGTTTTTTCATTGACACTAGCATTGCTGAACTAGCAAGTTAAAATGCTAGTGTCAATGCTACTGTCATTTTATAAAGTTCATTGACACTAGCTTTTGTTTATTTATATGCCTCGTTATATAGGTTGCAAACAAGCTTTATCTGCTGAATTATGCTTCAGATTGAATTATGCTTTATCTGAATTATATAAAGCAAACAAGCTTTATATGCCTCGTTACTGCTGAATTATGCAAACAAGCTTCATTGACACTAGCATTGCTGAATTATGCCTCAAATTGAATTATGCTTTATCTGCTGAATTATTCCACTATTAGTGTATTATATTTTTTTACCGTGTTCAAATCTATTGGTTGATTATTTATCATGTTCATTTTGCAACCATACTGTGTTCATCTTACCTTCTACTTAAGTTTTAGCATTTGTTGGTTTGGTTTGCTTATGAAAAAAATCTAGATCTAGATTATAATTTTTTTCTTTATTATATACTTCTTTAATTTTATTTCATTTACACAAACTAATTAATATATGATTTTTTTTGTAGGTCACATGATTATTGGATTTTATTTAAGATGTGACGGTTGAAGATTGAAGATGCAGTAAAATTTCGAAGTTTGGTTATGTTTTGCTTTAGGCTTTAGGAGAGGTTGTAATTTTTTACTAGTTCTTAAACAAAATACATTGGGTACATTTGTGATTGTGATTAGTGCATAGATATTTTTTGAGGTGACTACTTTGACAGTCTTGTATTGCAAAAAAATTGGCAATTATTGATTAGCACTTTAATTTCAATTTAAAATTTTTATTTGTGTTCATGTTAATTATTTATATGCGTAAATATTTATATCATGAAAATATTGAAAATGAGTGAGATATTTATTAATATATGATAGTTATTAATGATGACATTTCAAAATGTCATACTAAACTATCTATTATGACATTTTTTATTATGCCTATAAATGAAATTCAAGACACCTATAAATGTCTTGATAAATAATTTTAAAGGACATATAAATTTGACATTATTAATATAATCAAATGACATATATAAATGTCATTATAAATCTTATAGCGACACTATTTTTTGTCACTATAACAATTATTCATGTTATTAGTATTGTCACTATTTTTGTTTTATAGTGACATTAACAATTGTCATAAGTGATAAGACTTTAGACGACATCACTATAGAGGATATTTTAACTTAATGTCACTATATCAAAAATGTCAGTATAAGTACTTTATGCTGACACTTTTCAATATCATTAGAAGCATTTTTTCTTGTAGTGTAGGTGCCACTCATGTTCGTTCTATAATTTGTTGATTATAGACGGCCAACATAAATCGAAAGCCTATTTAGTCACACGCACTACGAGTAATCCGAGGGATTTAAAATGAGTTGAAAATTGGATTTTCCGATCAAGAGAAATAAGTCGAATCTGAGTTAATCAGAGGCGCAATGGAAGCTAAAAATGGCTAAGTCTTTTGAAGGCTTTTTGGGGGAATTAAATGAGTTTAATTCACGTTGGTTCGGCTTGGTTTGGGCTGGCCAAAGAGGGTGCCAACCCTCCTTGGTTGGCCGGCCACTTATTGGGGAGAAAACCAATTAATTTTGGTTTAATTAATAAAGTAAATCTAGCGCGATTTATTTTATAAATTATGGATAAATAAATTTGTATAAAGAAATTTATATAAATAAATTTATAGAAATTTATTCTTTTTATGGAAGTTAAAATAATCCATGAATTGGTTTATTTTAATTTTATAAAATCAATTATGAATTGATTTTTCCATAATAAGAAAGATTATAAATTTCTTATAAAATTTATTCCATAATAAAAGGAGAGATTAATTAGTTTTATTATAAAGTTAGTTATAATAAAACTTGATTCAAACAGAATAATTCATAAGAGAATTTATATGATAAATTTCTTATGATAATTAATTAGTTTTATTATAAAGTTAGTTATAATAAAATTCATAAGAGAATTTATAGGATAAATTTCTTATGATAACTAATTAGTTTTATTATAATGTTAGTTATAAGAAAACTTGGTTTAAACGGAATAATTTATAAGAGAATTTATAGGATAAATTTCTTATGATAATTAATTAGTTTTATTATAAATTTAGTTATAATAAAATTCATAAGAGAATTTATAGGATAAATTTCTTATGATAACTAATTAGTTTTATTATAAAGTTAGTTATAATAAAACTTGGTTTAAACGGAATAATTCATAAGAGAATTTATAGGATAAATTTCTTATGATAACTAATTCCGTTAATTCCGTTAATTCGGTTAAGAGGAGACTTGGCAAGGGTGAAGCAACTATATAAGGAACCATAGGCAAGCCTTGGATTCCTAAGATTTTGATAATCGAAATAGAGCTCTCCCTCTCTCTCTTCTCTTCTCTCCTCCTTCCCCCTCCCTTCCATTAGGGTCGGCGGCCACCCTAGCTCCATTAGGGCCGGCGCCCAACCTACACCAAGGCAAGGTGTTGCCGTGAGCTTCAAGGAGAAGAAGAAACCAACCAAGAAGAAGAAGAAGCGGATCACATCTCCCTCTCTCTCGGAATTCGATTCCGTTACTTCGTTGGTTAGTTTTCTTTTCTTCTCTTGATCTTCTTTGTTGTGCCTTCCGAGAATCTAGTAGTTCTCGTTGGCACAAAACTCATGACTTTGCGAAGTCATCCCGAAGAGAACTCGGCGTGGACGCGAATAGAGGCGGAGCTTCCAAGGGACGCTACGGTTGGATCTCGTCCCTTACTTCGAGTTACGCGAGGTACTTGGTAAATTAGTTTACTTTTTCGCAAAGTTTTATTTTATGATTATGTCAACACACCATAAGATTGCATGCTAGATACGAAGTTAAAATAATTTAGGAAATTATTTTATGCAAATTCTTCCGCTGCATGTAAAAATTTAAAATTTTACGAACTCGTATCCTTGTCGACATGCACCCGGTCCCAACAGTGGTATCAGAGCCGGTTAGTGTTCGACATAATCATATAATTGTTTTGCGGAAAACTTTGTCATGATCTCAATTTTGGAACAAATTTTCAATTATGGATACTTTCAAATTATATTAAATTTTAGATTTAGAAATTTCTAAGTTTGGAAATCCTCATGAAATTTTGCAAACTTTTGAAATTTTCTAGTTTCTGAAAATTTATAATAATTGTGAAAACTTCCCATCTTTGGAAACTTTCCAATTTTGGAAATTTTTCTAATTTTAGAAATTTTCTAATTTTGGAAATATGTAAGTTTTCTTTGTACCAGAAACTTACAATTATTATAAAAACCTATTTATGAAATCTCGCAATTTTGGGCACTTTCTTTTAAGAAAGTCTAGACAAATTCATGGCCAGTTAATTGACAATTAAATTTGAATTGGTTTTTAAATTGACAACAAATTTCTTTATTTTGGATTGAGCCTCGGGGAGCCGTCCAATTTAAAGTTAGTTGTTGTAATTTAATTTCCCAATTTTAATTGAAATTGTCATGATTGATTTGGATTGAGCCTCGGGGAGCCGTCCAATTGGATTTACAACAAATTACTTTTCTTTGGGTATCTGAGCCTCGGGGAGCCACCCATAGAAAATGATTTGTTGTAATTAATTAAATCCATGAATAAAATATGTTTAAGAGGTGATGCTCTTACATATTGTTGTCTCCAAAATTAATTAGGAAAATGGTTTCCTATAGAGTTTCTTAAATGAGATTTTCATGAAAATAATATGTGGTTGAATTAAGGGATTTGTCTCTTAATTTAATAAGATTTGATTTAGAGAAATCAAAGTCTTAAAACATATTATTTTCGAAATTGATTATGACAATTTAGGAAATTGTTTCCCAAAACAATTCCTTTAATTAAGTATGAAATTGGAATTAGAAAATCCGGTTCCTAATTCAATTAATGAGACTTGATAACTTAAGTCACATACATACTTTATTAAGGAAATTGTTAGTCATGACATAATTCTATGTCATGAATGTGCTTAGAAAAGAAAGGATGAGACCCAAAACCCCTTACAAAATATTAAGGCCAACACCTTCCATTAATATGGTTAGAATCGGAGTTTTATTTCTCGTTTGGGTTGATGGACACATCCATGCCCGACTTGAACCTCAACATGTTCAAACCATGGAATTAGTTTATGAATAATATAGTTGGAGTCAGAGGTCAATCCTTAGTTTTGGTTGTTGGACACATCCAAGCCTGACTAAACGATTGAATGAGCTCCAACCATATTAAAACTATTTCTTGATTAATGGGTCAGCCTTAAGCTTGGAGCATCGATTTGTTGTGCCACAGCCAAGGTCGATGCAAAGAGAGGTGCAGTTGGGTGCTATGTATAAAGTTGCATACTTGTTAATGAGTTAACGACCCAATGATTTATGCAAACATTCAATTAGTTGATAGCATAAAGTGATAGTTACATATATGTGATGTGTAATCGGTATAATTACCTACCTTCATAGCTAAGAAAAACTTGATGGCCACAGCCATGGTTGTTCTTATCTATGGTTGGATATCAACCTATTTGGAGATGTTCCTACGATCTCCCGAATTGATAATAAGGGTGACTCAATTCGTAAAATATATAGGATTTAATATATGTATGATGATACATTCTTTAATCATTCTTCTCACATAAGCTCAATTTGTATTTCTAGGATAATCACTCGATCATGTCTTCCCTAAACTTGCGTTCCATTTTGGACACCAATAAACTGACTGGGCCAAACTTCATGGACTGGCTTCGAAACCTGAGGATAGTCCTCGAAGCTGAGAAGCTTGCTTATGTCCTTGAAGATTAACTTCCCAACCGTCCTCCTGAAAATGCAACTCCAGACCAGTTTCCTGAGTTGCTCAACCTGCTGAAGACTGTAGAGCCTTCTGTGAAGCAGGAACAGAAGACAGTGTTGTTAGTTGGTTCCTCGAAGAAAGGTTCTAAGAGGAAGGCCAAAGAACAGAATAAGGGAAAGAAGAAAAAGGCCAAAAAGACTGAAAATACCCTAAAAGGCACTTGCCATCATTGTGGCAAGGAAGGTCACTTGCAAAGAAACTGCAAGATTTATCTTGAGTCCTTGAAAGAGAAGGCATCCGATGCCCCATCCTCTTCAAGTATCTTCGTTATTGAATGTCACTCTATTTCCTCAAACACATGGGTACTTGATACTGGGTGTAGCTCACATAGATGTAATGACATACAAGGGCTAAGGAATAGAAGAAGACTCGTCAAGGGAGAAGCGAATTTGCGAGTTGGAAATGGAGCAAAGATTGCTGCTGTTGCCATCGGAACATATTTGCTAAAGCTCCCTACAGGACGTGTCTTAGAATTGGATAATTGTTATTTTGTTCCTTCGTTAATAAAGAACATTATATCTATTTCATGTTTGAATGAAATGGGTTATCATTTAACTTTTAGTAACAATTGTTGTTACATAACTTTAAATGACGTTCTTTATGGGAATGGAACTTTATGCAATAGTATCTACACGTTAGATTTATCCAGTGACATTTTCAATATCGAAGTTAGCAACACACGTGCTCGAATAGATAATCGAATAGACTCCTACACTTGGCATTGTCGTCTTGGCCATATAAGTAAGAAACGCATGACCGAATTACACCGATGTGGAATTTTGGAATCATTTGAACCCGGTTCATTTGATACATGCGAATCGTGCTTAAAAGGCAAGATGACCAAATTACCCTTTTCCGGAAAAGGTAATTCAGTGGGAGAATTGCTTGGTCTAATACATACTGATGTATGTGGACCAATGTCAACTCTTGCACAAGGAGGCTATAGCTACTTCATCACCTTTATCGATGATCACTCACGATTCGGGTACGTGTTCTTGATTAAACACAAATCTGAAGCCTTTGAGAAATTCAAAGAGTTCAGAAATGAAGTAGAGAAACAGCTTGGCAAAAGTATTAAGATACTTCGATCTGATCGGGGTGGTGAATACTTGAGTCAAGAGTTTCAAGATTATCTTAGGGACAATGGGATATTATCCCAATGGACTCCGCCATATACACCACAGCATAATGGTGTATCTGAGAGGCGCAACTGAACCTTGATGGACATGGTTAGGTCAATGATGAATCATGCAACTCTTCCAAAATCCTTTTGGGGTTATGCACTTAAGACAGCTGTTTACTTGCTAAACAGAGTCCCGACCAAGGTAGTCTCTACTACTCCATATGAGACATGGAATAGTAAGAAACCTCACTTAACTCACCTTAAGATATGGGGTTATCCTGCTTATGTGAAGCGGATTATATCAGACAAATTGGATGCTAAGTCTGATAGATGTCTATTTATTGGATACCCTAAGGAAACGAAGGGTTACCAATTCTATCATCCCTTGGAACAAAAGGTGTTTGTTTCAAGGCATGCTGTATTTCTGGAAAAGGAATTTCTTTTACAAGAAAATAGTGGGAGTGGGATTGAACTTGATGAAGTTCAAGAAACTCCAATAGACATTACAGAGACACCTAGTCTAGACCCACAACTAATACCTCATAATGATGAGCTATCAGTTGAACCTAAAACTACTCCACCTCTTCGTAGATCTGATAGGACACGCAATATTCCAGAGAGATACGGATTTCTCGTAAGAGAATCGAACGACGTGTTACTCATAAGCAATGACGAACCTATCAGTTATGAAGATGTTCTGAAAAGTTCAGAAAGGGACAAATGGCTTGAGGCCATGAAGTCGGAAATGGATTCCATGTATGAAAACCAATTATGGGACTTGGTTAACCCACCTGAAGGGATTTAGCCCATAGGGTGCATGTGGGTTTTCAAGAAGAAAACCGACATGGAAGGTAATGTAGTTACCTTTAAGGCTAGATTAGTGGCAAAAGGATATCGTCAAAAACAAGGAATTGACTATGACGAAACCTATTCGCCAGTAGCTATGCTTAAATCCATTCGGATGCTCCTAGCCATAGCAGCTCATTATGATTGTGAGATATGGCAAATGGATGTGAAAACAGCTTTCCTTAACGGAAACCTGCTTGAGGATGTATACATGATACAACCTGAAGGTTTCACATCGGTTGATAAAACCAAAGTATGCAAGCTTCGACGATCCATATATGGACTGAAGCAAGCATCTAGGAGCTGGAACATCCGTTTTGATGAGACAATCAAAGAGTTTGATTTCTCACAAAATCCTGACGAACCTTGTGTGTACAAGAAGGTTAGTGGGAGTGCAGTCGTATTCCTAGTATTATATATCGATGACATCTTACTTATAGGAAACGATATATCAGTCTTACAGACAGTTAAAATTTGGTTGTCCAAAACTTTCTCCATGAAAGACCTGGGAGAAGCAACCTATATCCTTGGGATTAGAATCTATAGAGATAGATCAAAACGGTTGCTTGGTCTTTCGCAATCTACATATATAGACTGAGTGCTAAAAAGGTTTAGCATGTCGGAATCCAAGAAAGGATACCTTCCCATCAGGCATGGGATCAACCTTTCAAAGTCTATGTGTCCGCGCACAGAAGACGAGAGGATTTGCATGAATAAGATTCCCTATGCATCCGCGATAGGATCTATCATGTATGCTATGTTATGTACTAGGCCTGATGTATCGTATGCTTTGAGCGTCACAAGCAGATACCAGTCGGATCCAGGAATGGATCACTGGGCGGCTGTTAGGACAATCCTTAAGTACTTAAGAAGAACTAAGGATGTGTTCCTAATATATGGAGAAGGAGATATGGTAATACGTGGGTATACAGATGCCAGCTTCCAGACAGATAAGGATGACTCCAAATCGCAGTCTGGATACGTATTTACTTTGAATGGAGGCGCAGTAAGTTGGAAAAGTTCCAAACAAGATACCGTAGCGGATTCCACCACGGAAGCGGAATATATCGCAGCTTCGGAAGCAGCAAAGGAAGCAGTCTAGATCAAGAAGTTCGTCTCCGAACTTGGCGTGGTTCCAACCATTGATGATGTAGTGCCGGTTTACTGCGACAACAATGGAGCTATTGCACAAGCAAAGAAACCAAGGTCTCATCAGCGATCCAAACACGTGCTTCGCCGCTATCATCTGATCAGAGAGATTATAAGTAGGAATGACATACAAATTGAGAAAATTCCCACTGAAAGGAATTTAGCGGATCCTTTAAATAAGGCCTTACCTCAGAGGAAGTTTGAGGGTCATGTTAGAGCCTGTGGTATTGGATACCGTAGCAATTGGCATTAGGCCAAGTGGGAGTTTGTTAGTGATATGAGAGAAGTGTCCTAAGACAATCGCCTTATGATTGTAAAACATTTATATTAATAAATGATAATTCACTATTTGAGTATACATGCTTGTGTATTTGATTGGGATCTTAAACTCATCTACTGAATGTCCGCAATACAACTCACAGCATAAGAGAATTTGTGATAGGATCACAACTAGTGATTATCTCTGAATGTGCAAATGTGAATTATTGAAAATATCCCTAGTCGATGAATTGATAAAAACGGACACTATCAATTCTGTTGAGACTAGCATGGGTTATTCTCTAATCAGCTGATTCTCACTGGCTGGTGACATTGGGATGTCCGGAGATAAACATGGATGCTAGTTAAGGGAACTAGTTCATTGGAGTGACTAGCTGTAAGACTTCATATGGAATCTATCTATAGAAATGTCAATGAAGTTCTTACTGCAGCTTAAGTGCGATGTTCCTTTGACTTGCGGTGTTCAAGTCATCTTGGTCATGGAGACTTATACTTTAACATCTTAAGCAAGCATCTCCAAGGAGGTGTGGACCCAGGATGATTGGGTATAAGCCGAAGTGTCCGAAGATGATTGAACAGCCTACAAAGGATTCACCACTCCTTGCGAGGAGATGTTTGAAATATAAAAGAATTTTATTTATGAATATTGGCATAATTATGTGTGATTTTAGGGGGATTTTCGGAATTTAGGAAATAAAAATAATAAAATAAATGAAATAAAAATAAAATAAAAATAAAGGTGCATGAGCCAAGGATTGAACCTTAGACCTCTTGTACAACCATGTAAGCCTTAACCAACTCACCTAGCAAGGGATTTCTATGAGAAAATGAAGTAGATATAAGTTATGATTAAGAAGAAGATGAAGAGTCATGGAGAGACTCTTCATTTACCTCCTTAATGGGCTATTAAAGGGGGGTTTTGGGAGTTACCTCTTCTTCCCATTACTTGAATTTTGAAAACACTTCCTCCCCTCATTCTTGCCGAGCACCAAGAAGAGGGTTTTCCCCTTCGAAAAGCTTCCACCAAGGTCCCATCTCCTAGATCTAAAGTCTCTTCCAAGGATACAAGGACAAGGGTGTTCAAGGGTCCAAAGATATTACCATTTTCTTCTCTTCCAAGGTTCGAAAAATCAAGAAACCCAAGGTAAGACTCTCTCACCTGTGGTATATGTAGCGACCCGCCTTCTTCTACCTTAGACGGCCCGCTACTTTTGTCTACTTCTTGACTCTAATGCACGACTAAGAATGCGGAACTTTTTTTTTTCTTTTTAATCTATCTGAGAATGATTTTCTAACTTAAATAGTCATGCATGATACCCTGTCACACTTTCTTTCTCAAAAACTCGTAAGAAAATACTTATTGAAACTTGCCTCGCTCAACTCAGCTTACGGGTATCAGTCGACTGGTACTGTACCAGTCGACTGGTATGCCTGAAATCTGAAAATTCAGATTCGAAACTTAGTTTCCAAAAGCCACCAAACTTATAGATTCAAGCCATAACAAGACACAACACCATTTCTATACTCTATACCAGTTATCTAAACAATTTAGCCAATCAAAACGAATTCATAAACTTAAAATTAGGACTTTTGCGAAATTTAGCAAGTTATGAAAAATCTACATAGACTTTAAGCTAGAGTTTGTACCAAACTTAACTTCTAACCATTGAAACTCATCACACAAAATTCTGAAACATCCCTAAGGCATTATCAAATGAAAAAGCAACTTTTCTAAACATACTTAAGCAATAAAAACTTAATTCAAAGGGAAATTAATACTATCTTGGCACATGCATCTATTTCTCTAACAAAGTATCAATATTTCAAACTACTCACACTTCTACTCATCCAATGCAATCATAAGGATATGTATGCTAAATGAAATGACATGGAATCTTTACTTTAAGAAATTGAGCATGTAAAACTATCCAAAGCTTAAATGTTCGCTAAACTCCATAAAGCAAGAACTTGAAATTGAATAAACTAAAACATTGTAATTCAAATAACTAAATTGTCTCGTCTCAAGGATCTCTCCAAAATCAGCCACCACACATACTTTACTCAGCACCGCCTCGTCGCCTTCCTTCAGAATTGCTTGCCTTTACCTTTATCTGCAGTAAGAGGAAATGCAACTAGTAAGCAAAAAGCTTAGTAAGTACTATCTAGCTCACAAAATCTCGAAATTTGCAAACATGCTTCTTGAACAATATGAAAATCATATGAGATACTTATAGGCTTGAAAGAAAACTAAGAACATGTATAACTCAAAACATGCATACTCAAGCATTAATAAATCTCAATTTACTTTTCTTGGCTCAACTTGAAACTTTAGCTATTCTTTAACTTTTTGAAAACTCTTTAAACTTTAGAAACATTGCTAAAGCATATACTTGAAAATAATAATCACTTGGATCCACTGAAGACGTAAGTACCATCTCATATGCGCGTTCCCTAAAAGGTTGGGGTAGCGAGCCACCAATCCTAATAGAGCAGACCTTGGTCTACCAGGGCCAAGACCTTGGAATTGGACACCTGGATTTCTTTAACGACGCCCTTGGACGCCGGGTACTGGCCTTAGAAAATAAAATAGCTTTTCTTTCTTTTCTTTCTTATCTGTAAATGCCTTGGCATTTTCTCGAGCACCTTGCGTGCTTAAATCCCTAAGTCTTGACTTTTGGGGATTTCTTAAGGCCTTGGCCTTTTCTTTTCTTATCTTTATCTTCTCTTTTCTTTTCTCATAGCTTTTCTTGGACCCTAAACTCACATAGGGTACTTAATCAACATATATAAGCATATAAGGAACTAAGATCACATGCAAAAACTCAAACAAAAAGGAAATATCTCTTTTAAAAACTTTTAAGGGAAATTCTTGCGGAAAAACCGCCTCTTACTGCAGGTGAGCAGTACTTACATTGATATCTTGGACTTACAACCAAGGTTGACGTCTAGGGCTCGGAAAAAAATTGAGATCTCGGAGAATTCTTCGCGCCTACGCGTTCCATTCGTCGCGGGGATCCCGAATATAGGAATATCTCTCGGAGGAGAGCCTTGGCCGGCCCTCTAGGCCTTGGTGTGGTGTCGCCCAAGAGAGGAGAGGGGAAAGGAGTCGGCGCAAGGTGTTGGGCGAGGGAGAGAAAGGGTTTAGGTTGAGAGAAAATAAAATTTATCTCTTTAATTATCTATTTATACTTATGGGGCGAATTTACCTAACTATACCTTATCTATTGTTTCGCCCAATTTATTTCAACAAAACCAAGCAGCTCAGCTGGTCACGCGCGCGCCTCTTCTCGTCCTGGTCGCGGGTTCGAACCCCTTGCTGCCCTTAAACGTTTTTCCTTTTTTAAAAATACTAAACGGACTCGGAAAATTCCATAAAAATATTCTAAAAATTTCTAAAAATATCTAGAATATTTCTAAACCATTTTTAAATAATTCTAAGGACTTTAAGAACTAAAAATGGGAATTTTGGGGCGTTACAATCCCCCATGCCTTATAAAAAGTTCGTCCTTGAACTTAGAATAATTCTGGATATCTTTCTCTCATGCTGTCCTCACGTTCCCAAGTAGCATCCTCATGCTTTTGATTCTGCCAGATGACCTTCACTAGTGGCACTTCTTTGTTTCTTAATCTTTTAACTGCTTTGTCCACTATCTGTGTCGGTCTGCTCTCATAGCTAAGATCTTCTTGGATCTGTACTGACTGAGGCTGAATCACTTGGCTAGGGTTGTGAATACACTTCTTTAGCATGGAGACATGGAATGTACTGTGGATAGATGACATATCCTCTGGTAAGTCCAACTCATATGCTACCTTACCAACCCTCCTTATGATCTTGTAGGGTCCTATGTAGCGAGGACTTAGCTTACCCTTTTTACCAAATCTCATCACTCCCTTCATAGGAGCGACCTTGAGAAATACTGAATCTCAAACTTGGAATTCAAGTGGCCTACGGCGTGTGTCAGCATAACTTTTCTGTCTACTCTGGGCAGTCTCAATCCTCTGGCGGATCGTCTGGATAGCCTGAGTGGTCTCATCTATAAGCTCAGTCTGGCTGTCTAGTCCTGACTCCATCTCTTTCTTCTCACCAGCTTCTTGCCAACATATGGGTGATCTGCACTTCCTACCATACAATGCCTCATAAGGCGCCATCTTGATGGTGGCCTGATAGCTATTGTTGTAGGCAAACTCGGCTAAGCACAGAAATTTGCACCAACTACCTTTAAAGTCCAACGCACAAGCCCTGAGCATGTCTTCTAAAATCTGATTTACTCTCTCTGTTTGTCCATCTGTCTGGGGATGGAAAGCTGTGCTGAACTGAAGTCTGGTGCCTAGGGCGTCTTGAACACACCTCCAAAAATGGGAGATGAACCGCCCATCTCTGTCAGAAACGATCGACTTCGGAACTCCGTGAAGCCTGATCACTTCTTTCACGTACAGCTGTGCTAACCGCTCTACTGAATGCGATAACTTGATGGCTAGGAAGTGGGCAGACTTGGTCAATCTATCCACTATCACCCATATTGCATCGTGTCCATGGGTGGTCCTTGGGAGACCTGTGATAAAGTCTATGGATATCTCTTCCCACTTCCACTCTGGAATGGGAAGTGGCTGTAGAACTCCTCCTGGTCTCTGGTGTTCCGCCTTGACTCTCTGGCAGGTCAAGCAGGTACTGATATATCTGGCCACGTCTCGCTTGAGTCCAGATCACCAGAACCTTTTCTTTAAATCTTGGTACATCTTGGTAGAACCAGGATGCATAGAGTACGGGGTACTGTGGGCTTCTTCCAAAATATTCTTTCTTAGTTCCTCATCATTGGGGACGCAAAGGCGGTCTCCAAGATAGAGGATGCCACTATCTGATACTCGAAACTCTGAATTTTCTGCCTCTTGGATCTCCTGCTTGATCTTCTGGATCTCTGGGTCTTGACTTTGCTTTCTTTGTATATCCACAAGCAGGGTTGACTCTAGAGTCAATGCAGAAAGTTGCCCAATTATTACCTCGACTCCAAAATCCTTTATTTCTTTCTGAAGTGGTAGAGACAGTGATGATAGGGACATCAGTGTGGCACAGGATTTTCTGCTCAGTGCATCTGCCACTTTATTAGCTTTACCTGGGTGGTAGAGGATTTCACAGTCATAATCTTTGACCAACTCTAGCCACCTGCGCTGCCTCATATTCAGGTCCTTCTGAGTGAAGAAGTACTTCAAACTCTGATGGTCTGTGAAGATTCTGCACTGCACTCCATACAGGTAGTGTCTCCAGAGCTTCAGTGCGAAAACCACAGCTGCTAGCTCAAGGTCGTGGGTAGGGTAATTCTTCTCATAGTCCTTGAGCTGTCTGGAGGCATATGCTATTACTTTACCGTCTTGTATGAGGACAGCTCCAAGGCCCATCTTGGATGCATCACTGTAGATGTCAAAGGCCTTGTCACTCTCTGGAACAGTCAGGATGGGAGCACTAGTCAATCTCTTCTTCAGCTCTAGAAAACTGTGCTCGCATCTATCTGACCATTCAAACTTCTTGTTCTTTCTGGTCAAGGCTGTGAGTGGAGAGGCTATTCTGGAAAAGTCCTCCACAAATTTTCTATAATATCCTGCCAAGCCTAAGAAACTTCTGATTTCACTGGCATTCTTGGGTCTACACCAGTTGCTGACTGCTTCTATCTTGGCTGGATCAACTTGAATGCCTTCTTTGGATACAATGTGACCTAGGAAGGTCACCTGATCTAGCCAAAACTCACACTTTGAGAATTTTGCATAGAGCTTCTCCTGCTGAAGGATCTGCAGCACTATCCTCAAGTGTGTAGCATGGTCCTCTGGAGTCTGTGAGTATATGAGGATATCATCAATAAATACAATGACGAATTTATCGAGATACTCCCTGAAGATGTGGTTCATCAGCTCCATGAAGACTGCTGGAGCATTGGTTACTCCAAAAGGCATCACTACAAACTCGTAGTGGCCGTATCTTGTCCTGAAGGCCGTCCTGGGGATGTCACTCTCTTTAACCTTTAGCTGATGATACCCAGAACGCAAATCTATCTTCGAGAACACTGTAGCCCCTTTGAGTTGATCAAATAAATCATCTATTCTAGGAAGGGGGTACTTGTTCTTGATGGTTACCTTGTTCAGAGCTCTGTAGTCTATGCACAGACGCATAGACCCATCCTTCTTCTTGACGAAAAGTACAGGAGCTCCCCAAGGTGAATGACTAGGGCGGATGAAACCCTTGTCAAGCAACTCTTGCAATTGTTCTTGTAATTCTTTCAGTTCTGCTGGTGTCATGCGATAAGGTGCCTTCGAAATTGGGTTGGTTCCTGGGGCCAACTCAATTTCAAACTCAATTTCCCGATTGGGAGGGAGTCCTGGTAACTCTTCAAGAAACACCTCAGGATAGTCACAGACTACCCTCACTTCTTCTCTCTTCAATCCTTCTCCTTGACTCGCATCCACTATATGAGCTAGAAAACCAGAGCACCCCTTCTCTAACATTCTCTGAGCTTGTAAGGTAGGTAGGAACCTATTTATCTTTCTCCTTGGGCCTCCAATAAACTCAAATGAAGGTTCTGCTTCTGGTGTGAACTTGACTTTTTTTCTTGCGGCAGTCTATAGAGCATTATACTTGCTCAAGAAGTCCATTCCTAAAATGACATCGTAATCCTTCATCTCAAGGACTAACAAGTCACTGTAGAGCTCTCGGTTGGAAATCTAGATTGATACTGCCCTTAGCCTCTCAGTAGAGGTCATTACTTCCCCTGACGGTAAGGTTGTTAAGAACTTCATCGTTCAACCTTTCTGGTGGCCTTTATACTGTTTAAGTAGTGCTCAGTGATCAAAGCACTACTTATTAGTTCTTCGGAGGTTTGCAGCCTCTTAACACCGCTAGCCCCCTTCAACGCTATCTCAGGCCTTAACATCTTGAGCATTAGCCTAACTATCTCTTTTTCTGTGCTAACTAGCTCTGGGCACAGATGAGCTAACCGCTTAAACATCTTCACTGCTTCATCCACGGATAGTTCTCCTTGTCTGAACTCCGTGAATTCATCATAATGCTTGTTGGTTACTTGCATGTGAATGTATTCTTCGAAGAACTCAGTCTCGAAGTCGGCCCATGTCATCTGGCTGACATTTCTCTTGGCCTTGACTCTCTTCCACTATATTCTAGCATCTCCCGCAAGGCAGAAAGATGCACACTTTATCTTCTCTACCTCATGCCAGTCCAGTAGCCCTACTATTCTTTCCAACGTTTTGAACTATGCTTAAGCATCCCATGGTCTGCTTGTGCCTGGGAAGTTCCCTGGCTTCAGTTTCTCCTACTGAATGAGGTACGCTTCTTGCCTTCTAGGAGCTTGCTCCTCGTTTTGGGCCTTTCTAGGACGTCCTCAAATGTATAAACTTAACACTTAATGGTAATGTTCCCAAACTTGCTTTAGGATATAACAAGACCTTGGTCTTGATTCTTATCTCATTTCTTAGTCCTAGAACTCGTTCTAGGGCTTAGTAAGACCTTGGTCTTACTCAAAACTTTTATCAAGCACCATGCGTGCCATAATCCCAAAACTTACTTTTGGGCAAATCAAGTAAGTACTTAAGCATTTCTCTAATATCCATTCTAGGGATTAAACATGATTCCGTGGTACTAAGGTATTAAACATGCTTCCTTGTTCTATGCACATATGAGTAAGTACTTAAGCATTTCTCTATACTGTAATTAAGTAAAGGAGCAATAGAAAAACTGAAACTTAAAGCTTTCTTACTTGAAGACGGCAAGGTTGATGCTGATGTGTGTGTGATGCTGGAGAATGGGAACTGCTCTGATACCACCTGTAGCGACCCGCCTTCTTCTACCTTAGACGGCCGCTACTTTGTCTACTTCTTGACTCTAATGCACGACTAAGAATGCGGAAACTTTTTTTTTTCTTTTTAATCTATCTGAGAATGATATTCTAACTTAAATAGTCATGCATGATACCCTGTCACACTTTCTTTCTCAAAAACTCGTAAGAAAATACTTATTGAAACTTGCCTCGCTCAACTCAGCTTACGGGTATCAGTCGACTGTACTGTACCAGTCGACTGGTACGCCTGAAATCTGAAAATTCAGATTCGAAACTTAGTTTCAAAAGCCACCAAACTTATAGATTCAAGCCATAACAAGACACAACACCATTTCTATACTCTATACCAGTTTTCTAAACAATTTAGCCAATCAAAACGAATCCATAAACTTGAAATTAGGACTTTTGCGAATTTAGCAAGTTATGAAAAATCTACATAGACTTTAAGCTAGAGTTTGTACCAAACTTAACTTCTAACCATTGAAACTCATCACACAAAATTCTAAACATCCCTAAGGCATTATCAAATGAGAAAGCAACTTTTCTAAACATACTTAAGCAATAAAAACTTGACTCAAAGGGAAATTAATACTATCTTGGCACATGCATCTATTTCTCTAACAAAGTATCAATATTTCAAACTACTCACACTTCTACTCATCCAATGCAATCATAAGGATATGTATGCTAAATGAAATGACATGGAATCTTTACTCTAAGAAATTGAGCATGTAAAACTATCCAAAGCTTAAATGTTCGCTAAACTCCATAAAGCAAGAACTTGAAATTGAATAAACTAAAACATTGTAATTCAAATAACTAAATTGTCTCGTCTCAAGGATCTCTCCAAAATCAGCCACCACACACACTTTACTCAGCACCGCCTCGTCGCCTTCCTTCAGAATTGCTTGCCTTTACCTTTATCTGCAGTAAGAGGAAATGCAACTAGTAAGCAAAAAGCTTAGTAAGTACTATCTAGCTCACAAAATCTCGAAATGTGCAAACATGCTTCTTGAACAATATGAAATCATATGAGATACTTATATGCTTGAAAGAAAACTAAGAACATGTATAACTCAAAACATGCATACTCAAGCATTAATAAATCTCATTTACTTTTCTTGGCTCAACTTGAAACTTTAGCTATTCTTTAACTTTTTGAAAACTCTTTAAACTTTAGAAACTTTGCTAAAGCATATACTTGAAAATAATAATCACTTGGATCCACTGAAGACGTAAGTACCATCTCATATGCGCAGTTCCCTAAAAGGTTGGGGTAGCGAGCCACCAATCCTAATAGAGCAGACCTTGGTCTACCAGGGCCAAGACCTTGGGAATTGGACACCTGGATTTCTTTAACGACGGCCTTGGACGCCGGGGTACTGGCCTTAGAAAATAAAATAGCTTTTCTTTCTTTTCTTTCTTATCTGTAAATGCTCTTGGCATTTTCTCCGAGCACCTTGGCGTGCCTAAATCCCTAAGTCTTGACTTTTGGGGATTTCTTAAGGCCTTGGCCTTTTCTTTTCTTATCTTTATCTTCTCTTTTCTTTTCTCATAACTTTCTTGGACCCCTAACCTCACATAGGGTGCTTAATCAACATATATAAGCATATAATGAACTAAGATCACATGCAAAAACTAAACAAAAAGGAAATATCTCTTTTAAAAACTTTTAAGGGAAATTCTTGCGGAAAAACCGCCTCTTACTGCAGGTGAGCAGTACTTACATTGATATCTTGGACTTACAACCAAGATTGACGTCTAGGGCTCGGAAGAAAATTGAGATCTCGGAGATTCTTCGCGCCTACGCGTTCTCTCGTCGCGGGGATCCCGAAATAGGAATATCTCTCGGAGGAGAGCCTTGACCGGCCCTCTAGGCCTTGGTGTGGTGTCGCCCAAGAGAGAGAGGGAAAGGAGTCGGCGCAAGGTGTTGGGNAGGGAAGTTAGATATTACTCATGCTCGTTATTAGATAACGTGAAAAAATTTAATGAAATGCTCAGTAAATGACGTAACATTTTATATGTATATATTTGATTATCGTTTGGACATCATCGACGGCCTTCGGCCGCTGTGCCCGTATCAAATTATATCTTGAAAGACACGGTGAATCCGTCGGGATCGCTATATACAAAATACTATGTCATTCACTGTGTTTTTGCTTGAAAATTTTCATTTTTCCGCCCTTAAATTAGGTGAAAGAAAGTCAATGAGATCAATTTATAATTGATCCGTCAAGTCTAATACTATGTGAAACAAAATAAAACATGAGATTAATTTATAATCCGCCGACAAGTGACTAACAGGTGGGGAAAAATTTTTTCAAGGACGTACACTTGTGAAAATTTTATCCCTATTGTTTCACGAGGTTTTTTCAACCTTGGACGATCGATCCGACTCCACAAAAATTTTCCATCGGCCACTAGAATAAATCGAGAAATGCTCACAGTGGACGGTCTATAAGCCCAACGTCTTAAGGTTCGTGCCCCATTTGAAAAAAAAATTCATACAAATACGCCGTAACTGAAGATCGAACCGCGAATACCTGAGATAGCGACTAATCACCCTACTGCTGCATCATAGCCGCGGAGGCAAATTTATCCCTATCGATTATATACGGTTGGAAGATCAACACTTAATTTATTGCAGTATTGTAATCAGATGTCCCATGCATGCGAATTTTAGGCAAATACAAATTTTTGCATCACGTCCTTATCTCTTTGTTCAAAAATAAGAACTGAGGAACACGTCTCTTCGGTCCAAGTAACAACATTGGAACTCCGAGAAGCAGGCTTGGAAGTTGCGTGTACGGAGTTCAAAATGCCAAAAGAGGCTGAGATCATCAACTTAACAGAGTGAGAACTTGGAAAATATGACAAGCAGCTGATAAAATTCACTTCAAAAGTGGATTAGGGTAGCGTGCAGTTTGTACGCAATTTATTGAAACGCCAGCAAAAGTTCCAGTAGGACATCTCTTGTAGTCGAAGATGAGAAATTGCCAATTTTGTTCAGGCATCGTCAAGAGCAAGAACACCAGGAAGAGGCTTGCCCTCCAAGAGCTCTAAGCTAGCACCTCCTCCAGTAGAGATGTGACTCATCTTGTCCGCGAGTCCCACCTTCTCCACAGCTGCTACAGAATCGCCACCTCCGATGATGGTGGTGACTCCTTTACCACTCAATTCAGCCAACTTCTTTGCAATTGCCTGCGTACAAATCAGAATTGAATAATCCACAGCAAATAACAAAAAATTGCAATGGTCGGAAGTGCTTCATTGTCTGCAATAAATTACCTCAGTTCCTATTGCGAATTTTTCAAATTCAAATACGCCCATAGGTCCATTCCAAATGATCGTCTTGGTGCTCTCCAAGGTTTGGCTGAATGTGTTGATGGAATCAGGACCAACATCAAGACCCATCCAGCCATCAGGTATTTGGGATGCCGGTACAAGCTGCAGAAACAAAATTTCTATTCAAAATAGAAGACAACATCTTGGAGATAATGGTGAATGTATCATTAACCTACACATTCTGTCCAGTTAATCTTAGAAACTAAAAGACAAGAACAAAATTGTGATTTAATATGGAAATTTGGCTAAGCCGCACAAGACCAGCTAGACTATATCAAAGTTCAAGGACAAACCTTGCTATTTGCATCAGCTGCAAACTTGTCAGCTACAACTACATCAGTGGGCAACAAGAGTGAAACTCCTTTAGATTTTGCTTTCTCAAGAAGAGACGTGGCAAGCTCAAGTTTGTCTTCCTCGACCAGAGATGAACCAACAGAATGTCCCTGTGCCTTGTAGAATGTGAAAATCATTCCTCCGCCGAGGATAAGAATGTCTACCTTCTCCAACAGTGATTCTATCACCCCAATCTTGGAGGAAACCTTAGACCCACCCACAATGGCAGCAAAAGGCTTCTTGGGATTGGCAACAGCGCCAACAAGATAATCAAGCTCCTGACACAACATAATTTACAATTTGTTTTAACGACTTGATAATGAACAATGCACCCTAGAACAAAAACGGTAAAAGTTGTTTTTAATCAAAGAAAGTTGCATTGTGATTCACAGCAACAACAATTAGACAGCAATTGCAAAACCAAGGCAGATGAACTAATGGTGAAAAACCGTCCAAGGTATATACACCAAAATAAAAAACTAATACCTAGGTTGTTGGTTTCTTCAAAGAAAATGTTTTTCTTGAGCTAATAGTCCCCTTTATGTGTGCATGAGAATTGGACTCCCACTTTGGCATCATGATTAAAGTTGATTAGTTGACCACTTGCCCCAAGTTCTCAAACTCTTAAGAAAAGGTGGCGGTTCCACCTTTTTGCTTCAAACTCTTAAGAAAATGCCTCTGGGGCTATGGTACAGCGGTAGGGCGACTAGTCGCTATCCCAGACATCCGCGGTTCGATCCCCAGCTATGGCGTATTTGCAGGAATTTTTCCTCCAAATGGAGCGCGAACTCTGGGACGCTGGGCTTCTAGACCGCCCATTGCGAGCGCTTCCTGATTTACCCTGGCGGTCGGTGGGAAACTTCCGTGAGGCCAGGCCGGTCGCCCGAGGTTGGAAAAACCTTGTTAATCATTTTTTTTTTCAAACTCTTAAGAAAAGATAGCGATCTATACTATTAGTAGATGTACTAATGCAATTAACAGAATGAAGCCAATTATACCAAATAATGCATAGACTGATGGCATGCACACTAAGCTTTTCTTTGATCCTATGCACCTAATCTGGATTTCATATTATTGTTCTTCATTTTAAGGCTTCGGTTCCATCTGCAATGAAAGAACTCATCTAAATCTTTGGTCGAACCACAGCAATGTCTTGGTGCTAGAAATGAGTTGCTGTCCTCTGAGTTAATTTCGAATTTGTTAAGTGAAAGTTACAAGAATTATGATTGCAAGGTTCTCATGTGAGATTAAAAACTCAATGGACCGGGTTTCAATTCACTGAGAGAAATCCCTTGTTGTTATAAAAAAGTTAAGTGAATGTAATATTTCCAGTTCAATTCAAATAAAATTAATACCTTCTGCATGAGAAATCCAGCAACAGATGGCTTTAAAAATTTGGCAACTCCCTCTGTTGAAGCATGAGCTCTATGGGCGGTGCCAAAAGCATCATTGACATACAGATCAGCCAAGGACGCCAACTTCTTTGCAAACTCTGGATCATTCTTCTCTTCCTCTTTGTAGAATCTTACATTCTCAAGAAGCAGGACACCTCCATCTGGTAATGCAGCAACCAGCTTCTCAACTTCCTCTCCAATACAATCATTGGCCATCACAACCTAGTTAAGTAAATCAAAATATTATATCAAAAAAAGAAAGCAACGAGATTCCAGCAAGAAAATTGTTGAAGTGGGATGAAACCCATTCTAAACCAAAATAATTAATCACTCGGGATGGACACATGCTCTTTATATACAAACATCATAAACCGTACACTCTCTTTATATAGAAATACCATAAGTTGCACACCCTCTTTATATACAGACACCATAAACCACCGGGATTACATGGAGCATCTTATCTTCAATATGCTTCCTCAATCCTACTATAACTTAGAAGTATAGGCCTAACGCTGATACCATGTTGAAGTGGGTTGCAAACTATGCCAGACTAAAATGACTAGTAATTTGGGCGGAGGCATACATCTATCCATATGAGACTAAGTGTGGGGCATCCTAACTAAAAATTAATGGAAAAATATACCTGAATGCCAAGAAGCTCAGATAGCCTAGGTACAAGAGGCTTCAAGCTGTATTTTGGAGTGACACCTTTTGGGCGACCCTATAAATTTAAATGTTAACGTTAGTTCCATGTCAGATATCTGAATTAGTCCAATATGGAAACACAATTTCAAAGAAGCTGGTATGTAAAACATGTAAACATTACAACACATTTGAAATATTAAGTAAATTTACAAATAAAATCAGCTTTATGTTGATTCAGGAAGGGGCATACATACAAGTATTCATTTTTTCATTTTTTTTAAAATAGAAAATAGACTAGAAGTTGGTGACTGAATCATACAAATAAAAAATTTCCATTTACAAACATATAAGGCTAACCAAATTCTGGATCATAGGTTCCAGTGTAGTGTATGAATAGCAAGATAATCTCATAATCATAAAAGAATACTGAAAGGGAAATTTTAGGCAACAATTACAACACAATGATTACTTTCACTGAAATCTCAGGTTCTCATAAATTCATAAAGGAAAGGCTGCCCAACATGGAATAAAATATTAACCAATTAAAATATGTACTCAACAAGACAAAATGGATGATCCAAATTCTGCAGCCAGCACGATATCATTGCCACTTTCATCTTATGATCTTAGGTAGACATCAAGCCATTAAGGTGAAAAGTCAGTATGTGAAGAGCTACATAAATTGATTTACCATGTCAGACACTGTTTGTAGTGGTAAAAGATGCAAAATGAAGTTAATCTAAGTCTTTATTTTCCAGATATGTAATTATTCAGGCCCTTCCATTATGCAACGACTAGAAACTGATAGACACTACAAATATGCCTAGAATATAGTAAATATATCATCAGTTTCGCGCCCATGGTAAGCTAGCAACCTTCAATTCTTCCTGCACCACCTTTCATATGGCCCATTTCTCCCTTTGATTTATGCACGACATACATGATGAAATATAAAATAACCTAGATTTCAAACAGACACCACTGAATTGAAATTGAATATACGGGAGATGCCTATAAGTCAAATGAGGTATTCCGTATTGATAGCTATTAGAAATCTAGGGAACTATAATCTACAAAATCGTCCTTTTAGCTTGTTTTCTTGGTTCACTCCAAAGTAAAGTTTCTGATTTTTAGATAATGACACTGCACGCGAAGAAAATGAGTATACGCGCCATAAACGAAGTCCTAAAAAGAAAGGGGGAAAAAAATGTAAGAGAGATCGATCTACTAGAAGCCAAGGGAAGAGACGAGATAAACTAATATATAACTAAAAAACAACAATCTGATGACCAAACAACGCGATATAAAAATTAGATCGATTTAAGCGACTAGGGATCACCAGATGGCTAGAGAGGATGATCCTAGCGCCATGCTCAATCAAGTATTTGATCGTGGGAACTGCAGCACGGATCCGGGTGTCATCGGTGATCGTCTGGTTGTCGTCCAAGGGGACGTTGAGATCCACCCTCACGAACACCCTCTTCCCCTTTAGGTCGGCTTCCTTGAGGGCACCAACACTCTTCTTCGTCGCCATTGTTCGATCTCCGATCGGCAGAAAGAAGCGAAGCTCGCCTGACGCACTGGATCGATGCAATTGCGATTCAAACCAACGATAAGCAGCGGCTGCAGCAAATGGATAAGAGATGCTTGCACTTGCGCCTTCGATCGATCTGCTTTATAGAGAACGAGTGAGCGAACCGCGCAGTTGCTATGGTGCGCTAGGGTGGGTTTCGACTCTACGGGCCGCAGAGGATTTGGGCTCGAAACTGTGGGCTGTGATTCGACGGCCACGATTGTCGAAGCTACTGATCGGACCGTCAAAGATTGGCCTCCTTGTCGGGATGGTGTCGTCGTTGACCGCTGGAATCGCGGTGGACGCCGAGTTTGAATCGAATGGGAGACTCCATGCACGTGATGCCCACGTGTTAAGAACATTCAGATCCAACAATTTAGGAGTAAAATTTCCACGTTGCCCATGAAGTTTCTTTGAATTAGTAAATTCATACTCATGTTCATGATCCAAGGTAAATAGTGAAACAAGAAATTGAACATCCAGAAAAAAGAAGTTATACAAGGTATTTACATTTGCAAAACTCAACAATGTAGAATTAGAACCATCAGCACATCACCGGAACAATGGTTTTCCTAACAGACATCACCCTTGCAGCATTGGAGTCATTTTGTAACCCGCTTGAAGGGTTAATCTTTCATAGTTGCAACTCCTTTTGATCAAAAAGCATTTTTTCACCCTTTGAACGACAAGCAATGCGGATTGTTTTCTAGTTATGGAGTAATTCCGGGAACATAGGGAACAGCAGGCTTAGGCTTTTTCGTTTTATCAACCATAACAGCTTGGGTCATTAGGACAATTCCAGCTATTGATGCTGCATTCTGGAGTGCACATCTTGAAACTCTGCAGGGATCCACCACACCGGATTTAAAAAGGTCTTCAAACTCATTGGTCATTGCATTGTAGCCAACTCCCCATTCACTTTCAAGAAGTTTTTCCACAATGACTGAACCATCATACCCAGCATTTCTGGCTATTGAAGCGGCAGGTACAAGAAGCGCCTAAAAGATTCATCAAATGGATAAGTTTGGAATTACCCTTCAGTGGAAACATACCAACAAAGAAATAGAATGTTTGTAAAGATGCAGCAGTTGAATTAGTGTGGTTCTACAAACCAGCGTTGTTCCATGATTATGGGAAGTATTGCAAAATTATTCAGGCAGAACACCAATGTCAAAACAGTGGTATGCTATTGTTTAGTTGTAAGCCTTAACCAATGAAGAAGCAGAAAAAAAAGAGAGCAAGAGATTAGACCTTTCCGATTATCTCAGCACCAATCTTCTCATCTGAGTCTTCAAGCATATCAATTATGGCTGGAATATACTTGGATAACTGGACGTATACAGCCCCACCGCCCGGTGCTATACCCTCAGCCATGGCAGCAAAAGTTGCATTTTTTGCATCCTCAATTCTAAGTTTCCTGTCCTCTAGTTCAGCTTCAGTCGGAGCTCCTACCTAAATATCACGTTTCTTCAGAATACAAGAAACATCGTGATAACTCAAATTGAAACAATCCGATTTTGGATTTACTTGGAATTCCTTTTCCCTATGTGGAATTTGAAAATTGTGTAAGAATGTTCTCTAGTCTAGACTGCACTACCAGAAGTTTTAAGCGGAGGAAAATAGCACAGAGTGCAGACCTTGATTACAGCTACACCGCTAGAAAGCTTTGCTATCCTCTCAGACAACTTCTTTGATAGGTACGAACTATCTACATCAGCCAAATCTTTCTTTATCTGCGAAATTCTTGCCTGTATCTCAGCTTTCATAGATGGATCAGCAACAATGGTTGTTGATTTACTTGTTATAGTCACTTTCTGTGCAATGCCTAGCTGGTCTGATGTTACATCTCTAAGCATTAAACCTAGCTCACTAGCAATAAAATCTGCACCTGTCTCTTGCAATATAAATAGAAGTAAGATCTGAATTTTGAACATGACATAAGCAGGAATCATGAAGAACAAATTGGCCAATCACACATGCCGTGTAGAGAAAAAATGAACTAATAATTATGAATAACAAGGTACAAATGAAAACAAAGTGATTTAAATTCACAACAAAATAAAGGCTGAAAAGCTAGAATTTTACAAAATCCAAGACCACGTTGGATGCTTGTCAAGATCCTTTAGTATTCTCCAGATATACTTAGCTAATAATTGGCATCACTTAAGATGCCTATACCAACAAATTTCATAAAAGAAAATTTTAGCAATGCTGTTAGTTTGACTACAGAAGTCAATAACATGTCAATGCTACTCGGCATCTGAAGTAAAATACAATACTAATATTTTTCATATAATTAGGTAGAAGATGTGGACAGATTCAAACCTGTCATGAGAGCAATATCCTGCAGAAGAGCCTTCTTGCCTTCCAAAATTCCAGGACAATTGATGACTGCAACATTTAAAAAACCTTGTTGTTTGTTGAGAACCAGTGTTGCATGCACTTGATTTGAGATGTCTTCAGCAATAATCAGCAATGGAACACTAAGCTGAGTTGCCTTTTCTAACAGAGGAACAATGTCGCCAATATTTACCACCTTTTGATCAGTAACTAGAACTCTAGCATTCTCGAACTCAACAATTTGTTTATCCTGGTTAGTTATGAAATGAGGTGATATATAGCCCTTGTCTATCTGCAAAGATCAAGCACAAAGATTACTAGCATTTCCATTGAGAGTAAAGCAAAGAGGTTTATTCTTTCGAACTACCTTCATTCCTTCCTCCACTTCTATTGTTGTATCAAAAGATGATGATGATTCAATTGATATTACTCCATCGCGACCAATTTTTTCTATAGCAGCCGCCAAAAGATTCCCAACAAAGTTATCATTTCCAGCAGAGATTGCAGCAACAGCTGAAGGTAGAAAAGTCTAATTGATATGTTGATAATTGATACTATGGGCTCCCACCTAAAGAAGAAATAAAGCCTTACCTTGAATATCCTCTTTTCCATTTACAGGAATGGATTTACTCCTCAATACTTGAGTTAGTTCATGAACTGTTTTATCTATACCTTTCTTTAAAGAAACAGGGTTAGCCCCAGAAGTAACTGCCAATAGACCCAACTTGATGATTTCTCGAGCCAACACAATTGCAGTTGTGGTACCATCACCAGCAGAATCATTTGTCTTTTTTGCTACCTGTTCGGATTGGCATTGAAGATAAAATAGAATTTAATAATTTCAGCATTGTATGGAATGGAGTGTGTGAAGACACGAGCAGGAAAATCACACACCTCTTGGATTAACATTGCTCCAGCATTTTCTATTCCATCAGGCAATGAAATGGCCTGAGCAATAGTCACGCCATCATTGATTACTTTTGGAACTTCTTTCTCATCAAGAACTACATTTCTCCCTGTTTACACGGCATTAAAAAAATTAATGTCTCCCATGGTATTTATTTCTTTGTAGACAATGTTGAAATTATAAATTTCAGAATGCATAATTACTCATACATTCAAACAGGGTGTAGATGACCATGTCTGTGTGATAGTAAAGCATATATATACTGCACACCTAATTGATCAAAGGGACCTTTTCTCATATTAGAATCGTAAACCTTAATTGAAAAAACAAACAATACTTTTCACCAGACAGGAGTTTCTTCTGCAAACCAGATTGTAACAGAAATGAGTGAAAAATAAATACACAGTGATGCAGAAACCCAATAAGATGTGACATAAAATCTACGAATTCAAACATTCCAGTTCGAACTACAAGAAAAACAATGAAGATGGACCATGTTAACTTCACTTTGGCTTATTTCCTAACCACATATCTACCAGAAGTCGACAGAATTTGTTCATGGTAGAGGGCACAACATTACAAGCATTCAAATACAAAATGAATCAAGAGGGAAAGCTAAACGCGACGGGACTGCAAACATTATTATAGAACAACTCAAAATATCACTCCAGAGGTTCAGGACTGCAAACGCTAAGAATCAAAACCAAAACCTTTAGGTCCCAACGTAACGGTAACAGCATCAGCGAGTTTATCGATCCCAGCCAGCAATGCCCTTCTGCAATCATTGTCAAAAGTTATCCTCTTATGGCCAGCCGTTACCGCAAAATTCCTCTGGAAAAATGATCTTTTGGGCGCGATTTGTACCTTTCTCCTATCCCAAACGCTCTGCAGAGAAGAGCATCAACTATTGCTTAAGCAGAGGTAAATATAAATAAATATCGACAAAAAAAAAAGAGATAAAATGCAGAAGAGGGCAAGAATCTCACAGGAAAAGATAGGATTTTAGCGGAGAAGAGAGCGGAACAGAACGAGAGCTTCATCTCGCTGACTGATGGAGGTGCAAACGCTGCGCTATGTTTATACCAGTGGAGAACGAAGAGGACTAAAGAGCTCTTCCCTGTTTAGCCCGACGGAGAACGAACGGAGAGGGGACGGCGTCGTTTTCCGCTGGCGTACGATGGGTGATATCCCCTCTTTACCCGCCGGAGCTTGGGTGGGAGTGGGGGCGTGCGCTGAGGGCGTGGGGGAGCGGGAGTCGACGGCGAGGGCGTGCAGGCACGAGGAGACGATGGAGGGGTTTACGGGAAAGTGTGTGGGTTTTCTAGGTGGCATCCGATTAAAGGTCAATACGAACTAGACGAACTAGGTAAATAACTGAGGTTGTTAATCCGAGAGTATGAATAGTCTGTCTCGACATTTTTACTGTCTCCGTATTTTAACTCGTCGACAATGATAGGTGAGTCATCCGATTATTGATCGGATATCATCGATAATCTTTGGTTATTGTCTCTAACCAAATTATATTTTGGGGTACAATTAATCCGTCAGGGATCGTCGCAATCCCGATCTTATCGGATTCAACATCGAATTCGGCGAGATCGCGATTGCGACGATCCTGACCTATTCAACATTCCCCCAGGATATCATTTGATTCGGGACGATAATTGGAGACTGTCGGTGGTGTCTGATGACGATCAGACGATTCACTCCCCATTATTGACGAGTTGGGACACGAGGACAGAGGAAGTTTCAGGACATAGAATTTTGTTGTTAATCTAGATGTTATGACTAACATATGGAGAGGACATGTGTAGGATTTTCTAATTGATAGTTAAGGCTGCCCATCCGATGCATAATCTAAGATACGTAGATGATGCAAGCTATGGTGCAACGAAAGGACGACTAATTATCATTTCAGATATCTACAGTTGATTCCCAGCTATGACGTATTTTGTAGGAATTTTTCTTCCAAATGAGACGTGAATTCCGAAACGTCGAGTTTTTGAACCGTCCACTATAAATTCTTTTCGATTTACCCTAACTGTCGATGAAAAACTTTCATAAGGACTCAATTTTTCGTTAATGCTGCAACAACACTAGGAGATCGTTCTTGTTTGGGGCGATCTCAACAAGAACCCCAAAGTCCTAGTGTATTCCCACGAGTTAAAAAAAAAGAATCAGAATAAACGACTTTTATAAGTTACGGATCGTTATGCCATGTGTCCGTGTGCGTTTATCTCTTAATTGATTCACTAATTAATTGATAAATGTTAATCGATTGAGTGATCGAATGATGTCTTGAATCGATTTGAGAGACCATGAATCAATTCGAGATCCTCGAATTCATTCGTCAAGAGCAATTACGATCGGATTTCGACTGTAATGTTCTTGGTGGCTAGCAAGGGTCCGACAATGGCCAAAATTCTGGTTGCAATCGCGCTGGATCACAGTCGAAATCCAACCGCGATCTTCTTAGGATTCATCTTTTTCCCCGGGCTATAATTTGATACGGGACTGACAACTGGAGGCAGTCAGCGATAGGTGAACGGTCGAGCGCCAAGCATCGAGCGGGCGGGCAATGGGCAGCAGGCGATGGGCGTTATGCATCGTATAGTAAGCTTTGAGTCGAAACGCACGAGAGCCTCCCAATCGATTGATGAACCAATTGGAGGCGGATACACGGACACACAACGAACCATCCATAGTAGAACATATCTCTCAGAATGAAATATATTATTATATTTAAAAATCAAATTAATCGATGAAATGATTCATATTCTCTTTCATTTTGGGGTTGTTTTCATTCTACGTTGGGGCGAAGCTACCGATATCAACATTAGTTTCATAGTTTTATAGGTGCATTGATTATCTTTTGTGGTGACGATGATTTTAAATTTAAAATAAAAATAACAAATTAGGAGGTTCTCGCACAGGCATTTACCATCCCTTCCAAAATCCATCGCCGCGGCTTTTTGTCTCGACGGGAACTTGGCAGCTGGACGGAGCTAGGCGGCGCCACATACACCGGCGGGTAGGCCTGCTCCGGCGGAGGGGCGTATGGATTGAGTTGTGGGGGATAAGCTGCGGCGCAAGTTATGAAGGAATTAGTTCATAATTAGAGAGAGAGAGAGAATTGCTTTGGATGATGGTGCAAGTAATCGAAGAAGAATACCATGGAGAGGAGGAGGAGGAGCCTGGTGTTGCTGAGAATAGAAACTCATATTTGGAGAAAAAGAGACGGAGAATAGCGAGTCGGAGTACGTTGAAAGAAGGGAGTTAGTAAATGCGTACGTACGTCGAGATGGAATGATAGATGAGGAGGAGCTGAGGTAATAATATTTAGAGGCAATTGTTCGGCCATTGATTCAAGCACATGGAGGCCGGCCGGTCCTCAACGTGTGGGCGGATGGAGCCAAAAGTGGTCGGAGAAAGCACGAAGCCGGGAGGTGGGGGCATTGGAAATGGAAAAGAAGAAATTGTTATCTAACTGTCCTCAAAGGGATGTCTAGCCGTCTTAGCTCAGCTGGTAGAGCGCGTGGCTTTTAACCACGTGGTCGTGGGTTCGATTCCCACAGACGGCGTTGTTTTACTTATTTCTTTTAATAACTATTTCCCTTTATCATGTTTGAGTCGTGATTTGCAGCGCGAAAATGTTTCACGAAACGCTCAATGAAACAGTTAGCAAAGCCACGATATTTCTTTTAATAACTATTTACCTTTATCATGTTTGAGTCGTGATTTGCAACACGAAAATGTTTCACGAAACGCTCAATGAAACAGTTAGCAAATCCACGTGGCTGACAACCATCGCTCGAACGCTCAATAAACCCACGCTGGCGTCGGCACGAGATAAACCCTAAAGCGAAACGAAGCCAATCGCCTCACCACCCACTCCACTTTCCCTACCCTTTCTCGCGTGAGCGCAAGGGTCGAAGCCACGATCGCTTCAACACCTCCTCCCCTTTCCCTACCCTTTTCTCGCGTGAGGACAATGATCGAAGCTGCGATCGCTTCACCACCCCCTCCCCTTCAAGGATCGAAGGCGTGAAGACCAACGCCTCCAGCCTTCGCCTCCAACCCAGCGCCTACAGGCTCCAGCCTCCGCCTCCAGCTTCCAGCCTCCAGCCTTCGCTTCCTGCCCAGCGCCTGCAGGCTCCAGCCTCCGCCTCCAGCCTCCAGCCTCAGCCTCCGCCTGTAGCCTGGATTCAGAAGGTTCACTCATTCTACATGTCCATGTTTTGGATCTTTAGCCACCTTTAAATGAGTTTAAGCATTGATGTATTGATATATTGTTTAAGCTAGAATGAGTTTAAGCTAGAAGGAGCCTAGAGCAAGTCACATTAGGCTGATGGGTTTTGTTGGCATGGATTGGAGCAGTTGGACAGGATGGTTAGGTGGCAATGTTGATAGCATGTGGTATTCAAGCCACTGATAGTTTTCTTTGGGTTAGTTTTCATGACACTGATATTTTCATGGTTGGGTTGGTTTTCAGGATGGTTGGGTTGACAATGTTGATAGCATTGATGTATTATTTAAGCTAGAATGAGTTTAAGCATTAAATGAGTTGCCCCTCTTATTAAAAGGAAAATTGTTTTATTGATAAAGTTTACAATATTTTATGAATTGGAGTGTTGATATAAAAAAAATTGTAGGACAAAGAATAAAATATTCATGGTGGCCAGTTCTTCATCAACAACTTATTTAGGTATTCGAAGACGCATGAATGATGAACAAGGTGAAATCCCCCATATATTCTTGTGATGTTTGATTGGTCCAGTGATGATTGGTCCAGTGATTTTGATCGGTCTCACAGATGTTTTGATCGGTCTAACTGACCGATCAGAAGACCAGGGGATCAGACCAGGGGATCAGACCAGGGTATCCAGATCGATCACTGGAATTTCAAGACCGATCAAGGACCTGATCGGTCACCTTAACCGATCAGGCAAGTGCATGATCGGTCATCCTGATTGGTCCAGGTTCTTGTGATCGATCCACTGATCGATCAGCCACCAAACAGAATGTATTCTGATCACAGAATGTTTTCTGATCGTTTCTGATCGATCCACTGATCGATCAGTGACCACACAGAAAACTCTGATCGTTTCTGATCGATCCACTAATCGATCAGTGACCACACAGAATACTCTGATCATTTCTGATCGATCCACTGATCAATCAGTGACCACACAGAAAACTCTGATCGTTTCTGATCGATCCACTGATCAATCAGTGACCACACAGAAAACTCTGATCGTTTCTGATCGATCCACTGATCGATCAGTGACCACACAGAATGTTGATCGATCCACTGATCGATCAGTGATCACACATAATGTTTTCTGTTTCCTCAGAAACTTTCTGGATCGGTCTGTTGACCAATCAATCGCCTTTGCTCTGATCGAACCTTCTAAATCCAGGTTTGAAGGAAGCTGGGACATGATCGAACCTTCTAAATCCAGGTTTCAGCTTATGAGCACAACAACAATTTCAAAAGAAACAAAAGAAATTCCAGGTTTCAGCTTCTTTTGCAGTAACAAAAGAAACAAAAGAACAAATGAACATTACGTTTTCAAGGAATCCAGGTTTTCAACTTTGGCAGCTTATGAGCTTATCATAAACAAAAGAACAAAAGAAACAACAAGACGTTAAATTAAATCTGACAGTAACATTACACTTTCAACTTGTTTTCAACTTTAAATCTGATAGCAACAACAATACAAGGCAAAATCAAAATTGGATAGCAACAACAATAATCTTTTGTTTATCCACAATCTGATAGCAACAACAATCTGATAGCAACAACAATACAAGGCAAGTCAAAATAATCTGATAGCAACAACAATCTGACAGCAGAAACTTCAGAAACTTCAGAATCAGCAGAAACTTTAAAAACAGCAGAAAGTCTTCAGACAACAGAAACAGTAGAAACTTCAAAAACAACAGAAAGTCTTCAGAAACAACAGAAACTTTCACCAAGCTCTGTTAGTTTGATCCAACGTCTTCTGCTCATCTGCAATTTCTGCATCTTTGGCACTTTCAGGGTTATAACCAAGTGGTCTTATAACCAAATGAACAAGAATGAAATCATACAGGAAACACTGAAATGAAATTCAGATAGACCAAACTCTAACAGAAGACCAGAATTAGAATACCAATCACCCCTTATGAGTCAGAGCAAATAACATGTATTATATTTTGGTCAACAATCAACTAAATTTGCAAGGAATTAAATAAATAGAGAACTGTCATCAAAATTGGCAATCTTAGAAATGGAATTGCAGCAGGCTATCTTAGAAATAGAATTACAGTTATGAGAAAGAATCACACTTACAGCAGGCTATCTGAATTGACAGAATGTATTCACCATAACCCTGCAACTTGTTCAACTACAACCTACCAATAAAAAAAAGAAGATTAATAATAATTATGGTCATCCATTATATGAACATAATTGGGGAATATAAAAATTTTGTGTTAACTTACATTTTGACTGGATTGATCATCGATCATACTTGGGGGATTCAAATTTGATAACTCATTAATTGTAGAACTCTATAGATAAATGTGCATATGTTCAATGTTAATAAATAACAATTGTAAAATCATTTAACACCAAAGTAGAAAATGACACCAAATAGACAACCAAACCTTTTTCTGAGACTTTGCCTTTGTCTTTTTCATAATTTGCTCAATTTTGGATTGTTTTCTTTTCGTAGGTGGACGTCCACGAGACCTTACTTTCAGTGGATTGTGAAACTTTTTCCTCTCATTTGTTGATTCCTCATATATTCTATTGCTGTCCTGATGACCATCCAATGAATCATCAATATTTATATCCATAATCATTTTTTTCGCTTCTTTCAATATTCCTGTTAAAACAAAGTACTTCTCATCACTTTTTGACCCAAGCTGCCCCACTTCTTGTAACAATGGTTGAAGATTATTATATCTTCGTCTTTCTTCTGCATGACGACAAGAATCATCATAAATATTGGCGATTCCTTGATATCCCCATTTAATATCTTTGCGCCATCGTTCCAAAATATAATTTTCTGGAAGTATAGTGACATTTCACTAGAACAGACATCAAATGTCTATATACAATTCCATGAAACTCAAAGAGACGATACAAACACTTCATCTGAAATTGTAACTCACTATATTGTACCCAAAAGGAGGCTTCTTTTGGAGTTGCTCCCTCTTTTCCATATACAATTTCTATCATCTCAAAAAAGAGTGTTGACCCTTCTTGCTTCACAAAATAAAGTATTACAAAACATCAAACCTCGCATTTCATCTTGAAACAACTTGAATATCTTGTTAGTGTAAACACTTTGAAACTGTTTTCAATTGGATGACCACTAATGATCGGAATGATAGAATTGAAAGATGCAAAATCAGAATTTTCTTCCTTTTCAATATTGCTTAAAACATTGTCATATTGTTCAACAAATTGGTTCAAAGTTGTTTTCGAATGAACATAATCATCAAAAAATGCATTCATACTCTCACTTCTTTGACTTGTTGACATCCCTGCCCAAAATTTATCTTTTACATATACAAGCATCCACTTATGACGAATTTCATATAAAGAATTCAACCAATCATTTTTCTCTAAGTTAAACGCTTCAATAAAGTTTTTCCAATTACTATCATATTCGTCAGATGTCAAAGAATTGTAAACAATATTCTTCATGTTTCTCTTTATCAGCTTATAGTTGGCATAACTACTAAACTTGGCAGGAAGTTTTTTCATAATATGCCAAAGACATAAACGATGATGAGAGTCCGAAAATACCTCAAGAATTGCAATTTACATGGCTTTGCATTGATTCGTAATAATAGCTCGTGGAGCTCGTCCTCTCATGCATGTCAATCATGATTTAAATAACCAAATAAAAGTTTCAGAATCTTCTTTGGATATCAAACCACAACCAAGTAGTATGGATTCACCATGGTGATTTACTCCAACAAATGGAGCAAATGACATATCATAACTATTGGTAAGATATGTAGTATCAAATGTAACAACATCAGAAAAAGAATCACATGAAGCCCTACATCTGGCATAAGCCTAAAATAGATTTCTTATACGAGAATCCTCATCTACGTCAATCACATAAAAGAAATTTGAATTTCTACTTTGCATACGACAAAAGTAATTATTCAAAGCTTCTGCATCACTATTCCCAAGCCTTAATCTCCGTGCTTCGGCCACGTAATTTCTACACTTTCTTTCATCAAATGATAAATTTTCATTGCCACCAGCTTCAACAACAAAAGATTGAAAACTCTTACTCAAAGTTATTCCCGCTTGATCATTCAACTCTAATTGTCTCTTTGTATGAGAATCTAACACTTTATTACATCTAAAATATCTTGACTTCCTTAGACTTAATGCATGATTGTGATCAAGTTGAATACTAGTAATGACACATACTCCATCATTCAGAATTGTAAGATTAATCCTTGCTTTGCAAGCCGTTTTGGTACAAGGTCTAGGATAAAAGGAATTTTTCAGTCTAGGAATGGATTGACCATTTTTAGAGCATCCAAATGAAAAATACTTCAGTTTGTCATCATCTCCTTTTTTGGAACCTAGCTTTGAAATACCAAACCCAAGTCCTTGTGCATATAATTTGTAAAAATCATGAACCTCTTGTTCAGATGAAAATTGCATCCCAACTTGTGGAATATCAAGTGCATTTGAATTTGACGAATCACCCAATGTTTGCACATTACCCTCATTTAATAGTTCTTCCTCCATAACAAAATTACAACCTAAATTCAAACCAAATAATTATTGGCAAACATCAAGCAAGAATGAATGTTTTAAGCTTTGCAATTCAGTAGATAATATATTTAACATTTGATATAACACTTCAGTAGATAATATATCTAACATTTGATATAACACTTCAGTAGATTGGATCTAGTACCAAAAGCTAGAAAGATTAACCGACAATAAAGGACAACATCATTTTGTTCTTGAATTTGCAAAAAAAAATGCATTGAATAAAGGACAACATCATTTTGTTCTTGAATTTGCAAAAAAAATGCATTGAATAAAGGACAACATCATTTTGATCTAGTATCAAAAGCAAGAAAGCATAACACTTCAGTGATTGTAATCACACGAAAAAAACGGATTCAGATGACACGTACACTTGATGTCGGATGTAGCAATTCCAACACTAGGAAGCGCACAGGCTGCGCTTGGGTCGGTGAAGCGCTGGAGGAGGCTGGTGGATCGCGTCTTCACTCTGGAAAGGAGAAACCTCGTGCCGATGCGGGCGGCACACAAGATCAGCGGTGGAAGAAGAAACGCTCGCGGCGTAAGAAGAAACCTCGCTGCCCTAAACAGAAACCTCGCTGCAGGAAGGGAGAAGAAGGGGGCACAAGATGGCGCAACAGAAGAAACCTCGCAAGGGGGTGGAAGGAGATCACAGAAACCTCGCTGCAGGAAGGGGGCGGAAGGAGATCACATCGAGAAGGGAAATGAGATTTTAGGGTTTTTCTCGCGCCGAGGGTTCACGTGGGTGTGCTTTGTCAACCACGAACTCACTTGCCACGTGGTTTGCTGACTGTTTCGCTGAGCCTTTCGCGGAACTCATTCGCGCTGCAAATCATTTCCATCATGTTTCATGTAGGTAGATTATGGAAATACAATACGCTGCATAAAGGAGAGTCCAGTCAATAAAAATTATTTGGTATATCTCATTAACTGTATGCATGATTGAATTGGTCGATTCCGATAAAATCGAGAAAAATACCCTTTCATATAATTATCTTCTTAATTTCCTAATTTAATTTTTTGATAAATGACTATAAAATTAATCCCGTAAAAGAATTGGAATGGTGTAAAACATCCGGAATCCCTTACAACGAATATTTTGTCAAATACAACAACAACTGACAATTAATGCTACGCACTCTAAATATTGTTTAATTTAATCATAAATGCCACGTCATATCATTTTTATTATTGGAAAATGATATGTTCAGTGAAAAATCTCAAAAAAAAACTCAGTGAATGACGTGACATTTTATATGTAGCGATCCTCGACGGGTTCATCGTATCCCCCAGGATATAGTTTGATTCGGGGTGGTAGCCGAAGGCCGCCAATGGTATCCGAGCAATAATCGGACATGTGCATGTAAAATATCACGTTATTTACTGAGCGTTTCATTGAATTTTTTCACTGAATGTATCATAACTCTTTATTATTCACATTTAATGCTAGAGGGATTACCAACAATGCACACTCTTCGGTACACAAATGGCAAATTCCATACACATGGATGCCGTGATTGTTGAAAGTTCCTTTCATCACCAACAACGTGGTAGATTTGACCCCGGGTTGAACTCGATCTGGGCTCGTAACTTGGCCAACGGGTTGAACCTTAACTAGCCCAATAGGATACCAGGCCTATTATGATTCCAAGCTTCAAAAAACTAGCAGATCGTCGGTCAACTATTAGTTCGGTATGCCAATTCTATGTGTTTTTTTTATATGTAGCGATTGCCGGTCCTAGCCGATTTTTGGAGGGGGATGATTTTTTTGAGTTTCTTTTTTCAACGGCTAAGATCATTTATTTATCAATAACTATGATTTAATATCTGTTACTATCCAAACTTTATAAATAGAGAGTTCATTTCATTATTTTCACATAATCTTCTCCATTCTCATTCTCAATTTCGGATTCTCTACGTTTCAACTCCAATTCTCTATTTCTATGCACTTTCGTTTTCAACTTTCAACTACAATGGAAGGAGACCGTGGAGGTTCATCATCTTGATCTCGGTGGGGAAAAGAAAAGTGAATCCGCATGACTCAAACATTCAATCCATCAATGATAAGACCGAGCACATTTTGACATTTGAAACACAAAGAAAGTACCAATACAATTATTGTTGGTGCAATCAGCCCAAGGTTGATCGGTACGATCATAGGTTTTGGTGTATATGTCAATATGATTAAGTTAGGATTTCATATTAGTTTGATATGTGTTTGAGCCATGTAGGACTTGGTGGAATACACATATGGGAGATCTCATCCTGATGCTCGGATCCTTGAGTTGGTGAAGGATAGTGCATCCGAGGGACTGCTGGACAAGGAGCAATAGAGTGAAGCCAAGGGAAGTGGACTTCAAGGCATATGCGCAGGATAGCATGAAGATGAGTCGTGGGCTTGTATGTATTCGAGGGACGAGAGCCAAAGGAAGAGGGTTTCAAAGGACGACTCCATAGAGAACAAGTGTGATTGCATAATAGGAGCAGTCGATTGGTAGGGACACCAATCGATTGATCCTTCTGTACGTTTCGAACAGTAAGAGTAGTCGATTGGTCTAGGAATCAGTTGATTGGTTTATTCAAAATGTAGTCGTTGGCTGGGCACCAGTCGACCGGGGTTGGCATCAGTCGACTGGTGCCAGGGCTGAGCTGTTTTGTTAACATCTCTCTCCTTTATTTATAGGGAAGCTTTGAGACTTGAGACGGGTTATAGATTCTGTGATAAACCTTTTTGATCAAGTGCTTAAAGCTTCCAAGTCTACTCTCTTCCTCAAACTCTAATTTCATATTGTAAAGGGAAGAGAGACATTGTGAGAGATTGTTCTCCACCGAGAAGGAGAAAGCTTAGCCGGAGATTGCCGAACACTAGTCCACCGAAGGATTGAGGGTTCGTCCACTTCAAGGACATGCCGTGAAGCAGAAACAAGTAATTTCCGACCCACGTAAAAGGTTAAGTGTTAGCATTGTTCTTATTTGTTCAAGTTTCATTTCCGCTAGCGTAACTAACCATGTAGGAAGAACAAGCAATATGGGTGAGAAGCTATTCACCCCCTCTAGTCAGGTCATCTATCTCGTACAATTAGTATCAGAGCACAAGGTCGCCCTTCAACGAACTAACGCCTAGAAGAGCAAACTTCATCAATATGGTTAGCTCGCACATCTAACCATCCCAAATCCGAAGGAGAATTTTCTTGGTGGAAGAAGAGGATGAAGGTATTCTTCGATACCGATTTTAATATCATATTAATTATGGAAAACGGTTTGAAGTGCCTAGAGATCCAGAAAATAAGTCACTTGAAAAGATAAAGTAGAGCAAGAAGCAAAAGAATGATCATTTAGCAAATTCAAAAACCTTGCATCATCTTTTAAGTGTTCTTCATCAACAATAAATAACTCAAATTAGAAGCTACATAAGTGCCAAGGATTTATGGGAAAAACTAGTAAAACTTCATCAATGCACATCGGAAGCAAAATTGGGAAAGAGAGATCTCCTCCGATCTCAACTCAATAATGTTAAGCTTGATAAAGGAGAAAAGGTATCTAGTTTACATTATAGAGTTAAAGAAATATTGAATGGACTAACAAGTGTAGGTGAGACACTTACAAACTGAGACATCTTGATGAAAACCATCAATGCTTTTCCAAGAAACAGAAATTGGAGTTCAATAGTGGACTCATACTACATCTCCAAGGGTCTAGAGTAAAACTCTCTAGTCGAATTCTTCTCAACCATGAAGCTCCATGAAACTCGGATTGGAGGATTGGATGAAGAAGTCTACTAACCAAGAGGAGTAGACCTTGTGGCAAACAAGGGAAAGGGCAAGAAGAAGAAGGCTTCATCCTCTGATTCGGAAGAATCAAACTCCTCCGAGGATAGTGATGAAGAGGCATATATGGTAAGAAAAATAAGAAAAGTTTTTAAATATTTTTCAACTAATAAATCTAAAGGTAGGAAAAATTTAAGAAGCAAAAATAGGACAAGAAAGATCATATGATACAATTGTCAAGAGAAGGACATATGAGGGATGAGTGTCATCTTTTGAAGAAAAAGGAAGGAAAGAAAAAGGAAGAAAGGAAAAAAAAGGGAAGAAAGTTCAAAATTTAAAGCTAATATGGGATGAGTCATTATCATCGGAAGAAGAATAAAACCATGTGTCCCATTTTGTCCTAATGGAAATTGAAGATATTGCCTCCACGCCATCCAAAGTTGAAGGAAAGAGCTCAAGTGAAGATGAAGGGAGGTCAAGTGAAGGGGGAAGTCACACTTCGGACTCGGACGTTTCGGTAAGTGAGGTATATAATCTACTCACTACTACTTTGGTTAAAATCATTTCTAGCACTAATGATGATTTATTTAAGGCTAGAAAAAAATTAAATATTTGAAAAATGATATTTGCATGTTTAATGAAAAACTAGAGTCGATGATACTTAAGGATGATATGTGTATTTCCTCAAATTCAAATAATTCATGTTTAGAAGAGAAAAATAGAGAATTAAGGGTAAAGGTGAATAACCTTACAAAAGCCCTTAGAAATTTAAAATTGGCTCTAATACCCTAAATATGATTATTGGGAGCCAAAGGGCAAGTTTCAAGAAAATGAGGTTTGGATATAATGAGTCTAGCAATGAAAAATTATATCATTGCCTACTTGCTAGGGGACAATAAAAAACTAAGATTATAGATAGAAAATGGATCTCTAACGAATATTTGGTCAACCCAATTAGAAAACATTTCTATTGGGTACCAAAGTCAATCCTCAAGGGTTAAAGGATTTAGGGATAAGTCAACCATGCTTATTAAAAAATTCAACGAGGATGAGAAATGAAATTGAGTAATAATGTCACTTCCTAATGTCATAGGGTACAAATATGAAAAAATTATGTAGGTTTTGATTCACTTATACATAAAGGAGATACATAGACAACTTAAATAAGTACAAACCCTTTTATTTAAATAAATTTAAAATTTTTTAATATAATAATTTTAAATCATGGTAAACCATGAACCGACTGTTCCGAACTGTGAACCGTAACCGTCTTGGACGGTTAAAGTTAAGGGACAACCTGTCAAGAACTGTCGAATCGACGATTCTGAACTGTCGGTTTTGAATCATGGTCAGATTTACAACACGGACCTGTTGAAAGTATTACCTTGAACGAGCAAAAGCACGGTCTGCCCTATGTGATCTAAAAGGAAGCTAAATCATAGATGCTTCGTTCAGCATAGTAGTCTTTGGCATGCGTGTCAGGTGACCCACGATATATTTCACACACATTTGAAATCGACCCAGTGACCTATTTTAACTACGGCAATTTACCAAAAGGCGTACCTAAGAATTGGAAATTACCAATTCTGTATCATAGTTTCTATTTTACCAAAGGGTGCATGCCTTTATGTGAACTTCCTTTTATACCCCTCCTTCTAACTGCTGTCTTTCTCATTCTCTCTCTGAGCAACAAATTTCGAGACGGTAGCCCGTGACTTTTATTTTAAAATAATATATTATGAAATCGACGTTAAAAACGTAAGATAAAAATTAAAAAAATATTTCAGTTAAAAATAACTCATCCAACGTGATTTAAAAATATAAATAAATAATTTTTATATTTGATTAATAAAAATTAATATATTAAATAATATTTAATAAATATATTAATATATATAAAAAATTCAAAAAAAACGTAGGCTACAGTAATAAAAAACGTAAAAAAATTCAAAAAAAAAACGAATTCAGAATAAAAAAAACGTAAAAAAATTCAAAAAAAAACGAATTCAGAAAACGTAAAAAAAATTCAAAAAAAAAACGAATTCAGAAATTAAAAAAAACGTTGCTGCAGAAATTAAAAAAAAACTGGACCCGAAATATTTTATTTCAGGCCCGACGTGGAATCAAAATTTTTTTTATTTTAAAAAAATATTAATATATAAAAAAACCTATCAAAACACTTAATTTGAAATTAAAATGCAGGGTCTGAAGTCACGCTAGGAGGGGCTGAACATAGATGTGATGTCCATCAGTGAATTTTGATCAAAACCCACTGATATTTCTAAACTACTCCTATTTGATTTGTGATATCTAATATATAGATGTTTGGACACCTAAAACATCATCTCCTACCTCTACCCTATCTATTGATATGGAGTTTTCAGAAATCCAGATATGGGAGGTCCATCAGTGAGTTTTGGTCAAAACTCACTGATATTTCTAAACTATTCCTATTTGATTGGTGATATCTAATATATAGATGTTTGGACACCTAAAACATCATCTCCTACCTCTACCCTCTCTATTCATATGGAGTTTTTAGAAATCCAGATATGGGAGGTCCATCAGTGAGTTTTGCTCAAAACTCACTGATATTTCTAAACTACTCCTATTTGATTGGTGATATCTAATATATAGATGTTTGGACACCTAAAACATCATCTCCTACCTCTACCCTCTCTATTCATATGGAGTTTTCAGAAATCCAGATATGGGAGGTCCATCAGTGAGTTTTGGTCAAAACTCACTGATATTTCTAAACTACTCCTATTTGATTGGTGATATCTAATATATAGATGTTTGGACACCTAAAACATCATCTCCTATCTCTACCCTCTCTATTCATATGGAGTTTTCAGAAATCCAGATATGGGAGGTCCATCAGTGAGTTTTGGTCAAAACTCACTGATATTTCTAAACTACTCCTATTTGATTGGTGATATCTAATATATAGATGTTTGGACACCTAAAACATCATCTCCTACCTCTACCCTCTCTATTCATATGGAGTTTTCAGAAATCCAGATATGGGAGGTCCATCAGTGAGTTTTGGTCAAAACTCACTGATATTTCTAAACTACTCCTATTTGATTGGTGATATCTAATATATAGATGTTTGGACACATAAAACATCATCTCCTACCTCTACCCTCTCTATTCATATGGAGTTTTCAGAAATCCAGATATGGGAGGTCCATCAGTGAGTTTTGCTCAAAACTCACTGATATACCTAAACCACTCTTATAGCAATGGTGAAACAGCAAGATTAGAGGTTTCGACACCCAAAATCTCATCTCCTAGCTCAACCCTGTCTACTGATATAAGGTTTTCAGAATTCCAAATATGGTAGGTACATCAGTGAGTTTTTTTTTTCAAAACTCACTGATATACCTAAACCACTCCTATAGCATTGGTGAAACAGGAAGATTAGAGGTTTCGACACCCAAAATCTCATCTCCTAGCTCAACCCTGTCTACTGATATAGGGTTTTCAGAATTCCAAATATGGTAGGTCCATCAGTGAGTTTTGCTCAAAACTCACTGATATACCTAAACCACTCCTATAGCATTGGTGATACAGCAAGATTAGAGGTTTCGGCACCCAAAATCTCATCTCCTAGCTCAACCCTGTCTACTGATATAGGGTTTTCAGAATTCCAAATATGGTAGGTCCATCAGTGAGTTTTGCTCAAAACTCACTGATATACCTAAACCACTCCTATAGCATTGGTGATATAACAAGATTAGTTGTTTCAGCACCCAAAATCTCATTTCCTAGACCACTTCTATTAGATGTTTCGGCACCTAAACTCACTGATATACCTAAACTACTCCTATATAATATGTAATTATATATTAAACATTTTTATAGAAATTTTTTTTATATCAATGATGGAGGGCCCCCAGGGCACTGAAAATTTTTTAATTTTAAAAATATTTTTTTATATTTAATTGTTATTTATTAAATTAATTATTTATAGGATCTGAAGTTATTTGACTTCGGACCCTCTTGGGATGACTTTAGGCCCTGTGTTTGAATCTGAAATTAAGTGTTTTGATATGTTTTTTTATATATTAATATATTTTTAAAATAGAAAAAATAATTTGGATCCACGTCGGGCCTGAATCAAAAGATTTCAGGCCCAACGTGGGCCTGAAATAAAAAATTTCAGGCCCACGCTGGGCCTGAAATAAAAATATTTCAGGCCCAGCGTGGGCCTGAAATAATTTATTTCAGGCCCACGTCCAATTTTTTCATCAGATTGACAGCAGAATGGTTTCGAGCTTTTATCTGAAAACCAAAGGGATCCCTTTTATGTTTATTCTGTTTTCTGTTTCATGTTAATCACGCGTGAATTATTTCACGAGAAACAAGTAACGTGCAGTTCAATCTTGATTTTGGAAACTTTTGATATATCTTAGCAAAATCTTGAACTGATGTTCTTTTTCCTTGCTTATAATTTTGGAGTGAAAAGCTAAAGAGAGGCAATAGATGTTGAAATCTCATCTTTGAATTTTATGCTTCTGTTGTTCAAATACTTCCACCAATGGATTTTTTTCTCGCTTCTCTTAATTTTGTCTCCTATAAAATAAAAACGCCGCCCAATGTTTGAATTACAGTGGACCCTGCATTTTAATTTAAAATTAAGTGTTTTGATAGGTTTTTTTATATATTAATATTTTTTTAAAATAAAAAAAAATTTGATTCCACGTCGGGCCTGAATCAAAAGATATCAGGCCCAACGTGGGCCTGAAATATTTTATTTCAGGCCCAGCGTGGGCCTGAAATATTTTATTTAAGGCCCAGTTTTTTTTTTAATTTCTGCAGCAACATTTTTTTAATTTCTGAATTCGTTTTTTTTTGAATTTTTTTTACGTTTTCTGAATTCGTTTTTTTTTTCAATTTTTTTTATGTTTTTTTTATTCTGAATTCGTTTTTTTTGAATTTTTTTACGTTTTTTATTGCTGCAGCCTACGTTTTTTTTGAATTTTTTATATATATTAATATATTTATTAAATATTATTTAATATATTAATTTTTATTAATCAAATATAAAAATTATTTATTTATATTTTTAAATCACGTTGAATGAGTTATTTTTAACTGAAATATTTTTTTAATTTTTATCTTACATTTTTAGCGTCGATTTCATAATATATTATTTTAAAATAAAAGTCACGTGCTACCGTCTCGAAATTTGTTGCTGAGAGAGAGAATGAGAAAGACAGCAGTTTGAAGGAGGGGTATAAAAGGAAGTTCATATAAAGGCATGCGCCCTTTGGTAAAATAGAAACTATGATACGGAATTGATAATTTTCAATTCTTAGGTACGCCTTTTGATAAATTGTCGTTTTAACTATATCACATATAAATATCAACTTTGTAGACACTGAAAAACATATAATCCATCATCCGGTGTAATCCATCATCAAACACGCAGAGTGTTGTGGTCAATCGAATATGACAGTACAAATTTTGTCACCGTGATGTTATTCACATTAAATGTTAAAGGATTACCAAAAATGCAGACTGTTTAGTACAAAACACCAAAAATATTTTTAAAAAATAAACTGTGTTTAAATGGCAAATCCACATGGCGGCTGGGGGCGTTGAAGGTTTCTTTCATGAGCAGCATCAACGCGGTGCTGTCAAAAATATCACCTCGTACCAACGAGCATAAGCACTGTGTAATTCATCATCAAAGATCCAAAGTGTCGTGGTCAATAGAATATAACAGTACAAAATCTGTCACGGGAATGTTATTCGCATGTCACCTGCAAAAAAAAAAAGATTAAGTAGACGGATTTCAACTACACGCTAACTTTCACAGTTGGCAATTCAATCAGTAAGATAGAGCTACAGCTGAAGCAGAAAGAAATGCCTCTTTACAATAGATTTAAAAAAACACACACACAATACCGGAATTGACGCCATACGCCAAACTAAACTTTATTGTCGGTTTCGATTTATCATGCTCTTAAAGGAGAGATAGAGATCTTTGTGTTCTGCGCCAAAGATTGCTTCCGTCTTGGCCAAAGTTTCCTTCATAAGTCAAGCATGTGAAATCGTTGTGATATTGTTTCAAAAGGGAAAGAGGTCTCAGTAAATCATTTGATACCTCGCGTGATTGTCTTTGAGCATTGAAATCTTTGACAGTGGCCAAGAATGCTGCAAATTGCTCATAGGAAAGTCGGATCCTGTGATAGATAAACAGAAAAAAAAAAATTGGCAAGTTGCTCCTTAACTTTTTCTTGCAAAAGACTGGCCTTATAAAAAATATTTCAGGAAACGTAAAATCAGTTAATGGAAGAGGACAAGGAATAGCATACTATGATATCTTAGGTCTCTTACTTGCAAAGAAGCCACCCTACTGAACGACGAGATATATAAAAATGATTCTTTTGCTAGTTTTTCCGATACAAAAAGCTAGTCTTAGCTCTTTTTGATCACATGTTGCTTATTACTTATTAGATTGAATATAATAAAATAGAAAACTAACCTGGCTTGTCGGAAGAGCTCTTTCCCTTCTATACGAGGCGCACGTTCTGGAAGTATAAACTAGAATCTGTAAATATTGCATCAACTTCTTGTCCTATGGCGACAGCAGAATCTACTGACCTGGCAAAGGTTGCCTATTAGGAGGAGAACTTGGTGGAGAGGATCGCTGCATTGGAGGCGGCGATGTGCGCTGTTCAACTTGAGACTTTATTGGCGATGGTGTGCGTGACAAAACTATAAGTGATGATCCTCCAGGCAAGAGTCCTTTAGGAGAACCATTAGCTGGTGAGAAACCTGGTGTGCCATTAGGTGACCTCCTTGGAGTAGTTTGTTGCCTGGTTGAGAATTGAGGCACATGCATTGGTTCTGTAAGGAAAAGTTACTATAATGGTTAGCAACTAAAGGCCTTGAACCATCAAATCGTTTGATATAGCTGAAGCTGAGTACCATCCTGAGTTGAATCCTCATTTTCGGCTGATCCACTTGCTTCATCCAATTCAAAGTGGTTAAATGAAGCATCGTCTTTTTGGACAAATTCAAACATTGGCAATAAAAGACCGAATGCATTTTATGTTTATTACAAAAAAAGAAGAAATATAATGCAATAGGAATAATGTAAACAAAAGGATTTCAGACACTAATTTACCGATCCATGAAGTGACTCGGGCGATTGGTTGCTGATACATTCCAGTCTGAACTGTTTCTGATAGTTGCTAAGTGAGAAAAACTAAGAGTCATTAAACTTTCAGTGATTTCCACAAATGTTAGATCCATATTAGAAGAGGAACTAAGTATAATGTCTGTGCATTCATAGATTTAAACTTACAGATAAGTTGTTATGGCTCACTGACTTCAGCAGCTGCCTCTTGAAACTCTCCAGCTATAGAAAGAACCATTCTGATATTAAATAACTTCCAATGAAATCCTTGCAAAAGGACTGAAAATCACAATGCAAAATATGCAGGACTAAAACACTGATCAAGAACACAGAATGAACTTTCATTTTTGGAATGCAGATTGCACTTTCAAATATTGCTCTCGTGTCAATTTTCTTTAATTTGATGGAAAAGTTACATTGGAAAACCACATCCAAAATTTTTCCGCTTTGAAGTAAAACAAAGATCCTTTACCTTTTTTACAAAAGAGTTGATCAATGTTTGATCGCCATGACGCCATTCTATGTATTTCTTTGTACAATGTTGATAAATGCAAATGGATGTTTTTTTTAGTGTTTCCAGAAGAGCAAAATACAATAAAGAATCTACCAAAACAAAATGGTATCCTTCCATATATCGCTAGCTAGACAGAGATCGACTTTGAATGGGAGACCGAGGTTGAAAAGAAAATCTTTAAACCACAAGAAGGGAAAATATAGCGTTACCTTGGACAAGTCTTTGGCTAGTTTCGTGGATGTCGCAGCCATAATATCCCGTTCCTTCAAAAGCTTAGCCTTAAACCAATCGCATAGACAAAAAAAGGGTAAACAGAAGCCAACTGATCAATCCCGATCCAGGAACGAGATTACGAAACCGAACTCAAACACCTAAACGCCTCACATTCTCCTTGAGCGTCTCCCTGAGACGGGCATCGGATTCCTGCGCCACGCGGTCGAGGTGCGCAATCTTTTCGTGGAGCTCGTGAATGACGCGATCGCGGTCGGAGACATTCTGCCTGAGGCGCCCGGCCTCCCCTTCGAGCCGGGAAACCCGGGACGAGATCGCCAGAGAGGTGATCCGTCGTGCGATGTCGAGCTGGTCGTAAGGGTCGGTGGGGATCACCGAGAGTATCTCGTCGGGAAGGTCGAAATCAGCACAATTTCGCGACATCGCTAGGAGAAGGAATCAGGCCAAACCCTACCTCTCGATCCTCATCGTCGGAGACGAAGGAACAGTTCGGGAGTCGCTTGCCGCGAAAGCAGGGAAGAAGCGAAGAGGTGCAATCTACTAATAAAGGCGTAAATAGCATTTAAGGCCAGTAAATAAATAAATAAATACTGATTTCTCTTATTTGGTCGGACCCGCGTCCGTCCGAGGGCAGATCCTCCGTCCCAAAAAAACCTCTATTCTGCTTATCTCACTCCTGGACGACAGTCGGCGAGTCATCCGATCGCCGATCGAACACCACCGGTAGCCTTCGACCGCCGCCCTGAACAAAACTATATCCTAAGGGTATAGTGAACCTGTCGAGATCGCCGCAATTGTGATCTCGTCAAATTCACAGTCGAATTCGACAAGATTACAATTGCAGCAATTCCGACTGATTTACCGTTCTTCTAGGATATCATTTGATTCGGTACGACGATCAAAATCTATCGGTAGTGTCTGATCGGCAATCGAACGACTCGCCGATTGCCGTCGAGGAGCGGGACAGGGACTTTTTTTTTGAAACAGAGGATCCCGCTCCGTCCGAGGGCAGATCCTCTGTCGAAAAAAGCCTCTGTCACGTCTGTCCCGCTCCCCGACGACAACCGACAAGTCGTCCGATCGCCGCCCTGGACAAAACTATACCCTGAAAGTACGGTGAATCTATCGAGATCGTCACAATTATGATCTCGCCGAAGAGCGAGATAGGCAGGACAGAGACTTTTTTGGGACAGAAGATCCCGCTCACGTCCGCATGACCAACCATTAATTAGTTACCAAGATCTTTTTTTTATCTAATCAATATAATTAATGAGAAGAATCAAAATTCTGTCTATAACAAAACTTGTCAAAAAACTACATCATCAAAAGTTTCGTGAAAGGACGATGAATACCATCTCAAGTGTTAGCTTAATGTCTACAACAAACTTCAATGGATACAATCTATAACAAAGATGATATATCGATGGCTTCTCTCAGAATGCACAAGTTAAACAAGGAACAGATGGAAATTTAGGTGTGGAAGGCACCTAAGAACACATCTGCACTTTAGCTGAAGGATTGCATCCCTGTACAAGTTGATTTTGTAGTTACTTGAAACCCACACCATGCACCCCAGTGCTCCAATTGTACCTGGCTATACGGCATTCTCTCTTTTACTCCTCCGGCTACAGTAGAGCTCAAAACTGGTTCAGGAGGCCGCAAAGATTTTTTGTTTGGGCAGAGTGCATGAGCAGATCACGGTAGCAAAACTTAATTTAATCCTTTACTGAACATGTAAATAGCCTCTAGTCCAAATCCTTGTATTCTCCTGTGGTCCTGCAAAGATTTGTCGAAGGATGCATTTATGATTAAGTTTCTTGAAGGTTCAAACAGAAGGAGGCAGGCATGAAGCATCTTATCATAGAACTTTAATACAAGAGAGAATACTACAGCACCCAAAAGCAACCACTCAAAATCATTGTGGAAAACATTTCCTTGTCCCTAGCAAGCAAAATTTGACAGCATGGACTGAACATCTCTCTTGTTCAGATGGTCTCAGGTCATTCCTAACCATATTTGTCTGACAGAAGGTAGGGAGATGGCAACAGGAGTATGATACAACAGAGTTAGACAACAGGAGCAATACAACCCAAGTTAGTGAATTATCCCGTTGGTGGATTGGGCAGACATAATCCAACCTACCCCAGACATTGAAGCCCAACAAAAGAAAATGCTTGGTTAGTGATACTAATTATGGTCTTTAAAAGGAATGAATCGGCTTTAGCACCGTTCGATAAGTTTTTAGGTTAAGGAAGCAAATCAAACAAAAGAGAACTCATTGGGAGTGCACGTTTGGCCAAAAGTGACATGGAATCTCCTGTTATTATCACCCAAACCTCAAGGGTGGGAATAAATCTTTGGTTCTGGTTTGTCACGTCACAATAACACTATGCTGAATTTGGAAACACATACTTGTGGTTTATTGTTACATTTCAAAAAATAGAATAACTAACTCACAGGCGTTAGGCTGAAAGAGATAAAATTCGAAGTTTTGGAGGTGATTGCTGGGACAGAAATTGACAATTAAAATTTTCTAATTCATGAAAGAAATTTGGTGGGCCAACACGATTCTACCTGTCATAGGACAGAAAAGCCTGGCCAATTTTTCCAATGACCTTGTTTCGCACCTTGAGTACACAAACCTACACAAATTGTATGCATAAAAAAAAAGATATTGACAGTAAATAACCAAGGATGTGAATGAATATCGGTAAATGAACATTTTTGAACCTGTACAGCATCAAGGGGACCAGCTTTTTCATCTCGATTTCGATGGATCACAATTCCATTGTCACATTTATTTATAAAGTGTGCGCTTCCACTAATATCATAAAGATTAGGTGGAGCACCTTTCCAGTTTTGAAGCTGAAGAAAATTGTGCTCTCAGAAAAAGTAGCACTTGTATGAATGTATAATTCAACTGAAACAATACCTGTCTTGGGTGGGCTACAAACCATACATGACAAGAGTGGTGCTGAGCAAAGCGTTTTATCATAGTAAGCATCTGGCTCACATACTCTGTTTCGGTTCTGTTACATCGTCATGCTTATCAATAGGCCAGCTTAAAAAGTTAAACACTATTTTCAACAAAAAGAAATCTGAACATAAAAAATTATCATTCATTCATAATGGAAACTTCTGATGTACTGCACGGGTTAAATGGCTGAGCTAAATGGTTGCTGAAAATTCAAAGATGATAAAAACATATGGAACTGTAAAACGATGAAAAATACGCACTGGGCCCCAGCCCGCTGGTGATCAAGTTCATTGTATGGATCAATGACAAGCCCACGGACACCATATCGATGAACGGCCGCTTTCGCAAGTTTAAGAACCCACTGTATAGATGGAAGGCCATCATCCTGACACCTATTCATGATCCAGAAAATAAACTTTAAGTGATAGACATCTGCAACAGTCACCGAGAATTATTTATCTGAGGAATTGAAAACAATATTCGAAAAGCATATGCAGATTCTATGGAATCGGGCCGCAATATAAAGCAGGTTTACATGCATAAGTTTTTGAAGGAAAAATACAGTGATTAAATTGACAGAGATGTATCATGTGTCAAAATACACAAGACATATACCATATAGTGTATCAAATTAATCAACTTATAATCAATATAAAAATATTTATATTTATTACTTTGAATATTAAATTAATCATCCTAAGCAACCCAGAAATCCACAAAATATTTTGTCTATAAATCTAAGCAACATCTATTACACAAGAAAATTTAGCAATGCATGCTAACCAATTGACAGAATCCATGAATAAGGAAATATGCATGTCAGACTTAATAGTATCTAGAATTTCCTTCTTTATCTATTTGGAAAACAATTTATTAAAAAAAATAATATTAACTGGGATATGATCTTACAGCATATAAGTAGAACTCACCGAATCAGACAAAAGGTATCAAATAGCCATTCTTTTCCTTTCTTATATTCTTCAGCACTCATGCGCTCGGCAGATCCACAATATCTTATCATAGTCAGGAAGCAAGAGTAAGTTAGAAACAAAGTAAAAGAATCTCAAATACCAAAAGCAATATTGTGAAACACTTTATCCATCAGATTTACTCAGGAGTCAGGGCAGCTAAAACAACATTAACCAAGTCCAAGGTGAACATATAGCCAGGCAGCAAGAGTAACTTAGAAGCAAAATAAAAGAGCCTCAAGTACCAAAAGCAATTCGCAAACTTTTTATCCATCAGATACATATCAGGGCAGTTAAAATATAATTAAGCATGTCAAAAATCAAGTAAATTTGTCCATGAGATAAAGATCACATGAACACTCAGAAATTACTATATGAAACCAAATTTAAAAAAAATAAAAAATGAAGAACTTCATCCACTCAGTCTGAAATAACTTTTTCTATTTATATTTTTCACGCTGTAGAGCTGTATTAAACCCAAATATACCCAACAAAGTAACTAAAAAGTTCAAAGATATTGTTCATGTTAGAATATCCTAAATATTAGGGATAAGTTCCTAAATATTAGGGATTGTTAGAATATCCTAAATATTAGGGATAAGTTCCTAAATATTAAGGATAAGTTCCTAAATATTAGGGATAAATATTGATTTATTCTTAGGATAGAATTTGATTTATTCCTTTGAAAAAGTCCTAGTTTTTGTATATAAATAGGGTTAATCTTTGTATCTCTTGAATAACATAACAATTATCAAATAACATGGTATCAGAGCGTTAGGGTTTCGTATTCGCAATTCCTTCTCACGGCGCGGCTTTCCTCGCACGCGTTCTTCTCCCGAACGCGTTCTTCTCCTTCCGTCCTCGATCAGAGATCCGGGTTTCTCCTTCCGTCCTCGGATTCCCTCGTCGTCACCACCGACATACTGCTACTCCACGCGACTCCTGGCATCAGTCCTGTGGTCGTTCAGATCCCCGTGGAGGAGCACCAGCCGTGCGACGTTTTTCTTGGAGGAGAACTGATTTAATTTGTCATGGCTACCTCCGGCACTACGAAACCGGATCTTTCAATTTTTACCAACCACGTCACAGCACCGCTATCGTCGGAGTTGTTGGATGGTAAGAATTATTCCTCTTGGTCCTCTCACATTAAACTCTGGCTTGTTGGACAGGGTTATGAGACACATCTCACCCAAACTGAGGAAGATATTCAAGTCACAGATCGTCCTTTATGGAAAAAGGTTGATGCTCAGTTGTGTTGTATTATCCGAGCTACTATTCATCCATCTCTTAGGGATGTCTTCTGCACTCATATCACCTGCAAGGATGTTTGGATACAGGCTCAACAATTATTTACAAACACTTCTCGGCGACTTTATCAAGTTTGTGAAGACCTCATGAATATCCTTAGTACCCGTCAGATCGAAGATTCTATGTCAACTTATCTGGGATCAATCTCTAGCCTTCTATGCGAGTTCAATGACCTGCTCCCACCTGCGGCCACTCCTGTTGCAGAGCTTGAAAATCGGAAGAAATTTTTTATGTCTCTGGCCTTATATGGTCTGCCCACAGATTACTCTCATATTCGTGATCAAATCCTAGGCAGCCCCAAAGAGGCCACCATGGACTCTACCTGGGCGACTCTCCTCCGTGTCCCAGCCAAAATCTCGGCAACTCCATCTTCTGTTCCTGTTGACTCTTCGGCTTTGGTTTCTCGGAACAATAACAAATCTCCACCTCGTAAGGGTGGCAAAGGACGTCCTTGGTGTGATCATTGTCACCGACCAGGACACACGATTGATAAATGTTGGAGTCTCCATGGCCGACCTCCGCGTGCTGGCACGAGTGCTGCTCAGATCGCCCAAAGTCCTGTTACTTCTTCAGCTTCCACTTCACAATTAACTCCGGCTCCGACTCCACAGCCTTCCTATGATGACTTTCTGAAATGGTATGAGGATCGACGGGATTCTAATTCCCTTGCTATCGTTACACAAACTGGTAATTCCTTTGCTGGCATATCTCGCTCTTCAAGTCCTTGGGTACTTGACTCTGGGGCCACCGATCATATCACCGGTAATAGATCTCTTTTTTCCTCGTTATCTACTTCCGGTTCTTTACCCTTTGTCACCATGACAAATGGTTCTCAAACTCAGTCCCAAGGTGTTGGTAGTGTTCATTCTTCTCCATCTCTTCCCATTAAGAATGTTCTTTATGTCCCTGGAGCTCCCTTTAATTTATTATCAATAAGTCAGCTCACTCGGTCTCTTGATTGTGTCATCTCGTTTACTAAATCCTCTGTTTCATTGCAGGACCAGAATACGGGGAGCATGATTGGCTTCGGATGTGAGGCTCATGGTTTATATCGGCTTCACCAAAACTCTTTCATTGGTACAACGGCAACATCTCCACTTATGATTCATGCTCAGTTAGGACATCCTGGTCTCGATAAGTTAAAACAATTACATCCTAGTCTATCTCACTTAAAGTCTTTATCTTGTGAGTCATGTCAGTTAGGTAAGCATGTACGTAGTTCGTTTTCTCCTCGCATTATAAATCGGGCTACGTCTCCCTTTGCTTTGGTTCATTCCGATATTTGGGGTCCAAGTCGTGTTACCTCTACATTAGGGTCACGATATTTTGTTACTTTTATTGACGATTTCTCCCGTTGTTCTTGGTTATATCTGATGAAGGATCGATCCGAACTATTTTCTATTTTCCAATCTTTTTTTAATGAAATAAAAATACAATTTGGTATCCCTCTCCGATCCTTACAGAGTGATAATGCACGTGAGTATCTATCTACTCCGTTTCAAACCTTCTTGGCAACTCACGGCATATTACATCGGAAGTCTTGTCCTCATACTCCTCAACAGAATGGAGTTGCAGAACGCAAAAATCGTCATCTTTTAGAGACCACCCGGGCTCTTCTCCACCACTCTCATGTTCCTCTATGGTTTTGGGGAGAAGCCGTACTTACTGCATGTTATCTTATCAATCGCATGCCTTCCTCTACTTTACAGGGTCAAATACCTTATCATATACTATATCCAAATCAGTCCCTTCATCCTTTACCACCTAGGGTCTTTGGTTCTACATGTTTTACTCATGCTCTTGATCCTGGAATTGATAAACTCTCTCCTCAGTCGCATAAATGTGTTTTTCTAGGGTACCCACGGTCTCAGAAAGGGTACAAGTGTTATTCCCCTACTCTCCGTCGGTATTTCATCTCTGCTGATGTCACGTTCTTTGATTCGGTTCCTTTCTTTGGGCCTTCAGAATCGTCTTCCGAGTTTCCTTCTTCTGTGCCCGTATCAGTCTTTTATCTTCCGGAGGACTCTCTATCACCTCCAGCTCCAATTTCTCCTCCGTTGCAGGTTTATCAGCGTCGTCCTAAGCCAACTTTGCCGCCAGCCATGGGATCATCTCTGGAGCCAGATCCTACACCCCTTCCTCCGGTCGAGTCATCTGAATCTGATATTCCTATTGCACTTCGGAAAGGTATACGTTCCACTCGTAATCCCTCTCCACATTATGTATCTATGAGTTACCATCGTCTTTCTCCTTCCTATTATTCTTGTCTTTCCTCTTTGTCGTCTGTTCCTGTTCCGAAGAATGCAGGAGATGCATTTGCCCACCCGGGATGGAAACAGGCTATGCTGGACGAAATGAGTGCTTTACGAAGCTGTGGGACTTGGGACCTCGTTCCTCTACCACCAGGAAAGTCAGTTGTTGGTTGTCGATGGGTATATACGGTAAAGATTGGTCCAGACGGAACGGTTGATCGACTTAAAGATCGTCTCGTTGCTAAAGGTTATACTCAGGTCTTCGGATTGGATTATGAGGACACGTTTTCTCCTGTTGCCAAGATGTCTTCTATACGTTTACTCATGTCCATTGCTGCGATTCAACACTGGCCTCTATATCAGTTGGACATCAAGAATGCATTCTTACATGGTGACCTGCTCGAAGAAGTCTACATGGAGCAACCTCCGTGTTTTGTTGCTCAGGGGGAGTCTTCTGGTCTTGTGTGCCGCTTGCGAAAATCTTTATATGGTCTCAAACAGTCACCCAGAGCATGGTTTGGAAGATTCAGTATTGTAATTCAACAGTTTGGCATGACTCGAAGCAATGCTGACCATTCTGTCTTTTATCGCCACTCATCTACTGGTTGCATCTACCTAGTGGTTTATGTTGATGATATTGTCATCACGGGTAGTGATCATCTTGGGATCTCACAAGTGAAACATCTTTTCAAACATTTTCAGACAAAGGATCTCGGCAGACTCAAATATTTCTTGGGGATAGAAGTAGCACAGTCCAGAAATGGGATCATTATATCCCAAAGAAAGTATGCAATGGATATTCTAGAAGAAACAAAAATGTTAAACTCAAAGACAGTTGACAACCCTATGGATCCTAATATCAAGCTCTTGCCAAATCAGGGGGAGCCTCTACCAGATCCTGAACAATACAGGCGATTAGTAGGGAGACTAAGTTATCTTACTGTTACTCGTCCAGATATCTCATTCGCAGTAAGTGTAGTAAGTCAGTTTCTCAACTCTCCATGTAAAGAACATTGGGATGCTGTAATTCGCATTGTTCGATATATCAGAGGCGATCCAGGAAAGGGTCTTTTGTACGAAGACAAAGGACATACTCGAATCATAGGATATTCTGATGCAGATTGGGCAGGATCTCCCAGTGATAGGAGATCTACTTCTGGTTTTTGTATATTTATCGGAGGTAACCTTATTTCTTGGAAAAGCAAAAAGCAGAATGTTGTGGCAAGATCCAGTGCAGATGCAGAATATTGAGCTATGGCTATAGCCAGTCAAGAGCTTATATGGCTTAAACAGTTGCTCCTGGAGTTAAAGTTTGGAGATGTCACACAAATGTCACTTATATGTGATAACCAAGCCGCCATGCATATCGCTTCAAATCCAGTTTTTCATGAGAGGACAAAGCATATTGAAGTCGACTGTCACTTCGTCAGAGAGAAAGTCATATCTGGAGAAATATCTACTAGTTTTGTTAACTCATATGATCAGCTAGCAGATATATTTACTAAGTCACTGAGAGGTCCTCGAATTGATTACATATGTAACAAGCTAGGCGCATATAATTTATATGCTCTAGCTTGAGGGGGAGTGTTAGAATATCCTAAATATTAGGGATAAGTTCCTAAATATTAGGGATTGTTAGAATATCCTAAATATTAGGGATAAGTTCCTAAATATTAGGGATAAATATTGATTTATTCTTAGGATAGAATTTAATTTATTCCTTTGAAAATATCCTAGTTTTTGTATATAAATAGGGTTAATCTTTGTATCTCTTCAATAACATAACAATTATCAAATAACAGTTCAGAATTTCCATTAAACACTATAGCTCTATTTATCTGACTTTTGAACACTAAAGAATGAGGACATCGTGGAAAACAGCAAAGTTTCATAGCGAAACATAGACTGCCAAACAATCTAATCAAAATAAATACTGCATCACCTCAATTATCAGAATAAGAGTGCCAAGAAAGCAAATTTTCCACAAACAAAATGACATTATAAAAAAATCTATACATATGTGAAAGTACATTGTTTTCATTTTTAAAAATAATTTCACTCTTCCACTGTGTGACTCTGCCCCAACCCCACCCTCCCTCACGAGAACCCCATCCCATGCCATCCTCCTCTCTCACAAAACCATGCCTCCTCCCTTCTAGTTATAAAACCAATCATATCCCCCACCCCTTCCTCATGAAACCCCAACCCTATCCTTCTCTTCTTTGCAAAGCGCAAACATTGACTCCTTGCAACCTCATCTCTGCAAGTTTCACAGTGGAAACCCCTAAATCCTCACGTGGCATCCCAACCTCCAAAGCTGTCCACTTCAACTAGTGTTGAGTCATATAAGCTTCAGGTTGGCAATGCCATCCCTAAAACCCTAGCAACCCTTGTCATTGCTGAGCTTTTCCCTTTATATGTGTTTCTTCCTACAGGCTTTCTCTCATCCTCTCCTGTTTGGTAGCTTGGAGATTGAGGGACACCGCCAGCTGGGGCTTCCCTTCAGATTACTATTGTTAGTGAGTTCCTTTTGCTGCCCTTGTTTCTTGCATTCTTATGCTGAAGCCGTGGATCATAAAATTGTTGGCAATCCAACATTAATACTTGATTTCCTCAATAATTGATATAGTCACAATACCTTATTGTTTCATCCAGGATTGCATCCTTGGTCGTTGGGAACTAATAGTGTCACTGGTGAACCTTCCCTTTCTAGAACTGACTATTAGTTCTACTTCCATGTCCCTTCAGTGCAACCATTTCTAAGACATGATGAAATTATGTTTCACCTCTAAAGGTTAGGCAAACATCAATTAAACCACACAATGTCTCATCTTGCAAGCTATGATAAGAAAGTATGCATTTCTAACATAATAACAATGAATAAGCTTACTTCTTAATTATGCTAATTTGTTGAAAAAAAATGTGAAGTTCTTGCAAACAAGAAAAAGCATGAAGCACTTTCATGGTTAACCACACGATGCACTACTGTGATTTTCAGTGAAATTTATGTATAATGATTCTAAGTTAATAAGACAAATACAACAAACATGAAATATTTAATACCTCGCATTTAAGAATGGTTTCTTAATGTGCTTTTCCAAAAGCTTTCTTGCATGTTCACAAACCTGTAGACCAAGATTTTTTTATCAACCCTTTTGTATGATAAGATAAGAAATGTCAACAAACAAACCTTGTTTTCCATAGAGCAAAGCACAAATTTCCACTTATCGCTTTTATTTATGTTACAAATCAAGGCATCAATCCACTCACTTTTGCCTGAATTGGGAACACCTGTTATTACAGTTAACTCACCTGGTACAACCTGCTCAAGAGAAACAATGTTAAAAGTTCAACAAAAAAAAGGCAGTTCAATTATTATTTGAACAAAATAGCTCATCAAATGTCTGAGGTCCAATTAAACTTATCTAGTTGGCTCAGTCTAAACAGACTGATTCACACTAGTTCTACATTGGTCCAATTACAACTCATCTTGATTCAAACTCAGTTTGAACCCATAGTGAACTCAAATAAAATCCCGCTGGTCTAACTCTTAGATAACCTATCTAACACCATATTAAACGCAAATTGGAGATGGAACCACTACAGCAGACCGTAATCATAACAATAAGCATTAAGAATCCTCCAATTTCAACAATTTCCCCTAACTAACCCCTGTGAATCCTATATGTCAAATAAACCTCTTGAATACAACAATATTTCTCTTCTATATGACTGTTTCAATAGCCAACTCAAAAGCCAGATGCCAACTAAAAGTGATTCCTTCATGTTTGCAAGATCCATAACGTATTCAAAAGGAAGTAACGGCCTAGTAATAAGTATTATCAGGGAAATTGTGTTTAATTCATAATTTATCATCAACGCCAGTCTGATAATGCAAATATCACAAACCAAACAATCCGATTCTTGTCTAGATGACCAGCTTAAGTCTTTCCTGGCAAGGCAAGTTAAGATAAGCTAGCCTCTATGCACAAGTCTTTTGACATGCCTGCCACAGCTGGTCAAGGGAGGGACTCCACAGTTCCCACATCATTTCAGCAACCAGAAACAAAGTTTTTCATAATTTGGAAAATATAGAAATCATAAAGTTATCAACACAAGAATGATGATATATAACAAATTAGTATGAAATAGGCTTGTGGGTTCACTAGTGCATTTTGGCAATTTATCTATTTTACCATTTCATCTTACAGTAATAAACCTTCACTATGATTTTTGCACCTTCTCATGTGGGGAGCCACATCACCACTACAAGTACTTGTACATGCTGGGCACATGCCATCACATCCAATCAGTTAGCTTAAAACATTAAAAAAAAATCAAAACCTAGCAGTTCAAAGGAAAACAAATTGAGTGGATCAGAGCTAGATAATTATGGAAGCAAAGGTCATTTACAAATAGAAAGATCTTGATGATATCTTAGTAATAAAACAGAATAAAGGTTAAATTCTTACCTTGTAGTATTCATCCACAGCTCTCCATCCGGTAGAAACACCCAACTCATATCCAAGATGCCGGTGATAATACGCATCAATTTCATCGAAAAAGTCACTAAATTGGAATAATCCCCTTACAGGATAGAACTCAGCATTCTCAATAACTTTACGCAGAGCACCTGGTCCAAGGTTCATCAGAACCTGAATAAACAAGTTAAAAAACCACAAAGTGATCCATCTACATTCTTATGAAGCAATCCTAATGCTACACTGAATGTATATACTAGGAATGTATTTGCAATCCTCATTGTATCTGATAATCAGTGTTTTATAAAGGTTCTATGTTTGCAAAGAAAAATAAGCAATAAGAGATGAAATTCAATAATCTGTTGAACTGTGAAAAAAATATGTAGATGGCACAAAGTATTAAGCCAATTACTGGTTGGTGCTTTGACAAGTGGTTATTCTTCTATTCACGGTTATATAATAGTCTTGTTTTAGTGAGTGTAATAAGGTGTTTAAAGAATAAAGGAGTCAACAAAATGAGCAAGCACAAAGATGCGCATGTCTTAAAGACTATTAGAAGTAGAAAGTCAATTTTAAGGCAGTAAGGACGTTTGACACCTAGCCTCGATGAGGAAGCCCAACAAACAGTCCAAGACCATCTGGTACCTAAAAGATAAAAGTTTAAGGTAGGAGGATCAGGTCCACATTCTAGTCCAGCTACAGTCGCCAACTCCCCTTATTTTTCCCTTAATGTGATTCTTAATTATGGAATTTCTCCTGAAATTAAGTAAAAATAAATCATGAATTTTCACTTCATGTTAGAATTTTTTTTTTAAGGACTAACTATTTTTCATAGAGTTCTGAATTAGTTGGCAGTTCATTGGGCATAACATTGTTATACCTAAAAAGCAGACCAGAGCGTTCACTTTCTCGGCATAATATGAAATATCATGTTGAAGCTAGTACTGAACTTTGAGTTTAAGAATTTCATGGCATGCCAAACACCGCGTGAAATGAGTTGTACCATGCACCAAACTACCAAAGCATAAACTATTAAGAAATAAATCTTTTTGAGTTTATGTGCGACCAGGTCCAAGCACAACCCATTCACATCTAGAAGTCTTCAAGATCATACACAAAACCACTTGATCAAGTGGCCAAGAGAAAAGCAAAGGGACGTGTTATCATTGAATCATGGTGGACAGAAAATTGATTAAATGACAAGACCTATGGCTAAAAGAGAAACTAATCACTTTTTTAACTCGCCTAAAAATGACAAAAAAAGAAGAAGAAGAAGAAGAAGAAGAAGGAATTACTGCCTTGCAAACCACAAGCCAATCCCTTCACTTTCAAAGACGGTGGCTTGGTTACACCAACTGGCTAGCTGACTAACCAACCAACCGAAACAAATACTAATGTTGAAAGGGACAAAACTTCAACCAAGGGAAACTTACTAAGATTCTACCAAACTAAAATATCAGGAGAATCAAATAACAACTATAGCTAGAAAGGATACTCAGTCATAGCTCAACATGAAATAGCTGCTTATTCTCTTGCAGGGTATCAAACCATGTTACCAGCTATTGAATAAGCAATTGGTCTTAATGGCCAAAGGGAAAGACACATCTCTTGATTGTTTCATTTCCTATGTTCTTTCAGCTTATAAACACTTTCATGTAGCAAATGCAATGGTTATGGTGGAATGGGGATGGAAAATCTGACTGTGGAGACTGAAGAACCAGCGACGTGAGAGAACAAGAGACGAAATCTATTACTTTTTTAGCCATGTACCTAAGTAGTTCTCGCCATTATTTAGCAAGCTTACATACAAGTTCTAGACTGCTACAAAATGTTATTCATGCAAGACCCTATTAGAGACTTTCAAGAATAGTCGACCATATTTGGAGCTCCTTGCTTGACAAATGAAAATTGAACTTTAGGGTCAAGCTAGAAAATATCAAGTAGTACCAGAGTTTCAGTATCTTAGCAAAATGATCTAGTTGCAGTACCATATGATACCATGCTAGTCAAGTTTTGATACTTATTTGTAACTTTTAATTAACTTTTTGTGGTAATTATCTGTTTGTTTATTTATGATTAATTAGATTTGATTGTCTTTGAAATTTGCCCATAAGTATTTAATAAAATATAGTTACTAGCTTTGCTTTATTTATTCATATTTTATTTAATTTTTAATTATAATACTCTTTTGCACAAAGACTGGACCTTCTTTTCCATCAAAATAAAAATTAATGTAATGAGAACATGAAACAAGATCCACCTAAACAAGAAACATGCTGATACAAATAACAAATAAGAAAGAAAGAACCTTGCAAACTACAGTAGCATAAAAAGATAACAGCAGTTCAGAGTTCAAAAAACTAAACCTCATTAGCATCTTTGCAAACTTCAGTTGCATTTTTCTTTGGCCATTTAACCCTCAAACACCTATATGTTTGTCAAATTAAGAAGTATCAAGCAAGTCAATTGTTTAGAAACTCAATTACACAGAGTAAACACAGTTTAAAAAAACCATCTAAGATACACATCAACATGATTGAAAACAACACACGTACATATAAACACAATCAAAACTGACAACAAGAAACTAAACCTTTCTCTACCAAGCCGACGTGCTAGTTCTTCAGCTAAGGCTTGGCCAGGGGCATCTGCATCTGTTGCCAATATTATCCGAGATGCCTGAGATTTTTAACATTGAATGGCATAATAGATAAGCAAAAAATGATCACACCAGTCAACACTGCAAGTTACTGTGTGTAAATTTTTGAGAAACCTACCATTTCTAGGTAAGCTTTGCAGTTCCACAAGAACTGAAACTTTGTGTCCTAACCTTACAAAGAGCATGTCAACATTAGATGCCAAAAGAGTGCAAAAGGAATCATCTTATATGTAATATACAACATAACCATCAAACACAACAAAATGATTAAAACACTAGAACAACCTATAATTCCAATATAATATTGTCACCTAAAGAGTATATTCATCAAATTTCTGCAAAAGCTAGATTCTAAAAAAGTGGAGAATTTGACATCAATTTTGAGAAAGACATCGATAAACAAACTAGAAAAATAGCACATAGGTCCTTTCACCTTTGCAAAGTTTAAACATGAGATTTACTTGAAACCTTAATCAAAGGCATCTACAATTTATGCACCATACATGTTCGATAACAAAGGCATAAGCTAATTCAAAGGCACAATCTAGTATCATCCCAAATGTTTAGATAAAATTTGTTTGATTTGGAGGCTATAAATACAACTAGAAATTCTATTTGAATATATTCAAACTATTGTAAATCTAATTTGTAAACTACAATGATGGGCAAAAAATACAAAAATTAGCAAACCCTACACCTTTGCTACACAATTTTCAACCAGGCCACCTCCAACAGAAACCACGAACAACGAAGATTGCAGATATATGATATTTACAACTACGAAAACTTAAAAATTCAGAATTTTTACAACCAATAAACAAGGTTGTCCAATTGAGGTTTGAGATTCCTATTGTGAATCATATTGGTGAATATTCAAGTACTAAATTGAATAAAATCTTGCATCATAAGGTTCAATAAAAATTTATAAATTTATTTTAAAAATAATTTGATATTATCCAGAATAATTTTGATATTTGAAAATCATATAAAATAACACAATAAAGGGAAGCCCGGTCCCTGCCAATGTGGGTTCCTGGGTAAGGGTATATTGTACAAGAGGTTGTTTCCGCAACTCGAATCCATGACCGCTAGCTAATGGAGAAATTTGATATCAACTTGCAAAAAAAATATATATAGGCATATATCTTTGTTTGATGACAATGTCCAAATTACTATTTATTTTATTTTATTAAAATTCAAATAAAATGAGCAATAGAAAATTTTATGGTAAAAATTTTTTCAAATACAAAAATCATCATCATTCAACTAGAACACAACTTAGACATGACTTCTACTTCAGTGTACTGTAGATTTTGCTACCATTGTCATTTCTCAACATGACTTTAAAAAGTGTCGTACGCAACTACCTAAGTGCTTTCGGCTAAAGGCCGCTTTGCCTAGGCGGTAAGCAACTCTTAGCGGTGTTTTAAAGTCAACTAAAGTTGTGAGCCTAAGCTCACCCACCTAAGTGGCCTATGTAGCCCACCAAGACTATGTTCCCTCGAAATTGGTCATTATGTAATAATTTTTAGGTCATTTTCCAACCAAACTTTCTTTTGTGTCTTTTAAGTTTGTTCTCCCTCCACTTTTCTTCTTTTTCTTCCTATATTTTTAAAATTTTCAACATTTATAGTTAACCCTAGATTTTTTTTATTTGTAGCTATTTTTTCCTCTTTTTACCACTATTTTCTAGAAGGTTATGCTCCTCGCAACAATATATGTTTATCCTCTTCTTATCATCTTATTTACTCAACTTTTTATCCTCTTACACAACTTGCATTTTTTACCATCACTTTGAATCCATTCAAAATTCCTTTATTGTCTCTATAACTGCAAACTTGAGTGTATAAATTTATTTTAATAATATTTTGATGCTAAATACCTAGGCACCCACCTATCACCTAGGCGCTAGGCAATCAATTGATCGCCTAGAATCAATTGATGATCATTGACTTTAAAATTCCACTTTATTCAATCTTCCTTTGTTTTATACTGTAAAATCCATTATTTCTTTTGACTTTATAATGGATTCATATTAGTTTCTAATATATTGGTTTTAAATTAATTTCTTAATAGTTTGAATTGCTTTAGATTGGTTAGATTTTCTTTTGAATGATTTTTTATTTTTAGAATTGTATAAAATAACATTTACAATAAATTGTACTGAGTTAAACTAAATCCACATGGTTCTTTTCATTTTGAGTCAATATGTAAGAATGAATCATTTTACATGTGATTCAGTAAGACAACATATAGTGTACCATTATACATGTGACTTTGTAACGTGTATGATTTGAATCATCAATCCTATGATTTCGACAATTAGACAAATATATACTCAAGGTTTAAAATTTCGACCCGTGCCGAAGGTTTGGTCCCAGACCGGATCGATACGGTTTCAGTATCGAATTGTGGCGTGCCGATGTGGTTTCGTATTTTTTTATTTATATATAGTAATTATTAGATAAATATGTTTATTGTGTAAAATTTAAAAATAAGTTGTATATTGATTTTATATAAGTTTTCAATTATTGAACAACTTAATATTGCTAAAAAATAAAAAAGTTTGGAAACAAAAATTTTAAAAGTAAAAAACATTAATATCTTAATAATTAATATTCGTGAATTTAAATTTTAAATTGATTTCAAGATAAAAAAATATTATCTATAATAACTAATAAGTATATAAATTAACACAAAATACTACTTTATATATAAAATTATATAATTATTTATTTATTTATTTAAATAATATATATTTAAAATGATAAAAATATTATATATTAATTAAATAATAAAACAGTAATAATAAAAAATTATCAGAATATAAAATGGAATTATTTTAAATTTTTTAGAATTTTTAAAAAATAGAATTTTAAATAATATTTAAATCAGAAAAAAATCAAAAATTAATTAATAATATTTATTTAATTTTTAAATTTAATTGTAATTTTATATATTTTATTAGGATAATATTTAAGTAAGGAAATATTAGATTTAAACAAATGATTTTATTATTTTCTTTTTAAGTGGAAAATCTAGGGATTTAATAAAGATAAGGTTTTTTTATCGCTCAAGCCCTAGCGGCCGTTGAGGCGGAGGAGTTGCAAGTCACGAGGGCGTCCAGCGCCATCCGGCGACACTTCCGTGTAGCCGGAGGCGTTCGGCGACACCTCCGAGGACGCACCAGAGGAGTCACGCAACGCCTCCGGCGACGTCGGAGGAGTCCCGCAATGCCTTGTCAACATACCTGTCGACTGTCGCCGCCGCCGGGGAGCTTCGCTGCTGCCATGCCTCCTCGTGCTGCTGCTGCTGCTCACTACGCCACTCTTCCTTTCTCTTATAGACATTTTTTCTTCCTTTTATAGTCGTGACAAACTAGCGCACGATGCACACGATTCCTTTTGTCGCGTGCATCGTGCACGATTTCCTGTCGCGCAATTCTCGCTGTCACCGCATGACGCAACCCGCGACGCCGCATGAAATCCATGGGCTAACAGTGCTGGTTTCGATGCACCAACGGAACGATAATTCCTGTTGGTGCCGCCCAAAACGAAACGACACCTTAAACCCTATATATACTTAAAAATTCGTGTACTCTTATTAAATTAAATTAAATTAAATACAAACTTCAAAGTTCCCAAAGAAAGAAAAGACAAAAGATCTATAGGCAAAATTATATATTTAAATGAACAAAGAATTCAGAAACATAAAATAATTAATATTAAGTAGTCAAACCTTCTCCTCAACAGGTATATTTTCCGAAACACTTGCAGGTGCACCATCAGGTACACTAACACAATTGCGATAACCAGCCTCCTCCATAGAGAGCTTATCTATTTCTCCCTCGACCTATTTTATAGAAGAGGAGGGATGAAAATGATTAAATGGTAGGAACATAAATAAGGCAAGCTAACCAAACAGAAAATGTAAACTAATGAGAAGAAGATGAGTTACAATTATAATTTCACTAGCATTCTTTATATCATCAAGCCCATATAAAATGCGTTCCATGTCTTTTTCCTGTACGTTGGTGAGAATGCATGTTATATAAATAAGAATTCTGTCTTGTTTATGCATTGAATTGCAAAAAAGGAACGATATTATAAAAAATATAAAGGATGTTGCACAAACCTGCCAAAATAATTTGGGAATTTACGGTATTTGCAGTTTATAATCTCTCCATCTCTTCTGTAAGGAAAAGCAATACCGTCTGCATAGTATATCCAAATGTTAGCAGGATCAATGAATTTTCTTCTCCGACACCTGAAGAAGAAAGTAGTGAAACTCAGCAACACCTTTGTACAATTCTGCAAAACACCATTTCGCCGTAGAGTTTCTGCTGATATCCGTCTCTCTTCAAAGAATTTAATAAACTGAAAATCAACTCAAATAAAATTTGTGCAGTCAATAAAGTTTCTTAAGCCAAAGGAATATAAATGCAGCAGTTAGTATCACATCCCCATCACATGAGAATCTGTCGCTAAATTTTAGTAAAATAAGTGATCCTCAATCATATGAAATTCAATAATCCCAGGCCATTCAAATTCTGGAAGCAATTTAATGCTCATCAAATTATGTCATTGATATAGAAGCAACAATAGATCATTGTCAAGTGTATCTTAAGGGTCAAAATCTGATGACACTGCTTGAATTTTAAAATGAATCATAACATACTATTCTAATAAAGGAAGTTAACTAAATCAAGACAATGTTTCTCGTTATTATTCCAAGAGGATGAACCATGGTGCTACACTGAGTTTGCCTTTTTGTAGCCAGAAAGATAAAGTTTCAATTCATTAAAATGTGTTCTTTGTTTGCAAAAGTATAAGGTTGTTGTCCCTCTGTCAATTGGAGGGAGCCTCATGCAATTTTTTTTTGCTTTCACCAAATTTTTTTCAGAGTGGAGACAAAACAATGATGATGGAAATCATATATTTACAAGTGTGTCACTGTTAGCTACCTCTTCAGACAATGGCTCCAGGTTAAGTTGACTTTCTGTGATGATTTTGCAATCTTCAGATTTTGAAGCTTGCTTTATTTTGGTATAATCTCCCTTGACTTCTCCAGTAGCTTGTTTTATTTTGGAATAATGTTCCATGTCTTCTCCAGTAGCTTGTTTTTCTTTGGCATATTGTTCCATGAATTCTCCAGTAGTTTGTTTTTGAGGGGCGTAACCTTCCATGACTTCTCCAGTAACTTGTTTGCTTGGGGCATAACCTTCCATGTGTTCTCCAGTAGCCTGCATGACATAGGTCATCCATAATAAATAGAATGACTAGTTCCAACATCTAGCAGTAGCAGGAGCATATATATTTTACCTCTATCTTGCCTACCCATCCACAATTACTTCCAACGCATTTCCATGATGCCAATTTTCTAGATGATTAGGACATAACATCAAGACAAAGAAAGATATAAAGGTCATAAGGCCCATAAACATTTAATGAGTGAAAGGAAAAAAAAAAAAAAAAAGAAGAGGATATCATGATTCATGTACAGAAAGCAACCCACCCAGATTCATGGATGAAAAAAAATAAGCTCTTATCCAAAGGGTGTCTGCCTTTACACTGAAATATCAAAGATAATAAGCAGAACTCATAACTTATTTAATAACACACAATTTAGGAAACTAAATAAGGGATAACAAATTACATATTCACAAAGCAAAACATAGATAAATTCCTGACACATAAATCAAATGATGCTATATACAAAGGCAAATGCAACATCTCATCTTGCACAAGCATATATTAGATGTCCTCAAAGTTGTACACAAATAGCCAAGAACATATGCACACAGATAAGTACATGCACTGGAACTACACCGCCAATATAATTCAAGGCAATAGCAAAACCATCTAACTGGGACTAGGTTTTGTACGATATTAACCATCTATCTTTATATGTGTTCACTTAGTTCATGTGCAAATATGGAAGATTGAGGAAGTGAATCACAGTAGCAAGACATTAGACATGTATGAGTTTCTTATTAAATTTTCTTTTAAATGAAATCTAATAACTAATTTAGGCATTTCAATCCTAAATCTTTACTTTGGTGAATACATTAAAAATTGTATGCTCATGAATGTTTCTGTGATATAAAGTTGGACATGACGTTCTCAAAAGCATAGTCAATGGTATACAGTCATCCCACCGCATTGGGCATTTTTGATATGCAGAGGCATATGCGGATAACATTTAAAATATAAAAAAATTTATATTGGACCGTCCAATTCATATCACATATAAAATGTCAATCATTCATTGCAAAATGTATGAAATATCATTTAATATTAATCAATGATGTAACATTGATCCATATAGGGCTTTTCTAATTACACATGCAGAGCACATATGATATCTATATTCAGTTCACATAAAAAAAAAATCCACAGAAGCAGCTACATATGGAGTTAAAGTGAGGCGCTTTAACCATGGTTAGATGTCATAAGGATCCCGCATTGTGTCACTAAACTAGTTTAAAATGGAAATTGTCATTCTTCTTATTGGAGGTTTTCACCTTTATGACTAGCTACTGTCTGCCTATTCATCTAATAGCTAAAGTAGCTATATTTAAGGCTAGCTAGCCCAGTGTGCTTAGACTAAATTCATATTAACATCAGGTAAGCTGGCTTCAACTAGATATATTATATAGGACTATGCAATATATTTCTAAGAAATATCCCAAACCATACAAAAGTTGGAATTTCTACTTCATGGATCAATGAATTTTCTCTCCAGGTCAAAGGAAAGAAGCAAGTGGTGTTCAGGTTTGTGTATGAAAAATGTGGCAGATCGCGATACCTGACCCTTCAAATCATATTCTAGTACTGGTTGTGCATTAAGGAAGATTCAAGTTTTAATTAATTGGGTAGTTGAGGGTATAAAGAAGGTGCTCCATTAGGTAGTTTGGGTATCGGGAATGCAAGGTTTAAACCCAAAATCCAAACCCTAAGCTTTTGTACTCAATTTTTTCCTCATACTATCCTGTCAATAGACCCACAACCCACTCGATCACATTACCCCACTAATCGCATGGCATGCCACTAAAGACCCCTATTGGTTCCCCTCACAGTCCATAGCAAAGGCATCCCCCAATTCCATCTGCAACTCAATATTCATTGAACTTGTTGAGGGATCAGATAGTTAAAAATTTAGCAAGTATTTAATGGATTGGCTACTCAGTCAATGAAACAGAGCCAGATTTGGATATTAAGCATGATCGAGCGAACCAGCCATCTGCCATCCCTATTCTAATTTAAGTTAGAAGGTGTCTATGGTAACATGTTGATAACTGAATATCGGTAAGCAAGCCAGCCTTCAAAAGATAGGAAAGACATAAAATAACAAATTTGAGTTCAGATGCTAACTCCAATTCTCAAGTATTATGACTCTTCAGTGGGCAACATTATTAAGGCTTGTTAAAATGAAATAGAAGAAGAGATGGTCAATAAACATTTAAAATGCAAACTTTTCATTTGAAAGATACTTCAGATACAACAATCCAATCGGGTGTGACTTGGTGATTTCATAATTCAAAAGCCTAGAATGTAATATCTGCCGGCTCCATTTTTTGAAATATTTTCTGAAAATCATTTCAGGCTCAAACTAATGAAGGAATCAACCAGATTTTATAGAGACAAGCTGACATGTTGATTCTCCTCGCACACTAGATGTGTTAAGTGTCAATATCTCCGACAACTTTATCTCACTGCTAGCGAGTTTGCTTTCAACATGCATGAATAGTTGTTAGACAGAAGCCTTGTCTATCACCAATTACGCCGTTATATCCAAGTTTGTTTTATTTAAGAAAATAAAACACAATGGAGGGCTACAAAACAAAAAAAAACGGAGTGCTCTCTGGTTTCACTGGAAATCCAGAGAATTGTAACTATCAGAGAAACAACGGGATTTGGGGGTAAGGGGCACCTTTGGGCATGGTAATGACAAACCCATCCCAAGCTTCCAATCGTTGCACATAATTCCTACCGCCTCGAGTTTCCGCTGCAGTCGCTTCGTCAGGACGTCGTCTTGTGACACCGCAACGCGACTGCTGCAGCAAGACAACTATTAATATCCATAAGGTCATCCTAATGATACCGTGAGCGCATAAAATAATTAAAAAGATTCCTGCTCCAAAGTGGAGAAAGATGCGGTCTTTGAGATGAGTACCACCTTCCGCAGCCATGTCGCGGCGAGGCTGACGGGGATAAAAATGGTATCGAGAATGTTCAGAACGAAGACGATAATTGAAGCAGGCACTGGTGCGGATAGGAAGATGGAGAAGGCGATGGAAAAGGAGAGGCGAAGGTGCGGCAGCGACGAAGCATCTCAACGGGGTGTACTTGGAGCCAGACATGAGAAGGGCTTGGACAGGGCGGCAAGCGACTGGGGGCATTATACTTCTGGCGCCAGCAAGCCGCCTGCCTTCATGAACAAGCGGAGAGCTGAGGACGACGGAGTGACCAAGCAAGACGAGAAGAGGACACCAAAAATGAGGTTTAAGGAACTAGGGCTTCTATCTTGGCCGGTAACAGGGTTTGGTTGGACATTCATGATAAAGGGAGGGACTAATCTGTAAAATTAACAAAACATACTCCGTGAATATTGCTTATTTAAAGGGACGGACCAATTTACCTTTACAACTACGCATAATTTAAATTTCAGTTTACTCTGAAAATTTATAAAATCTCAACTCTAAATTATCAAAAATACGTAAAATTTCAACTCATCTTCGTGTATTTAAGCTCTTCTCATTTACTTTCAATCCTTCCTATTATTATTTTATTTAACGGAATAACATGTGATGATTTCAAATCTAAGAAAGTGTATTTTGGTGGCGTCGCCTGGATAAGCTGTCGGGAGAATATAAATTGATATAATTTCGTCAAAGTTAGTATTGGACACTATCTCAGTAAAACGATATTGTTCCGCTATAAGTGCTCATGAAGAGCAGTAATTCGTTTCCCAAGATACAACAACGACGTCTCGAAATAGCAGCACTACAAATTTTGAGACTAGCAAACCTTCTCGTGACTTTTCGGACTCTAAATGCATACGATGGGATAAATGCTAATGACTTTAATATTTGAATGATGAATGAATCTATCATCTAAAGGATTCTATTTATATAAAGGAAGAGGTGAGATACCCTTTGATGAGATGTGACCTTTGTTTAGGATTAATCTGGGTCATTCAATCTGAAGGTTGTAATCATTCAAATAGCACTTTGCTCTCATCCATCAGATTTGAATGGTTGTAACCTTTCAGATCTCCTTTTGATCTCAGCCGCCAGATTTGATCTGACGCTTCAGATCAAATCTTTCTTCACCGACGGTCAGATCGTGACTCTTTACTATCAACACTTCAGATCGTATCACTTGCGATCCAGCACCTATCTTCGCCATTTGTTTGCCAGTCAATCATTTTTCTCCTCCTATCTGAGTGTCACGTATGCATTGCAACATCACATGCCATGTCATCCGAGCATCATATCACCTGGAGCATAAATTTAAGCTCCTCGTGACGTACAAAGTACGCCAACAAAGCGCCCATTACGCACGTGTGCGCGTGGCGGGCTCACAGGTGAGCACACCTGCTCGCCTGTGAGAAGAGTCCATCTGTGTTTCTTTTTTAACTCCATTAACATAGGAACACATATAAGGAAATAAATCCCTTCGAAAATTTCAGATATGAGACTAATCTTCATCTACTTTTTTATGTAAATTTTGAGCTAACTTTAAATAATTAATTTATTATTCACTATAATCGGTTTTGAGCAAATTAATAGTCTAAATTCATCTACGCGAAATGTAGATTTCGTTTTTGAAGTCAATTTTGACTTTCATCGATTAATAATACCTCCATTTTTCTTTGTAAAATCGTATTTGGTCTTAATTATTTTTTAAGCACCAAATATTCAACATTATTTAATATTCTATTTGAATATTATAATAACTGTAGTAGTTAGCTTTGAAATTTTTTAAAGGTATTGTGTGTGTATATCTATAATTAGAGTAATTAGATTAAAATTTTACTCGCTCGTATTTAGTATAAATAGATTTTTATATATTTTTGTCTCCCATTCCTATTAAAATAATAGTTAATAATTTATTTGACTTTTAGGTTTATGTACCATGGCTCATTGTATAGGAATTATATTAAATATGAAAAACTTGAAGAGCCTTTTTGTAAATGTGCCAAAAACATATAAACCCTTTTTTCTTTTCCCCTCCTGAGCGCGCGACATTCTTCCTCTTCTCCTCCTCCGGACAACCGCCGCCGCAATTCCTCCTCTCCTTTGCGATTAGCGCTGCGAGCCACACGATCTCTTCCTCGACGCCAGAAACCACAGTGCCGCAAACCCTAACTCCTCCTCATCTCCTCCGTGCGATCGAGCAGATGCGGAGGGCCACCGCAGGCCGTCCTCCCTCCGTCGATCACCCTCTTCCTCTTCTTCTTCCACGCTCTCGCTCGCCTGATTCATCTGGCAGAGGTGAAGGCTCGCGTGCGGCACGAACCCAGGAAAGGATTGCTAAGACCTTGAGTGGTTCCTCACCTCAGATCAGCGGGAGTCAGAAGGTGTGCGCCCAGTCCTAACTTCCTTTCGGTTCGCAGTTTTTCTTGGGGGTCCTTGGAGAAGAGGACTTTGGCTTGGAGTGCTGCGTCGCTGATTTCATCGGATCGGAGCAGAGAACGACAGCCGACGCTTGCTTAGGCGAGGTTGTATCATGAGTACTGGTGCTTTGGTATGTTGTTTGTGGTTGCTGTCTGATCTTGTGCCTGGTGGATTAGAATTTGGTGGTTTGCTCCCACTGCCGTGGATGAGCAGTAGGGTGTGTTAAACTTAATAGTTGTTATGTTTGGTTTTTGGTTAGCTATAATTTTGATCTGAAGGCTGGCTATAAAGAGTGATAGGATTAAATTGTGAGTAATCTAATTAACTCACAAATGGGAATGATCATTGATGTGTCCCCTTATAACTCAATAATCCGCTCGACTTGGATCATAGGGGTTTCCGGCAGAACAATTTGATAGGATTCCATTTATTGATGTGTCATAGGGGTTTACGATTATGTCCCACAGATATATTTTCACATTTGATTTATGCTCTCCATTTTAGAGACTGTATACCTTATTTTTGTTATTTATTCACTATACCCGCAGAGTTCGAGCTCGGACTCACCACTATCTGCTTTCCTTTGTGTTTCGGGTAGTAGATAGCTATATCTCGTGCCTTCAAGAGATGATCCATCTGCCAGTCCCATAGAGTCAAGTAGGTTTGGTTTGTTTCGTGTTTCGTATTTTCGTATTCGTTAGATTTATATTTATTCCCATTGAACTTTCATTTTGTTTGTATTTGTTATACGGAGTTATTATGCTTATTATTTACAATATAGATATTAGTAACTATCTGGATGTGATTTTTATTATTTTAATATTATTATTGTCGGTTGTATGAGACTGTACTTATTTATTATGTGGAGAGTGTATGTATAAAATTTCATATTATCTATCGTACAGAGAAATATCTGATTTTCGAACAAGCATGACCTCTATAAACGTGACAGATTAAGTTATCCGTGATGTATTTCACACACGGTAAAAATCAATCTATGTTATGGTTAGTGTAAACACCAAAGGAGATTATGGTAGAGGAGACGTTGAATTAATAAAGGATCTAGTAAGTCTCCCTTTTTGGCTGAATTTGATCCTCCAAATTCAATGAATTGCAAGGGTAGGGTTATAAATAATTAAAGCCAAGCCGAGTAAAATTTTGAAATGTATAATTATTTAATAAGATAATCAAGTTAAATTAAGTCAAGTTGAATCTAAAATGAATCGAGCAATTGAAATAGTTTATTCAAGTTTAGCTTAATTTATTTTTTATGAACTTGAGCTTGATTCAAACTTAATTTGAACTTATTCGTTTAAATATTATCGAACTCTCAATTTAATTTTAGCTTTAATTTGATTTGTGCAGATGTTAATAAGTTCTCAATTAAAACTCGATTGATTGTTTAAATTTTTATTTGTTTTATTAGATATTGAATTTGATAATTTAAATTTGTTTGTTAATTTTAAAAATCTTATTTTATTTATTTGACATATTAAATATTATTCACGAATATTATTCACAAATATTATTAATAAGCTGAATCCATACACATTCAAGTTTATTTATTTAATTTAATAAATTATTTATTTAATTGATCTAAAATATATTAAAAGAATATAAATATTTACCATCCTAATTATAGGAGAGAGAGATTATTCTATCTTTAAAAAAAATGATTGGGAGAGTGAAAATGAGAGAGTGAATTAAAATCATAGTGAATGACGTGGTACCTTGTATGCACGATCTCCGACGGATTCAGTTTCCATGGGCTTGATCGGATGGTGAGGCGCCTGCTGCTTGAAACGGAGGTAAAGGGTTCGAGGGTCGTCAGTATGCACGAGGATAAAACCCTGGCTGCTGGCATTCAAATCCCCTCGACCCCAAGCGCCTCACCATACCAGTGACAACCGTGATTGACTCCCTCTGGACACTTGTGGGGCTGGGACCAGGGAGCCGTTAAGGTGACTGTTTTACCTTTTGAAACGATCTCCGACGGATTCACCGTACCCCCAGGGTATAGTTTGATTTGGGACAGCGACTGAAAGCCGCCGATGGTGTTCAAGCGATAATCGGACGTGTGCATGTAAAGTGCCATGTCATGTTACGTTATGTCACATCATTCACTATGATTTTCATTCTTTTTATTATTGCGCTTTAAAAAAACGTCATTGATCACCACTGTACATTAGACACATTCGTACCAAATGATGCCGCAATCCTTCTTAAACTAAAATGTTGCAATATTTCGGTAGCGTGATTATGGAAACTCTTCCCTTGCAGTCCCTATCAAGCTTTTGCAGTCAATCAATATTCATTTCTTATTTATTCTTTTTGGTAGACATTTCTCCTATTTGTATCTCCGTGAAGTTCAGTTTCAGGCCGTCCATTTCAAGCCAATGCATATTAACTAAACGGGAAATAATTTATGAAAATGAATACTCAGTAAAAAATTTGACCGTCAATCGGCGATACATATGACGTCCGATCGCCGATCGGACACCACCGGTGACCTTCGATCATCATCACGAATCAAACTATACCTTGGGAGACGGTGAACCCATCGGGATCACCGACAACGGTGAACCAGTCGAGATCGACGGTGAATGATGCGAGATCGCAATTGCAGTGATCCCCGACAGGTTCACCGTGCCTCCCAAGATATAGTTTGATTTAGGGTGGCGACGGGAGGTCCTCGATAGTGTCCGATCGACGATCGAACGTCGGATGTGCCACCAATTGACGATTAAATTTTTCACTGTGACATTCACTTTCACTGTACGTATCATAACCCATTTGACTAAACATAGCAGTCAAAATTTACAAGCAAGATGTGAAAAAATTGTTTCAGAAGTTAATACAATAGTTTAAAACTAAAACATAGCAGTCAAAATTTACGAGTAAGATTTGAAAAAAAATTATTTCAGAAGTTAATGCAACAGTTTAATGAAATAATTTTTATTTGACCTCATTTTGAATTTGACAGTTTGCCATTACAGATTTTGAATTTGACAGTTTGCCATTACAGATCTACGCTCTCAGAAAGAAAAATCTTTCCACCCTCTAATTATCCGATGATAGTGAGCTCTGATACGCTTAGTTAAAAAATTCAATGAAACGTTTAGTAATTGACATAATATTTTATATGTACACGTTCGATTATCGCTCGGACACCATCGACGATCTCTAACCGTCGGCCCAAATCAAATTATACCCTAGGAGGTACGATAAATCTATCGAGAATCACTGCATGCAAAATATCATATTATTCATGAATATTTTTTTTTTGAAATTTTTCATTGAGGATATCATTTTCCATTGCATTTCATTCAAAATTTATAAAGCATATCTTGTGTGTATCCCCCGTCCTTGAGTATCCCCGTGAGCTGCGTAACAAAACACTAGATCAATGAAACCACGTCGACCGATTTTAAAATTCTTTTAAGCCCATTTTTTTTTCAAAGCGACATTGGCATACTTCTGTCTTCTGTTGTAAACTAATAAACCCAATCCAAGTATGATAGAAGGTTTCCTGGTGATCATGTGGACAAAGCATACTAACTTAAATCAAAGCTGGAAACTAGATGAACGTTTAGTTTAAACGACAATGCCCTGCTGTCTCTTGCCTTCTCCAGATATATGCTTCATCAAACCTGGGGGGCATGCAAACAAGCCACAAGTGTTTTATTTACTAGAAAACACTTCTAGCAAGATTAGAATTTTCTTACTGATTGTTCTTGTAATAGGAGAAAACTGGTTAGTTGTTTGAATATGCTGTAGTTGTTATAGTAAAATGGAAGAAAAAGAAGATTAGCCCTAAGCTCAGCGAGATAGAGCAAGATGGATGTATTCATGGATACAGGGCAGGTAGAAACCAGAGGAATAAGTAGTTTTACAATGAAATGAAGTGTGATAAACAATTACTAGACGTTGAGATCTGGAATGAAGGATTAAATTTGACAGGGAATTTGGTTGCAAAAACTTCTAGAACCGGACCAACCGGTGAGACATCTCAATTAAAACCAGAGAGATCTTGATGCAACCTAGTTGAAATTATCACAAATGGTCTAGATAAAGATATCAAGGAATGCAAATTATACCAAAATCTTAGCATGTTTCCAACAAAAAAATTTCCAGTGCTTCGGAGAAACATTATTTTTAGCATGTTTCCAAAAAAATCTTATTTCTGTTTTTTTTTAACCTCATCAAGTCTAGATTTCCCAACTTATCTTCCGGCAATACTCAAGTAAATTATTTTCACAACATCAGTTAAAGCTTTCAGTGTTCTTCTATATTTTACACCATTCACTCTCTTCTAATTATAAATCCTATTAATTTTAAACATGCCAACACCATCTCATTCAATTTTCAATTATTTTAGTACGTATTAAAGAAAACACCTAATTACTCCGGATATAGCATTTACTTTTTAGTAATGTCATACATCCATCTTAACACAATATCATTTGCAAATAATATAAGAATTTATTTTAATCTCATCTAGTACTAATAAGATATTAAAAATTAGCCCTTCATGTAATAACGGAAAAAATCAGTTATCATAATCCTGATAGATTTTATAAGCCAATAAAAAACATATACAAATCCTCCTTTTCTCTATATTTTCTATTAATTATGTTATAAATAATAAGCATCCATGGTTGATCTTTCTGAGGTGAAGTCAAATAATTCTTAAAAATGTTTGTTTCATCTCATATTGGCTTATAACTCTCTCTCCCGAAATTTCAGGATATGACTCAACTTGATACCTTTCTAATCAAAACAGCATTGTCTATCAACTTTACTTTCATAAATAGATAAAAATACATTTGTTTCATTCCTCAATTTCCAGTTTATATCTTGATCGCTTGAAAACTTTTCCAACTGAATATCATCTTGGCCATTTATCTTCATTTTCTTCAAAGCTTCTTAAATCTCATTCAATCTAATATTAGCAACAAAATCTATGATTCTTAAATTACCATAATTTAGTTATCTAAAGCCAATTTTTCATAACAGTGAATCTGTAATTTTCTACATTTTCTCTAACTCTAGCACACAGATACATATCTTCCCACTTTTAATTCCTGAATTATGATAGAATTTATCAAATGTTTTGAATTTTGTTATGTTATTTTAGACCTCAATTCTAACTACACTAGCTATTCAAATTACTAACTACACTATATCTATTCAAATTATCTTCGATACTACAACTTTGCTAACCTTTAAGACACGTTTTCTTTAAAGAAATAGTTTTATACTTCTTGAACCACCACAACTCTCATCATATGGTACAACTCTATCTTTAAATTTCCAATGGTTGATGATCCGGCGACAACGGTGGACCCCCAAGAAAAAAGCTCAAATCGACAAGTTGAGCTGGGTTAAAGTCAAAGGGGGTTCAAAAGACCCAGTCTCCCCAGCAGTGTGTACTGAACTGCCAACCTGTAGAACAGTCTGGCCGATCTGCTAAATTCTAAAGCAGTATGGCCGAGCTGCTGCCAACTATCTCCGGCACCCGTCCGATCGACTGTGCCGATCGGACGCTCCAGTTCACTTCCACTCTAACCTTGCACCTCTCCCTAGCCCAAATACCAAGAACAACACGTGGGCCTCTCTTGTCAGTTATCAGAATATAGGCTTATCTAATCACATAGAGCAACCTGGTGTACTTCCTACATTACAACACATGGGTGACATGACCCTCTGACATGATTGACCTGACCGTCTTTAATGTGAATGTCAGTTGGACGGAGATTTTTCTTATATAAAGCTTTGGTCCCGCGGGGGGGGGATTCGCTACACACAAAAAGTCACTCTACTAAAAGAGGACTACTCATTTTTTTTCTTACAGAAACCCCTTCTTCACACATGGGAAGAAGCTAGGGGGAAACGCCCTTATTATTAACTTGAGCGTCGGAGTGTAAGACCGGGGCACCCCGATCTCTTTGCATGTACTTTCGACGACAAGGATGACTCCTCTATAACTCTGGTAGCCTCACCTTCTTCCTGGTCATGGTGATTTGGTCAACATTCCAACCATCTCATCGGTAGTTCGTCTCCACCGATTCCAGACAAGATCAGTTGATCTAGTTACACTCGTCTTATTTGTTGACAAAAGCCACATGACAATGAAATTAAGTCTTCATTCCAAACTTTATTCTATCTATGAAAAGTCATTTATATCCTTAAAATGTTCACCGCCTAATCCATCTAAAATCAGAAGCAAACTGTCTTAATACATTTTCTATGACCTAAATCCAACAGATTAGTCAATGTTGATTAATTAATCAATCCTCAGGTACCTTGCATGTTTTACACATAGTTCAATCTATTATTTTATTTTATTTTTTAATTTTTTTTTTTGTTAATCCAGATATCTGAGCCTTGGGTCCAACTAGTCCTGAAAGTGAACAGCCCGACCCCACATACGATCACAAGTAAATCCGGGAAGCGCAGGCGGTCCAGCATAACACCCAACGTCGCTAGTGGTTCGAACTCCACAGATCTGGGCCTTGCCTCTTACTACCGCATCATGCCCCCGAGGGTGCACACAGCTCAATCTAGCTTCATATAAAAGAAAAGCAAACATATTTTTGGCTATAACTATTGCTACTTTTAAATGCAATCAAATTCTTATCTTTAAAGTATCAACAATCATAGGACAGCAAAATCCAAAATTGTTCTACCATTTTCATTTCTATATCTAATTCTAAAACCACCACACACTATTGTATTCCAAGTATATCCTACCAACATCTTTAAATCTCCTTCTAAGTATAAGTTTGTAGAGATATGATGCAATGAATTCTAAAATTTTCTTTTAATATGGTCATTCAATCGTACATGAGAAGCATATGAGCATTTATAATATTCAAAATCCCATATCCTAAAATAAACTTTAGCACAATGCATCTCTTATTCTAGAACTATGGCAACCATATTTTTATAATCCTAATCTAAAATAATACCCATACTATTTTTTTCTTAAAACTTTTCCAATCAACCAAAAGACTGTTATGCGGAGGTATATCATATACAATTTGTTTATTTGGATGTTAAAAATTAATTAACTTATATTACAGATTTCAATCAATGTTAAATTATCTATTTTACCATTTCATCTTTACAGCAAAAATGACTATGGTTTTTGCACCTTCTCGTGTGGGAAGCCATATCACCACTAAAGTACTTGTACATGCCGGGCGCATGCCATCACATCCAAGCAGTTAACTTGAAACATAAAAAAATCATAAAATAGCAGTTCAAAGGAAAACAAATTGGATGGATCAGAGCAAGATAATTATGGAAGAAAAGCTCATTTACAAATAGAAAATGATCTTAATGATATCTTAGTAATAAAACAGAATCAAGGTTAAATTCTTACCTTGTAGAATTCATACACAGCTATCCATCAGGTAGAAACACCCAACTCATATCCAAGATGCTGTTGATAATACGCATAAATTTCTTGGAAAAAGTTCTAAATTGGAATAATCACCTTGTAGGATAGAACTCAGCATTCTCAATAACTTTACGCAGAGAACCTGGTCCAAGGTTCATCAGAACCTGAATAAACAAGTTAAAAAACCACAAAGTGATCCTTCTACATTCTTATGAAGCAATCCTAATGCTACACTGAATGTATATACTAGGAATGTACTTGCAATCCTCATTGTATCTGATAATCAGTGTTTTCTAAAGGTTCTATCTCTGCAAAGCGCAACTAAGCACAAAGAGATCAAATTCTATAGAATCTGTCGAATTGTGAGAAAAATATGTAGATGGCACAAAGTATTAAGCCAATTACTGGTTGGTGCTTTGACAAGTGGTTATTCTTCTTACACAGTAATATAATAGTCTTGTTTTAGTGAGTGGAATAAGGTGTTTAAAGAATAAAGGAGTCAACTAAATGAGCAAGCACAAAAATGTGCATGTCTTAAAGACTATCAGAAGTAGAAAGTCAATTATAAGGCAGTAAGGACGTTTGACGCCTAGCTTCAATGAGGATGCCCAACAAACAGTCCAAGACCATCTGATATCTGAAAGATAAAATTTAGGATAGGAGGATCATGCCCACATTCTAGAGAACTTTTGGAACTTGATTCTTCAATAAGAAGAACATAGATTTCCTATAGTCCAGGTACATTCCCAAACTCCCCTTATTTTCCCCTTAATGTGATTCTTAATTATGGAATTTCGCCTGTAATTAAGTAAAAATAAATCATGCATTTTCACTTCATGTTAGATTTTTTTTTAAAAAAAAACTACTAACTATTTTTCATAGAATTCTGAATTAGTTAGCAGTTTATTGGGCATAATGGTGTTATACCTAAAAAGCAGACCAGAACGTTCTCTTTCTTGGCATAATATGAAATATCATGTTGAAGCTTGTACGGAACTTTGAGTTTAAGAATTTCATGGCATGCCAAACACGACGTGAAAAGAGTTGTACCAAGCAACAAAGCTCAAGCTATTAAGAAATTAGTCTTTTTGAGGTTATACACGGCCTGTCCCAAGCACAACCCATCACATCAAGAAGTCTTCAATATCATATGCACAATTGCTTGATCAAGTGGCCAAGACAAAAGCAAAGGAATGGGCAGTTATCATTGATTCATGGATGACAGAAAAATGATTGAATGTCCAGACCTATGGCTAAAAGAGAAACTAATCATTTTTTTTTTAACTCGCCTAAAAATGGGGGGGGAAAAGGAATTACTGCCTTGCAAACCACAAACCAATCCCTTCACTTTCAAAGATGGTGGCCTGGTTACACCAACTGGCTTGATTACCCAACGGGTTAGCTGACTAACCCACTGGAAAAAAACTAATGTTGGAAGGGACAAAACTTCAAACAAGGGCAACTTACTAAGATTATACCAAACTCAAATATCAGGAGAATCAAATAACATCTATATCTAGAAGGGATACTCAGTCATAGTTCAACATGAAATAACTGCTTATTCTCTTGCAGGGTATCATACCATGTTAGTTCTTTACATTTGTTGATTAATTTGATCACCTCAATTTTTAAAATTAAAAATGTTTAAGTTTTAATTTTTAGCTTTAATCACTTATAAGTAGAAAATGAGTCTTTCCCTATTCCTCTATTAATTAGGAAATATTTTCCTTTTCGAATTTACAACATTGGAGAAATTTCTGATTTAAATGCACAAAAGACTTTCATTGTTAAGAATGAAATTTGTGTGTGTGTGTGTGTGTGTGAAATTTGCCCATAAGCATTTAATAAAATACTAGTCACTAGCTTTGCTTTGTTTATTCATATTTTAGTTTATTTTAAATTACAATACATTTTTGTACCTAGACTCGGCCTTCTTTTCCATCAAAATAAAAATCATTGTAATAAGAACATGAAACAAGATCCACCTAAACAAGAAGCATGCTGATACAAATAACAAATAAGAAAGAAAGAACCTTGCAAAGTTCAGTAGCACAGAGATAACAGCAGTTCAAAGTTCAAAAAACTAAACCTCATTAGCATCTTTGCAAACTTCAGTAGCATCTTTCTTTGGCCACTTAACCCTCAAACACCTATATGTTTGTCAAATTAAGAGGTATCAAGCAACTCAATAGTTTAGAAACTCAGTTACACATACAGTAAACACGGTTTAAAAAAAAAACCATCAAAAACATACATAAACATGATTGAGAACAACACACATACATATCAACACAATCAAAACTGACAACAACAAATTAAACCTTTCTCTACCAAGCCGACGTGCTAGTTCTTCAGCTAAGGTTTGGCCAGGGGCATCTGCATCTGTTGCCAATATTATCCGAGATGCCTGAGAATTTTAACATTGAATGGCATAACAGACAAGCTACAAATGACCACACCAGTCAACACTGCAAGATACTGTGTGTAAATTTTTGAGAGAAACCTACCTTTTCTAGGTAATCTTTGCAGTTCCACAAGAACTGCAACTTTGCGTCCTAGCCTTACAAAGAGCATGCCAACATTAGATGCCGAAAGAGTGCAAAAGTAATCATCTTATACGTAATATACAGTATAACCATCAAACACAACAAAAAGATTAAAACACTAGAATGAACTATAATTCCAATATAATATGTCAATCTAAACGGCATATTCATCAAATTTTCTGCAAAAGCTAGATCCTAAAAAAATGGAGAATTTGACATCGATTTTGAGAAAGACATCAATCAACAAACTAGGAAAATAGCACATAGGTCCTTTGCAAAATTTAAGCATGAGATTTACTTGAAACCTTAATCAAAGGCATCTACAATTTATGCACCACACATGTTGGATAAAGACGGCATAAGCTAATTCGAAGGCATAATCTAGTATCATCCCAAATTTTTAGATAAAATTTGTTTGACATGGAGGCTATAAATACAACTAGTAATTCATTTGAATATATACAAACTATTGTAAACCTAATTTGTATACTACAATGATGGGCAAAAAAAAACAAAAATCGTAAATCTTGACAGCTTTGCTACCCAATATTCAACCAGGCCATCTCCATCAGAAACCATGAATAACAAAGGTTGCAGATATATGACATTTACAACATATGCAGACTTAAAAATTCAGAATTTTTACAACCAATAAACAAGGTTGTCCAATTGAGGTTTGACATTCCTATCATGAATCATATTGGTGAATATTCAAGTAGTAATTTTGACATTTGAAAATCATATAAAATAATACAATAAAGGATAACCTGGTGCACGAAACTCCCACCAATGCGGGTTCGGGGAAGGAACTATTGTATGTAGTCTTATCCTATATTGCAATAGATTATTACCATGACTCAAACCTAACAGGTCACACAGCAACAACTTTACTATTGCGCCAAGGCACGATATTTCATTTAATAGCATAACAACATAGATGGAGAAATTTGATATCAACTTGTAACAAAAAAATATATAGGCTTATCTCTTGATTTGACAACAATGGCCAAATTACTATTTATTTTATTCCATTAAATTAAAATGAGCAATAGAAAATTTTATGGTCAACAGTTTTTCGCATAAAAAAACATCATCATCAACTAGATCACAACTTAGAAATGACTTATACTTCAATATAGATTTTGCCCCATTGTCATTTCTCAACATGGCTTTAAAAAGTGTTTTATGTGATTGTCTAAGTGCTTCTGACTAGAGGCCGCTTTGCCTATGTGATAGGCAACTCCTGAGCGATGTTTTTAAATTGACTCAAGTTGTAAGCCTAAGCTCCCCACCTAAGTGGCCTAAGTGGCCCACCATGACTATTCACTCGAAATTGGTCATTTGTAATAACATTTAGGTCATTTTCCAACCAAGCTTTCTGTTGTGTCTTTTAGGTTTGTTCTTCCTCCTCTTTTCTTATTTGTCTTCCAATATTTTTTTACAATTTTCAACATTTATTGTTAACCCTAGATTTTTTTTTCATTTGTGGCTATTTTCTCCTCTTTTACCACTATTCTCCAGAAGGTTATGCTCCTCACAACAATATATATTTATCCTCTTCTTATCATCTTATTTATAACACTTTTTATCCTCTTACACTATTTGCATTTTTACCATCACTTTGAATCCATTCAAAATTCCTTTAGTCTCTATAAATGCAAACTTGACTGTATAAGTATATTTTATTAATATTTTAATGCTAAATGCCTAGACACCCACCTATCACCTAGGCACTAGGCAATCAGCCGAGCGCCTAGAATCATCTTTTGATACCCTTTTATGCTCAATCATTTTTATTGTTACAGATTGAGTTCACATTGACAATTGTTAATTGCTCCATGTGATAAGATTTTTTATTCTATGTTCTCGTTGACTTTAAGATTCCACCTTATTCAATCTTCCTTTGTTTATACTATAAAATCCATTATTTCTTTTGACTTTTATAATGTATTCATATTTTATAATGTATTCATATTAATTTCTAATATAAAAGACAACCTGGTGCATGAAGCTCCCACTATGCGGGGTCCCAGGAAAGGGTTTATTGTACGCAGCCTTACCCTACTTTGTAAGAGGTTGTTTCCAGGACTCAAACCTGTGACCTTTTAGGTTGATTAGATTTTCTTTTTAATGCTTTTTAATTTTTAGAATTGTGTAAAATAACATTTAAATTAAATTGTATTGAATTAAACTAAATCCTCATGATCTTTTCATTTGAGTCCATATGTAAGAATGTATCATTTTACATGTGGCTCGGTGACACAATGTATAATGTACCATTTTTCATGTGACTTTGTAACATGTATCATTTTACATGTGACTTGTACGTAATGTATGATTTGAATCATCAATCATATGATTTCGACAATTAGGCAAATATATACTTAAAGGCCCGCGTACTCTTATTAAATTAAATAAAATACAAACTTCAAAGTTCCCAAAGAAAGAAAAGACAAGATATGTTACGGCAAAATTATATATTTAAATGAACAAAGAATTCAAAAACATAAAATAATTAATATTAAACTAGCAAAACTTCTCCTCAACAGGTATATTTACCGAAATTTTTGAAGGTGCGCCATTGGGTACACTAACACAATTGCAATAGCCAGCCTCCTCCACAGAGAGCTTATCCATTTCTCCCTCGACCTATTTGACAGAAGAGGAGAGATGAAAATGATTAAATGGTAGGAACATAAATAAGGCAAGCTAGCCAGACAGAAATTTAAACTAATGAGAAGAAGATGAGTACAATTATAATTTCACTAGCATTCTTTATATCATCAAGTCCATATAAATGCATTCCGTGCCTTTTCCTGTACGTTGGTGAGAATGCATGTTATATAAATAAGAATTCTGTCTTGTTATGCATTGAATTGCAAAAAAGGAATGATATCATATCCATGATTATAAAAAATATAAAGGACGTTGCACAAACCTGCCAAAATCCTTTGGGAATTTTACGGTATTTGCAGCTTATAATCTCTCCATCTCTTCTGTAAGGAAAAGCAATACCCGTCTACATAGCATACCCAAATGTTAGCAGGATCAATGAATTTTCTTCTCCAACACCTGAAGAAGAAAGTAGTGAAACTCGGCAACACCTTTGTAAAATTCTGCAAAACACCATTTCGCCATAGAGTTTCTTCTGATATCCGTCTCTCTTCAAAGAATTTAATAAACTGAAAATCGAACTCGAAATAAAATTTGTGCAGTCAATAAAGTTTCTGAAGCCAAAGGAATATAAATGCAGCAGTTGGTATCACATCCCCATCACATGAGAATCTGTCGCTAAATTTTAGTAAAATAAGTGATCCTCAATCATATGAAATTCAATAATCCCAGGCCATTCAAATTCTGGAAGCAATTTAATGCTCATCAAATTATGTCATTGATATAGAAGCAACAATAGATCATTGTCAAGTGTATCTTAAGGGTCAAAATCTGATGACACTGCTTGAATTTTAAAATGAATCATAACATACTATTCTAATAAAGGAAGTTAACTAAATCAAGACAATGTTTCTCGTTATTATTCCAAGAGGATGAACCATGGTGCTACACTGAGTTTGCCTTTTTGTAGCCAGAAAGATAAAGTTTCAATTCATTAAAATGTGTTCTTTGTTTGCAAAAGTATAAGTTTGTTGTCCCTCTGTCAACTGGAGGGAGCCTGATGCATTTTTTTTTGTTTTCACCAAAATTTTTATCAGGGTGGAGACAAAACAATGATGATGGAAATCATATATTTACAAGTGTGTCACTGTTAATACCTCTCCAGACAATGGCTCCAGGTTAAGTTGACTTTCTGTGATGATTTTGCAATCTTCAGATTTTGAAGCTTGCTTATTTTGGCATAATCTTCCATGACTTCTCCAGTAGCTTGTTTTATTTTGGAATAATGTTCCTCTCCAGTAGCTTGTTTTCTTTTGCCATGATGTTCCATGACTTCTCCAGTAGTTTGTTTTATTTTGGCATAATATTCCATGTCTTCTCCAGTAGCTTGTTTTCTTTTGCCATGATGTTCCATGACTTCTCCGGCAGCTTGTTTTTTGGGGGCAAAACCTTCCATGACTTCTCCAGTAGCTAGTTTGGTTTTGGCATAACCTTCGACAACTTCTCCAGTAACCTGCATGACATAGGTCATCCATAATAAATAGAGTAACTAGTTCCAACATCTAGCAGGAGCAGGAGCAGGTGCATATATATTTTACCCGTGTCTTGCCTACCCATCCACAATTAAGTCCAAGGCATTTCCATGACGCTATTCTAGATGATTATGACAAGACATCAAGACAAAGAAGGATAAAAAGGTCAAAAGGCCCATAAACATTTAATGAGCGAAGTAAAAAAAAAAAAGGATATCGTGATTCTTGTCCAGAAAGCAACCCACCCAGTTTCATGGATGAAAAGAAATAAAGCTCTTATCCATAGGTTGTCTGCCTTTACACTGAAATATCAAAGATAATGAGCGGAACTCATAAATTATTTAATAACGCACAATTTAGGAAACTAAATAAGGAATAACAAATTATATATTCACAAAGCAAAACCTAGATAACTTCCTGATACATGAATCAAATGATGCTATATACAAAAGCAAATGCAACATATGTTAAGATAAGGTTGAGGATTTTACTTAACCGTGGTGGAAAGGTGAATTATGTTTGGGTTCTTAATTAGATGAATCTAGTCATAATGATTCGGTAAATTAAAAGTAATCATTTAATTTAAGATAATTAAATGATTACGGTAATTAAGATCACTACTAATACGGGTTAGTAATTGATTAACTACTTACTTTTTTTGTAATAGCTAAGGGTTATGTATTTGATACGGGACAGTGATTGACTTGGTTCACTCATCGCGGATATTATTTTAGACAGGGGATTCTCGTCGCTTTCGGACTTCTACACCGGAGGCGAGTACATTTGAGTTATCTATTTTAGATATTGTCATAGTTATATGCATAGTTTGTTATGATAGCAGTAGGTTTCTATTACTTACCTGTTCTTGTATACCTTCGTCGAATACTAGTAGCTTGACTTTGAGATGCTTCCTGTTTACCCTCGTATAGCTCGTATACGGTATGGATTGATCTCTAGTAGTACCTTGCATGTATTCTGGTAGTTTATTTCTAGATCATGATTTACGATTTAGACCTATGCATACCTTAGATTATAGGTAGGCCTTTCGATTGGATGTTGCATGTGTTTAGTGTCATGCACCATTGCATAGCTGGCGATTTGAGCTCCCTTGTGATCAAGTCGGGTCATCAGATCATGTTGTGTGCATATAACCACTCATGGGTAGTGGCTACCGAAGGGTACGTCTAGTTGCTCTGTCGAAACTCCGAACGATCACTCTTGCAGTGGTATCGGTGCGGGGTAGCAGTCAGGGACCCCTCCGAGTGTGTACAGTTGCTCTGTACTGCTCCGCTCGGTCGCTCATGGATAGTGGTACCGGAGAGTGATAGTAGGCAGGGGTCCCTCCTCTTTCCGGTGATATGAGGAGATAAGAGATTTATCTCCCCATATGACATGGGGTAGGAGTGTTTACTCCACCAGCATTCTGTCCACTCGATCACTCAAGAACAGTGATAGCAGAGTGTGTATAGTTGTCATAGCCTTACACCTGGATAAGTACTTTCGCCAGCATCCTCACTTATGACTTGTGACGATGGCTGACTGGTAACAGGGGTGACCATGTCATTGCATCATGTGCATGAGGCATGGATTGCATTTTGTTTGTGTTTGCTACATTTGGATGCTATATTTGTTTGGCATACATTATAGGTGGTATTATGCATTTCAACCGGTGACTTTGCTTTACCTGTAGAGGGGTATTGAGGGTATTGAACTGTATGTTACCGAGATAGTTTAACACTGGTATGCTTTACTTTCTTAGTACCTCAATTTTGCATTTTCTATTACTACACGTGATTTTGTCAGCTAGACTCTTACTGTTAGTATAACTTACTATGCATATCAGATATACGTATTCGTTGAATTCTTTGGACTCAACCCGTTAGCCCTATTTTTCTTTTAGGTTGATGATCGTCTGAAGTGCCCCAGCCAACAATCCCTCTCCCTGTCAGGAAGACTCTGATTGATTTTGTGTTCCGGAGTTTTTATTCTACCCTTTGTATATTTCTTCGTGTCTGTGCTCTTGTATTTTATGTTGTGGTTGTGGTTGTATGTATGTGGGCCCCAGAGGGGCATATATGTAGTTTGGCTTGTAAGTCGGACTGGTCCGTAGTCTAGGTATGTCGTGATAGGTTTGATGTCATGTTTTTCTTCTTTTATACTGTTTATACTAGCCGTATTGGCTGAGGTTGTTGTAGGCCATGAGGGCTTTTGTATACTGGTTTCATATTGTTCGCCATACAGGGGAGGAGTTGTCTGATTTTTATCAGATGAGCGGCTCCTCGGAGCGTGACAATTTATTTGGTATCAGAGTCTTTATCGGACTAACCGCCGGAAGAAGCACGAGATAGAGTCATGATCCAGATCTAACCATGTGGGTTAAGCCTTGAATAGAGGAAGTGTGGACTCCCGTGTCTTGATCAAAAGGACCAGACATCGGGCAGAGAAGCCCTAGTTGCAACTAGGTGGTGAAGTCCTAGTAGGTCAGGTGGACTGAGGGGTAGAAAATCCTGGTAGGTTAAGGATCGGGCATCAAATAGAAAGGCTTTCCGCTTGGGGGAGGGGGGAGGGGGGGGGGATTGTTGGGGTTGCAAAGTTACAAACATAATTCCACATTGAAAATATATGGGAACGATCATAGGCTTATAAGGGAAAGATATCTTCATTGGTATTAGGCCTTTTGGGGAGAGTCCAAGACCAAAACCATGAGGGCTTAGGCCCAAAGTGAACAATATCATATCATTATGGAGATATCTGAATCCGTTCGATCCTCACAACATCTCATCTTGCACAAGCATATATTAGATGCTCTCATAGTTGCACACAGATAGCCAAGAACATATGCACACAGATAAGTACATGCACTGGAACTATACCACCAATATAATTAGAGGCAATACTGAAACCATCTAACTGGGACTAGGTTTTGTACCATATTAACCACGTAATATAGGTTCACTTGGTTCATGTGCCCAGGGATAGCTTCATCTAATGTTTTATTCATCGTATCTACTCATGATTATCATTTGACAGAAACTACTTTTCCTTCTTTACTAAGAAAAAAGTATTGAAGATTGAGGAAGTGAAGCCCACTAGCAAGACATTAGACATGAATGAGTTTCTTATTAACATGTTCTTTTAAATGAAAATTATTCTAATAACTAATCTAGGCATTTCAATAATAAATCTTTACTTTGGTAAATGCATTCAAAAATTGTATGTTCATGAATGTTTCTGTGATATAATGTTGGACGCGACGTTCTAAAAAGCATACTCAATGGTATACAGTCATCCCACTGCGTAGAGCATGTTTGGTATGCAGAGGCATATGCAGATAACATTTAAAATATAAAAATTATTTATATTGGAGCATCCAATGCATATTTCACATAAAAATGTCAATTCATTCATTGCAAAAGGTATGAAATGTCATTTAATATTAATCAATGATGTAACATTGATCCATATAAGGGTTTTTCTAATTACACATACGAACCACATAAGAAACTTATATTCAGTTCACATTAAAAATCCACCAAAGCAGCTACATATGGAGTTAAAGTGAGGCGCTTTAACCATGGTTAGATGTCATAAGGATCCTGCATTGTGTCACTAAACTAGTTTAAAATGGAAATTGTCATTTTTCTTATTGGAGGTTTTCGCCTTTATGACTAGCTACTGTCTGCCTATTCATCTATTAGCTAAACTAGCTATATTTAACGCTAGCTAGTGTGCTTAGAATTAAATCATATTAACCTCAGGTAAGCTGGCTTCAACTAGATATATGATATAGGACTACGCAATATATTTCTAAGAAACATCCCAAGCTATACAAAAGTTGGAATATCTACTTTATGGAGCAATGAATTTTCTCTCCACATCAAAGGAAAGAAGCAAGTGGTGTTCAGGTTTGTGAATGAGAAATGTGGCAGGATCGTGACACCTGACCTTCAAATCATATTCTAGTACTGGTTGAGAATTGAGGCAGATTCAAGTTTTGATTAATTGTGTAGTTGAGGGTATTAAGAAGGTCCTTCATTAGGTAGTTTGGGTACAGGAATTCAAGGTTTAAACCCCAAAATCCAAACCCTAATCTTTAATACTCATTTCCCCTCTAATTATCCTGTCGGGAATTCTCAAGTATGATTCTTCAGTAGGCAACATTCTTAAGGCTTGTTAAAATGAAATAGGAGAAGAGATGGCCAATAAACATTTAAAATGCACAACTTTTCATCTGAAAGATACTTCAGATACAACAATCCATATCAGGTGTTCTTGGTGATTTCGTGATTCAAAAGCCTAGAATGTTATATCTGCTGGCTCCGTTATCTGAGATATTTCCTAAAAGATCATTTCAGGCTCCAACTAATGAAGGCATCAGCCAGATTTTATAGAGACAAGATGACATATTGATTCTCCTCGCACACTAGATGTGTTAAGTGTCAAAATCTCCGACAACTTTATCTCACTGCTAGCGTGTTTGCTTTCAACAAGCAGGAATAGTTGTTAGACAGAAACCTTGTCTATCAAAAATGAAGCCGTTATATCCAAGTATGTTTTATTCAAAAAGATAAAATATAACGAGAACTACAAGACGAAAAAACGGAGGGCTCTCTAGTTTCACTGGAAATCGAGAGAACTGCAACTGTCAGAGAAACAACGGGCATTGGGGGTTAAGGGGGCACCTTCGGGCATGGTATTGACAAACCCATCCCAAGCTTCCAATCGTTGCACATAATTCCTACCGCCTCGAGTTTCGACTGCAAATACCGCAGTCGCTTCGTCAAGACGTCGTCTTGTGACACCGCAACTGCGACTGCGGCAGCAAGACAACTATTAATATCCATAAGGTCATCCTAAAGATACCGGCATACCGCGAGCGCATAAAATAAATAACAAGATTCCTGCTCCAAAGTGGAGAAAGATGCGGTCTTTGAGATGAGTACCACCTTCCGCAGCCACGTCGCGGCGAGGCTGACGGGAATAAAAAAGGTATCGAGAATGTCCAGAACGAAGACGATAATTGAAGTAGGCACTGGTGCGGATGGGAACATGGTGAAGGCGATGGAGGAGGAGAGGCGCAGGTGCGGCAGCGACGAAGCATCTCGACGCGAGGTACTTGAAGCCGGACAAGAGAAGGGCTTGGACAGGGCGGCAAGCGACAGGAGGCATTATACTTCTGGCGACAACAAACCGCCTGCCTTCATGAACAGGCGGAGAGCTGAACACGACGGAGTGAGCAAGCGAGACGAGAAGAGGATAGGAACAAATATGAGGTTTACGAAACTAGGGCTTTCTATCTTGGCTGGTATTAGGGCTAGGCTTGACTTACATGATTAAAAGAGTTTAAAATTTGTTTTATTTTAATTTATCAAATATTAAAACTTCACATAATTTAAATTTCAGTTTACTCCGAAATTTATAAAAATTACGTGCTTCGTTAGACGGATACGTTTGGCCTATTAATTTCAGAACTATGATAGAGAACGTGAATTTATAATGTGAAATTTAATCTGAATAATATGGTATTTTTTATATACACATTTGATTGTCGTCTGGACACTGATTACGACCTCCGGCCGATGCCCCCAACCAAACTATAACCTTGAGGGCACGGTAAACCCGTCGAGAATCGTTACAATTGAAGTGTCACATCATTCACGTTGAGTTTCACGCTACGAATTCACGTTGTGTATCATTTTTGTTAATTTTAGATTCATCGATTCCGTTTCACCTTAATATTTTATCGACTACCAGAAGCATACGTGGAGGTTGACAATTAGGCTACGTTTGGTAGGGGGTAATGTAATCCGGTCTGTAATGTAATCAAGTTTGTAATGTAATGTAAAGTAATTTTGATTACATGGCGGCGGCGGTGGTCGCCGGCGGGCGGCGGTTGTGGTTGCCGGCGGGCGGCGGCTGTGGTCGCCGGCCGGCGGCGACCAACGACTGTCACCGCCCGACCGACGACTGTCGCTGCCCGATCGACGACTTTACAAGCTGTAATGTAATCCAGATTACGGAGGTTTTGGTTTGTAATCCAGATTACATATCATCAACCTCTTTTGTAATCGAGATTACATTACATTACAATCTTAAAGTGATTCCAAACAAAGGAATCCAACTTGTAATGTAATCTCGATTACATTACAGGATGGATTACACTCTACCAAACGCAGCCTTAGTGTTTTCAGATTCGCTATTCATTTAAGTAAGATTCTAAAATTCGCTAGGCGTTAGTTGGGCGCTAGACTAGCGCCTAGGCCGCCTAGGGCACCTAGGCGGGGATTAATCGGCGATAGGCGGATTAATCAGTATCAACATAAATTACATAATTAATATAATAAATCACATATTATAACTCAAAGTCCAACACAATAATATCAAATTTAAGATGAGTTTAAACTTCAAAATTACATAACTAATAAAATATCATAGTCATAAAAACCTGAAAAATGACCTAAAAAATACTAAAAATAAATTTAAGAACTTTAGAATCCTTAATAAATTATAAAAAATCAAAAAATATATATATATAAAATATAAAATTTTTAAATAAGAATATGATTTATAATTAATAAATATAATTTATAATTCAAATTTTCTATTTACGTGAGGAAATGTTTAAAATTCTAAATAAAATTAAATAATAAATATAAATAATAAAATTTAAAAAAAAAAGCAACGTCGGCACAGGATCGGGCGCTGTCAGCGCCACCGGACCAGTTGCGGGAAGCGTCCGGCGGTGCCGGTAGCGTTGCCGGAGACTTCCGATGATGCCGCATGTCTCCGGTGACAAGTCCGGTGGCGCCGGACACTTCCCGCGAAGCGTTCGGCGGCGCCGAAAGCGTCATGGGATGCTTCGGGCGGCGCCACACGCATCGCTGGAAGACTCCTGTGATGCTTCCGGCGCAACCGGAAACTCCCGCGACGCCGAAAGCACGCTTCCCACCTCGCCTGCGTCGCGTCGCGCCGCTTAGGTGCCGCATAGGCCGCCTAGTCTAGCCACGAACACAGTGTTTGTGGCGGCGGGTGGGCGTCGAGCGGCTAGGCGGTGCCTAGACGCCCGCCTAGCCCGAGTTTTCGAACACTCCATTAAGAGGTAATTTTTCGATAACAAAATTTTTAGTTTTAAATGTCTAATTAAAGAGTTTAATCACGGCACCCTGCCAAAAAAAAAAAACAAACGTAAATTTTTAACTCCTCTCTTGACGTAGCCACGTAGGGGGAGAGCTCTTCTCATTTTACTTCCAATCGTGGCTACTATTATTTTATTTAATATAATAATAACATGGGTTGATTTCAACTCTATGAAAGTGATATTATTTATTTTTTACATTGATATTCTATTCGAATATAAGAATAGCTGTAGTAGTTAGTTAGGTTTGAAAAAAAAAAATGGTATGTATATATATATTTTGAGAGAGAGAGAGAGTAATTAGATTCAAAACATACGAATTTGATGCTCCAAATTGAATGAATTAGGATATCTCATACCTTGTAATCCCTCCCAAGTCCCAAGTATTTGCAGTCATTATTCTTCGTTTCATAGTTATTCTTTATCGTAGACATTTCTCCTATTTGTATCTTTGTGAAGTTCAGTTTCAGGCCGTTGTCATTTCAAGCGGATGCATATTAACTAAAACATAGCAGTCAAAATTTACAAGATTTGGAAAAATTGAATAGAAGTCAACAAAGTAATTTAATGAAATAACATTTATTTGACCATGTTGTATGACGTCATTTTTAATTTAAAATGTCTGACTATTTAATCGAATATTTCAGATTCAAGAGTCACCAATCATATACGGGATAAAATCTGATCTGCTAATTTAAATCCTCTCGACCATAGGCGTCTTATCCCACCAGTAAAATCGTGATTTATCCCTTCTGAACACTTATGAGGTTGAGATCAGGGGCTCGCTAAGGTGACAATTTTACCTTTTTGCATTTTTAATTTCAGTTTACCATTTTGTTTTTTTACCTCATCATAAAATTGCTTGAACAATAAAGTTACAATCGTACCTACTATACGTTATAATTACAATAACATTAGAAAAAAAGATTTTTGCTCAAATAACATACACAAATCGTGCTCTGTAATCTGGAAAAAAAAAAAGGGTAATGCAACAGCCTTCACTTCAAATAAACAAACTTTGATTAGCAACGCAGCTTATTTATTACAAATAAAAGCATCAGTAGCTTGTATAAGCCGCAGAGATTTTCAGATATCGAAAATAAAAAAGGAATTAGATTGCTATTTCTCTTCACAATCTATATCAAGTGGAATCTGGAAAGGATGAATGTTATAAATCCAACATTATTTCATTCAAAATTTGTAAACCATATCTTCTGTGTATCCCACGTCCTTGAGTATCCCTGTGAGCTGCGTCACAAAACACTAGATCAATGAAACCACATCGACCGATTTTAAAATTCATTTAAGCTCATCTTTTTCAAAGCGACATTGGTATACTTCTGTCTTCTGTTGTAAACTAATTAACCCAATCCAAGTATGATAGAAGGTTTCCTGGTGATCATGTGGACTAAGCATACTAACATAAATCAAAGCTGGAAACTAAATGAAGGTTTAGTTTAAACAACTAATGTTCTTCTGATGTTGCAAACAAATTAGTAAATTGGAAAGAGTAAAATAGAAAAGCAAAGTAGAGCAATTTTATAATACACACCTCGCCTTGTGATCTGTCTTTTGCCTTATCTCCAGATATATGCTTCATCAAACCTGGGGGACCACATACCTGCAAACGTGCCACAAGTATTTTATTTACTAGAAAAACACTTCTAGCAAGATCAGTGTTTTCTTACTGATTGATCTTGTCATAGGAGATATATGGTTATTTGTTTGAATATGCTGTAGTTGTTATAAAAATAATGATTAGCCTAAGCTCAGCAAGATAGAGAAAGATGGATGTATTTTTTTTTTTTTTGCTATTTTGCCTTAAACAACTAGTGGGATAAGATTTGATTGTTGTTGTTGGTAAGCATATCTAGCTCTTACGATCCAACTAATCTTGGAGGTGAAAGGCCCGGCCCCACATGAATTTCAAATCCTCGATACATGGGAAACAACCTTGCCTCTTACCGCCGCACCATGCCCGGGGGCAAGATGGATGTATTCATGAATAAATGGTGGGTAGAAAAAGAGAGGATAATAAGTAGTATTGCAAGGAAATCATGTGTGATAAACAATTACTAGATGATTGAGATCTAGAATAAAAGAGATTGCACTTGGATTAAATTTGACAGGGAATTTGATTGTGTGAATTTGGTTGTGAAAAACTTCTAGTGCTGGTGAGATATTTCAATTAAAACCAAGGTGCTCTTGATGCATCTTAGTTGAAATTATCACAAATGGTCAGATAAAGATTGCAAGGAATGCAAACTATACCAAATTTTGAAGTTTTCCCTGCGTATAAACATTATTTTTGGCATGTTTCCAACAAAAATCTTATTTATGTTTTTTTAACCTATGGTGTACGTCTTCATCATCATCATCAAATCCTGATTTCCCAACTTATCATCCAGCAATATTCAAGTAAATTATTTTTACAACATCAATTAAAGTTTTCTGTGTTCTTTCTATATCTTACACCTGCTCTTTAATTCTTCTAATTATAAACCATATTGGGGGCACCATTTCATTCAATTTTCTATTATTTTAGTATGTATTAAGGCAAACACCAAATTGCTCGGGGATATAGTATTTACTTTTTAGTAATATGATAAATCCATCTTAACACAATATCATTACTTTTTAGTAATGTGTTACACGTCATGTGTTGGACGTGCCTGTGAAATGTATAGGACTTTGAAAAGATAGATTTAAAACCAAAACCACCATTGACGTTGTTGAAATAAAGCACCAAACGTAGAGTCAAAAAGGAATATGTAATCGATTAAAAACTATAATAATAATAATAATAGAAAAATGTACTCACGAGTATCAATGTGTCTTCCCCTGGATTGGGTAAGCCTTTCAAGACCATGTCCTTTGATACATATCCTATGCCTCCTCTCCAATTTCTGTTAGGTTTATCGACAGTGTAAAATACCTGCAAAGTCACCCACAAAACGATCACGCACATTGAAGAGTTGATATCAATTTATAGCTAAAAAATTCATCGTAGATCTACCTTAAAATTTGCATAGCTAGCCGATAGTCTGTCAAGTTCATTTTTCAGTAGAATATCATCTGGCGATATGTTGGCATAGATTAAGGATACCTGATTCACCAAGGAGCTATCAAAAGAACCTGAATTAAACTAAATAACAACCTGTAGATTATTTGAATTTCCACTGTAGTAAGCAGCTAGCAGACATTTGGAGAAGTTTCATGTAAATTCATATAAACTTAGATTTGAGGGGGGAAAATAGTTTTCATCACCAAGATCTATGATTGTCAAATATTTGAGTTCAATTAAAAGAATCTCAAAACTACACCACTATTATTATACAAATCTCAAAAATTATTTTAAATTATAATTTTATATAATATCCTTTTATGCCATTACCCCTTGCACCTTCAATTCAAAGGATTTGCTTGCCTTTGAAGATATTCGCACTATATCTCTCGTTTATCACTAAAAAACCATTTTTCCATAAATATTCCCAATATATTGCTAGCTGCATAGCACTATAGCAAATGACGGGTTTAAAAGAAAACTATGATGGCACATTTGGTTCGCTGGAATATTTATTCCATTCCTTATGGATTCAAACGGAATTTGTATCTGTGTTTTGTGTTTAGTGACAAATTTGAATGAAGAATACCTATTCTCTGTCAGAATGTTAATTCCTTGATAACTAACAATAAGTCAGGATGAATCCTTGCTTGTACTCCCAGAACAAATATTCCAAAACACATGGAATCCCCTCCATAGTACTTCATTCATCTTGGACTCCAAAAAACTTTGTGCCACCCTCGTACTCCGAAAGCCTCATGGACTTGCCGCCGACTCATTGCTCCTCCAAACCCTATTGCTGTCGTCAAGTAGCTCCTCATTGCCACGTGCCACACTCACTTCTTAGATGATCAGTAGGCACTTGGCTAACATAATCCTTTCCCTGCCCTTCTTTTTAGCCCCATTATTCTATCAGTTTTGTTGCTTTCCTCTCTTCCCTACTTGTTTGGGTTTATATATTCTCCTCTTATTAGGTCGAGTATGATTGATAACATTATTGATGCAATGCTATCATTTGGTATATACATCCTCTGACTTGCCTATGCTTCAAACATGTTGTTAAAAGAATGACTACATTCACTTAAAAACCGACATAAACAAACTATATATAGAGGCTTGAAAATATGTGTGCACTTGACCAAGCCAAGATAAATTCATGGCAAGGCTTTGCCAAGCAAGAAGACAGTCTCATTAGGTCCAATATTGCCAGACCATTTCCCAAGCCTATTAATAAGTAAAGCATGCCCATCCCAGAAATAGGCATCCAGCTAGCCTAAGATCATAATTAGGTTGGCTAGCCTCACATCCAACTAGCACATAAGTTTGTTGGATTTGATTTAATCTTGGACCTGTAGTTTCAGATAGTATTGCATATTTGGTTCGGACCAAAGTTCATTTGGCCAAGTCACACAACACCTGGAAATTTAACCCTATGCCTGCCACAGCCTATCAACATGTCAATCTGAAACATTAACCCAGTCATGAGACTGTTTCATGACTGCTAGCTTATGAACAAATTGATTTCAAATAAACTATATGTAGACTTATGAAAAGGAGAAGATCGATTAAGATACATGCAAGGGCAACAATTGAATGGCAGAAACCATCAAAAATAGAAAATTGCGGCTTATAATATGATCAATGGACAAAAAGGGAAAATAAAGCACCTGGGTGTTGTCATCAGAATTCTTCAAAATAGCATTTACAACTGTAGCATTGGTGTGATACCAGTGCCCCCCGCAATCTAAGAAGGAAATAGATGTACAACCTTAAACTCACCAAACATGCGCCGAAAAAATTCAACATGGTATGCAATAAGATATGAGTCTGAAAAATGAAAATAAACTCAACAACACTAATAATCACAGGCGAACGTCGAGTCCATGGTTTGCGGTGCCGAGCCGTTTCGCCCGAAACAGGCGAAACGGTCTCGTTCCGCCTGAGCGCCGAAACCGGCTCGACGAGGAAGACGGTGCCGACGCAAGCGTCAGCGTCACGCACGCGCGAGTGGCGACAGCGGCGACAGCGGCGAGTGGCGACCGCGTGATTCGCGGCGCGCGACAGACCGAATCGCGCAACAGTGAACGCTCGGCACGCGCGATCAAACCATCTATGCAGCTTCGCCGGAGGCATTGCGGGACTCCCGGCGTCGCCGGAGGGGTCGCCGGAAGCCTCCGGCGTCGCCGGAAGCCTCGCCAGACGGTGGTGGAGCTGGACCGCGGCTCCTCCATCTTCGGCAGATAGAGGAGACGCTGGACGCGCGGGTCGGAGACGCTGCGGGCCTCCGGCGACGTCGTCGGAAGCCTCCGGCGTCGCCGGAATCTTCGCCGGAGGCTGCTGGAGCCGTCGGACGGGCGGCTCCGGCGAGTTCTCCGGCGGATCTCCGCGCGCAGGCGAAGGCTCAGCGGCGGATTCGGGAAAATCGGGAAAGAAATTCCCGATTTTCTCTGAAAATCTGATTTTAAAAAAAAAATAAATAAAAGTATTTATTTAAATTCAGCATTTCCTTTTTTAATTCAAAAAATTAAATAGATTTATTTAAGGAATTTTCTGAATTTATTTTTCTATTTTAAATATTATTTAAAAATTCTAAAAAAATTAAAAAACCCCTAAATAAAATCTAAAAAATTTCAAAAAATTATTTTATAATCTGATAATTATTTATTATATTTATTATTTTATATTTAATTAATATTTTAATATTTTTATCATTTTAAATATATATTATTTAAATAATTAAAATTATTGTTCCAAGTTTACTTGATAAAAATGTGTTGTAGTAGATTACTTTAATGAAGTTGTCAATTACAACATATTGTAATGTGTTGTATATTTTAATATTTTTATCATTACAACATATTGTAATGTATCAATTTTAATTCGAGTTATTGATAGATCAATTTTCTTTAAAGAAAGTTATATTTAATTGTTTTCTTAACAATATTAAGTTGTTCAATAATTGAAAATTTATATCAAATCAACATACAACTTATTTTTAAATTATACACAATAAATATATATTTATCTAATAATTATTATATATAAATAAAAAATACCGAAACCGAAACCGTATCGTTCCGGTCTGGGACCGAAACATCGGCACGGGTCGATACTTAAAACCTTGGTCGAGTCCCAACAACTTGGAATTCATTGGCTGCATGTGTAAGTTTAATATTCACTAATTTCCATCATGGGATAGTTTTGTAGAAGATACTGATCTTCATTAGTAAAAGAGAGCGCCAAAAGAGAATTTTTCACTTGTAGATAAATAATGTGAATTCAAGATTACATGGGCTTTAGAAGGCAACAACCTCAAACATTCACCCCCAAAGTTAAATCAATTTTTTCATAAGTAAAAGGAAAAATAACTATAGGTTTAGCCATGTACATTTCTTTCTCCGATCGCAATTGAAATTTTAACAAAAAAATTAGCTTTAGAGAAAGCATGTTTTGTCACCAGAGAAAGACTTGTACTAACTCACAGTTATTATGAGTTATTTTGCTCTATTTTCAAAGCTCCATAGTGGCCATTAGGAAAATGGACTCTTTTCTATTAAGTGGAAAGCATAAGCGCTCTGGGATGAAATGCCTTCTGTATTAGTAAAAAAATGTCACATTACTATGAAAAGAGGTATTACAAGAGATCAAAAGAGAGGAAGACTTGAACAAAAAGAAAAAATTGAATCCATAAACATGGCATACAATTTACAAGATGTCCAGATAATTATATAAGTGCTCTAAAGCAAGAACAATAACGAACATGAGGATAGTGGACAAGTGGGGATCATAGGAACTCCTTAGCAGAAATCATAATTTTACCACACTAAGGTAAAATAAAAAAAAAATGTAACACGGTTGCACTAAATACAAAATCACAAAAACTGAACAGATTAGTCATCTAATTAGCTAAAATACAAAAATGTAACGCAGTTGCACTAAATACAAAATCACAAAAACTGAACGGATTAGTTATCTAATTAGCTAAAATAAAAGTAAAACAAAGACATTAGTTGATGCATCACCTTAGAAATCAAGAGGTAACAATTGAACACAAAACAACATAAAGTAGAGAAGGCGTCCTCAAGTAGATCAATTACGACTATTAAACACCACCTAATAATTATTAATTGTATTTTTTTATACACATATATGTAATTTTCAGCCCCAGCGAAATTTCATAGAAGAAATTCGGAACTAATTACTGGTCACTTACCATTCCAATCTTCCTTTTCATATTGGGGCTATATCTGAGCTTCTCGATTGGCCTAAAGAAACAAAGAAAAAGAAGCTCAATTGGTAGAATACTTTTACATATGAATAGTTAATGATCAATTATCTAATTACCCTTTAACTTCAATGATATCTCCTGGCTTTAAGCTTGCAAAATGTTGACTCATTTTCCCCTCAGGATACACCTGCAAATACAGGAAGTAAATCCAGAACGTCAAGAAGTATAAACAAGATTGATGTTATATTGCAGAGAGATCATTTTACCTTGATTAATAAATCAAAGTAGCCTCTTGAGTCAGGATCTGATATGGGCGTATACCTGAGACATAAACCAACACATTCTGAGAGAGAATGACTGCACAATTGTCATTTCAATATGATATGATTCTTAGAAAATCTAAGACATGCAGCAAAAATCAAGAAGATAGATCTGTACTTCACTTTTACACACAAATCAGCAGTGATCAACAACTTTATATAATAAGCTTCTTATGATATGTGATTACAAAATAACAGAAGACAAAATAGAAGAACTATGCCAATCTAATTATTTTCACAAGTTCAAACTGTCACGGCACCTAAGGCTGATACCCGACCCGAATGAAGAAGGGTATGGAGGGATTTTTTTGAACCCGATTAAATAAGTGGGAAATCGGATATGAGGATTTTCGGATTCGGATATGGAGGTGGATTCGGATATGGAGGTGGGTTTTGTAGAATCCTACCCATACCCAACCCGAATATCCAATTAAATTATTATTCATTTATTTATATATTAAGCAAAGATTTCTTTTACTAAATCCCAAACAAAATCCAAAACCCACTAACACCTAGGGATGAGTAATAGTTCGATTAAACTGACCGAATTTAAAATTCAGTTCGGTTATTTAAGAATTTCAGTTTTTTTAAAAAAATATATCAATTATTTCGGGTAATTTAGTTCGGTTTCAATTTTAAAACTCCTAATTCAGTTAAACCGAATAAACCGATATAACTAGAACTTAAATTCCTAAACCGGTAAAGAACAACACCAACACCATAGTTCAGTTTAAAATCAATATTGGTCCGGTTTGTTCAATTTTTGATGGATATCTGATCTTTCGACAGGTATAGGGACGAGGATGAAAGTTAAAAATCCGATGGGATGGGGATGGGGATGGGGATGGAAGATATGGAATTTGACTCATTGTCATCCCTAACAGGACCAAGCCAAAAAACGAGAAAAAGGAAAATTGTACCCACAATAGAAAATTCATGTCTATTGCATACTTTATTGTATGGATTATGTTTGTGAGAGGTTCATAGGTTAAACTTAACTATGAACATTTTTAAAACAACATAATTATATTCTTGTTGCTAACAGATGTTTAATTCCCCAACAAGAAAACAAAAACCTAAAGAATACTTACGGACGAATGACATATTTTCTCTGCCCGTCTGATTCTTCTCCAATTGGAGCCCTGTGATTGGCAATCCGAAGACGGTTAGTAACAACATATTGAAATCATTCTAAAGTTAACCATAACAAAAGAAAAGACAGAAAATCACAAACATTGGCAGCCATGAAAAGAAGCAAATCAATATGAATACGATGCTCCTTCCTAAAAACTTTCACCTAGTTCTTTTCCAACAACAAATGCCCACTGTGGGAGCAAGATCCATTCAACTTATAGCATTGATTTATATTGAAAATAGTTTGTGTGCGCATATGTAACATATAGTTTGTGTGTGATTCAAGTGATTGCAGCTTTTGAGAACCTTCATTGTCATTCCAAGATTTGGTAATCCACTGGAAGTTGTGAGCTAACTAAGGGGTTTAGAAGGCTTAGATGAGTCTACTTCCGTTATCTTAGACTTCCCTTATCTATGACAAAGTAAGCCTAGCAAAGATTATATTGGCTACCAATCATCCAAACACAATTGTCATCCCTTTCCATATTGCCCAATGATTACAAAACTTCAAATGAAACCAATAAGTACAATCTTTTTATCTAGCAGCAGCGCTAATAAAATGATCATGTCAATCTTTTCAGGTCGAAAATTAGCAATTGTTCTATAATTGGCGTTAGATATGGTCAGGAATGTAAATACATGTTCATTGATGCATGACTATGTACATGTATGTAATGACCCTTCATTACATTACCAAGAAGGTGGAACCGCCACCTTAGCGGCCCCCTGGTCCCGGCCCATAAGTTTCCAGAGGGAGGCAAACCACGGTTATCACTGGTGTGGTGAGGCACTTGGGGTCGAGGGAATTAATGCCAGCAGACCAGGGTTTTATCCCCGTGCGCAACTGGCGACCCTCGAACCTGTGACCTCGACCAAATCGGCCAGGCGCCTTACCATCCGATCCAGTAGCACTATGAGATGGAGGATCAAGAAACATACCGTGTAAGAATGCAAGAAGCAACATCAAGACCTAATTTGGCAGTAGGATCAAATGAGAACCTGAAAAACAAAAAATAAGTAGAACTTCCTTATGACAAAAAATTGAACCCCTTTGGCAAAAGAAAACCAAGTATGAAGTACCTGAACAATTGACTATTATGACTGACCCTTGCAGTTTCTTGAAGCTTGAATTCCAACCACTTTTCAGGGTTCAATGCTGTTGAAAGAAAGAAACAAGACTACAGTAAGCACAACCAAATTGATCATTCCTGCAACCAACTACGATGTTTCTCAAAAGGAAAAAAAATAATAATTTGTGATAATATAGTCGTGACTCATGATGAACTCAATTTTCACCAAGTATGCTGCATTTTCTAATAGCCAATATAATTCTTTTACCATAAAGGCAATTGAAATACTCAAATAATAGTCAGACACTTAGAAATTAAGTCACAATTTATAGCATATCACCCAAGCCCTTATCAAGGTCAGCCACATCTGCTTAAAGAAAATAAGCAACTAGAGACACAGGACATTATTCATTTGAGTATTGGCACTAAACATAGATGTAGGAAAGTGACATAATATAGCATTTCAGAGTGGCACTCGCGCTCCTTAGTTCATACTCTTTGCCAAATATTATGTGGAGAGAATCCAACATAACACATAGAAAGCATAAAAGAAACAGTGTGTGTAATACAAAATCTTTCAAATGAATTCAAATGTTCAATAGAAAAAGGTTGACGAGAACTTACCAATAGCAGATTCATCACTATTGATGTCAAGTTGAACCTATGAGAACAAATAATCAGAAGTAAAGATAATTTAATATTAAGCATCTGTACTACTGATAAAATACTGATCACACACAGTTTCTCAAAGCGAAACTCTCATTGGCATGTCAGAGAAAGAAGTTTCAACAGAAGATGGAGTTAGATGGATTCCACAGAATTGCAAAGAGACCCAGTTTAGCATTCATTGACAAGCTCAAGATTTATAAAGTTCCTTTGTATAAGAATTTCTTTTCTAAGTAAATCGTCACTTCAAAGGCATAAAAGCTTCAGAAAGAAAGATGGTTGATTTGACTAATCAATTCAACGCATTTCATCAGATTGATGAGCATCGATTGAGCACAGAAGCTACATGTAAATCCAAACAGGCGGCATCAGAATTGCTGGCCCATACCGAATCCAAAACCTACGAACGCAAGCGCAAATCGGACGCCTTTCAGTTAACCAAATCAAATCGCAATGTCGGGAAGCAAAACTAGAAGAATCGATGAAAAACCAAAACGAACCACACTATCAGAAACCAAAACCAGAATACCCCACCAAATACGCCTCTCAAATAACAAAAGCGGATCGTAAAGTGACCAATTTTTCCGAAGGCAGCAGCGCGGATCCTTACGAAGGCAGGAGACGAACAGTAACAATAGGCGGCGGCGCCACCGAAGGTGGCAGCGGCTGCAACGAAGGGGAAGCGACGGTGCAAATTAGACGATTCTTTGGAGGCGCCGAGAAAAGCGGCGAGTGATGGAGCAGCAAGGTTGGACGAAAGGAGTCGCCTGAAAAGAGCCATCAGGCAAATCGAAGCGGAAAGAGGCAAAGCAGCGTCACCGGCCCGCCGATCCAACAGATAAACAAGGGCTTTGAAGACCAACCAGGGACCAGTTGAACGTCTATAGATCGCGATCTGGGTATGAAGCGACTGGAAGGGACATAACAAATTTAATAAATTTGATAAAGTTGAAATAAATTTAATCAAATTAAATATTATGAGGAACAAACGATTTATTTTAATTTTTATTTTTACATTTTAAAAATTATATTTTTATATTTTTTAAAAAATAATTTTATTACATCCTCTAATTTTTTAAAAAATATTATATTTTTTGAAAAAATAGACATGAAAAATATAAATCAAATGTGTTTTGCGAAAATCATATTTTTTTTCAGAAAATAAAAATAAAAAATAGAATGGAAAACAAAACTACTTAGGCTGCATTTAGTACGCTAATTTTTTATTTTCATTTTCTAAAAAAAATATGATTTTTTAAAAAATATGTTTAATTTATATTTTCCAGACTTGTTTTCTAAAAAAATATAGCATTTTTAGAAAACTAAAAAAAATAAAATCATTTTTTTAAAAATGAGAAAATACAGGAAAAATGAGAAAATCATTTTCTATTTTTATTTTTCAGAAAATCAGCTACCCTTGTTTTCCATTTTCATTTTATGTAGAAAATATGATTTTTTGAAAAACACGTTTGGTTTGTATTTTTCAGCATTATTTTCCAAAAAAAATATAGAAAATGTGGGTTTCTGGGAAACTAGAAAATAAAATAAAATTATTTTCCAGAAAATGAGAAAATGTAGGAGTGTTTGGTTTACTCTATTTTTTATTTTCATTTTCTAGAAAATGAGAAAACAAGGGGGGAGGGGGGCATTTGGTTTGCTTATTTTTCATTTTTATTTTATATAAAAAATACGATTTTCTGAAAAACGTGTTTGGTTTGTATTTTCCAATCTTGTTTTCCAGAAAAAGATATAGCGTTTTCTAGAAAATTAAGGAATGAAATAAAGTCATTTTTCAAAAAATAAGAAAATACGATTTTTTTAGAAAATGAAAATAGAAAATGGAGTAAATCAAACGCCCCTGTATTTTTTTATTTTTTGGAAAATTACTTTATTTCATTTTCTAATTTTTCAAAAAAATATTATATCTTTTTCTGAAAAATAAGATTGAAAAATACAAATCAAACACGTTATCTGAAAAATTATATTTTTTATGAAAAATAAAAATAGAAAATAAACCTATCAAGCGCAGTCATAGGTTTTTCAAAAAAATAAAAATAGAAAATAGGATAAATCAATAGCTCTCTGAATTTGGAAGCCTAATAATTTTGTTTAAAAAGAATGCTATAAAATGAAAGGTTGTTTTTGAATAATTATAGGCTTCTGCCGAGAGAGAGAGAGCGATGTGGCCGTAGCGGAACCCCTTGTTTCCGTTGGCTGCAGTGTAGAATGCCCAGTGCCAACCGTCCAATAGCCAAAACGCAGCGGCGAACTCCATTTCCTCGTTCCCTCGTTGTCTGGCCATGGAGTCCAACGCCGTGCTCTGGTTCCGGAAGGGGTTGCGGATCCACGACAACCCCGCCCTGGACTACGCACGCCGGGGAACCAACAACCTCTTCCCTGTATTTGTAATCGACCCCCGTTACCTCCATCCTGATCCCTCCGCCTTCTCCCTTGGTTCTACCCGGGCCGGCATCAACCGCATCCGATTCCTTCTCGAGTGTCTCTCCGACCTCGACTCTAGCCTCCGCAGGCTCGGTTCCCGTCTCCTTGTTCTCAGGGGTGACTCTGACCCAGCCTCGGCCATTTGCAGAATCGTTAAGGAAGTGAGTTAGCCCCGAAAACAACTTTTTTCTATCTTGTAAATCACGAGTTATTGAGTTCAGTTTTGTTACTCGTTGTTGTAGTGGAAGATCCGGAAACTCTGCTATGAATATGACACGGAACCGTATGGTCAAGAGCTGGACAGAAAAGTTAAGGTCATTTAGTTTGACTCTTGTCCTTCTTATTTCCTGTTTCATTTTCTAATGTTCGCGGTGTTCCAGAACTGAAAATGCAATTATTGTTCGTATTTCTATGAGTTTTCGATTGACTAATTATAAGATTATGATAGTTCGCTTCGGATTCTTGAAGGATTTTGCCGCAAAACACAGAATTGAAGTGTTCTCCCCGGTTAGCCATACCCTTTTCAATCCAGCGGATGTGATTGAGAAGGTACTTCACTGAAAACTTGTTAAATTGCTAGCACATGACATACTTAAATTTCATGTTTGTTTTCCTGGACAGACACTATATGCATATTCTTCTACTGATTATTCATTTTCTTCTACTTTCGTATTATGTCTCGTTCTGTGAAGAATGGAGGAAAACCACCTTTGACTTATCAATCGTTTATAGCACTTGCGGGGAAACCTGAGGGCCCACTTGAAGTGACATACTCTGAGCTTCCTCCCGTGGGAAATGTTGGAGAATCTGAATTGCTTACTGTTCCAACAATTCAGGAACTTGGCTACAAGGAAATGATAGAGGTTTGCTGCTTTGAGTATTGTTTTTGATTGATGCAATAGAAGTAGGTAATAATTTTTAACTAGAGGTTTCTGGTTGAAAACGAAGAAAAAGTGATATTCTCATACTGTATGCTGCCTTTCTAGGAAGAGTTTCCTCCATTTCGAGGTGGTGAATCAGAGGCTCTTCGGAGACTTAAGGAAGTTCTTAATGACAAGGTATTAAACCCTCTTTACCGTTATGATTATACTTTATTTACTACCAATGAAGTCTTTAATCAGGTGCATTCTAATAGGAGCTTGTTCTGGTTGTTTTTCTATATGTATTTTAATGTAAATATAAGGTTCGACCTGTCTATTCATTCTTTAGATTGAAGGAGAATGGTGGAAAAGGAGTTCTGGTTTAAAACGAGTAAATGATGGTATCTTCCAAATTTTACACCGGCATTGTGCAAGAATTTGAGAATTAAACCTCCTCTTGCATTTGACCTAGTTACTTTAAACTGATCTTGCTGTCAAGGAATCTCTTGCGCTTGGCTGCTCTTATTAGCTTCGCTTCCTTGAGAATCAAAGTAGTTTTTAAAATATTCGAGATTCTTAAAAAATTTTGCAAACAGAAAAAAATATAAAATAAAATAATAAAGAGAAAATGAGTTGCTGAGGGTTATGAATTTGTAGATTCCACAGAAAGGAGCACAATTAGGTTTTTTGTTTACTGCCATACTGCATTTTTTTTCCATTGTTATTTTTAGACCCTGAGAACAAATAAAAAACAAATAATCCTCAATTGTTTCAACCTCTCTTGGATGATCTAGCGAATACTCTTTTCAAGGTTTATTTCTTCAATTTACTGTTTATCTTTCTTCTTTTGGAAAATTTGTGTACCTTTCTTAACTTAGGAATTTTTCAGGAATGGGTAGCAAATTTTGAGAAACCAAAGGGTGATCCGTCTGCCTTTCTGAAGCCAGCAACCACTGTTTTGTCACCGTATCTGAAAGTAAAGTTAAATTATACGTGAGGTTTGTTAGGCATTTTTAAGTCTGTATGGTGATTTTGCTTTAATAGTTGGAATTTGGCAGTTTGGTTGTCTTTCTTCAAGGTACTTTTATCAACGCCTTGACAATGTCTACCAAATTGTTGGGAAGCACACATCCCCTCCAGTTTCACTTTTGGGTCAGGTTAGCTATTAACGAGCACTTTATCTTCAAGTGTACTTTATGAAAATAACTAAATAAGCTAATGTCATTTGGACAATTTGATGATAGTTACTATGGCGTGAATTTTTCTACACGGTGGCCTTTGGAACTCCAAATTTTGATCAGATGATTGGAAATAGGATATGCAAACAAGTAAGTTAACATCTCTGTCCCATGTTTTTTGCAATTCCTATCATGAAAGGAATTTAGGGATCAGTCCATGTGGACACAGTGAAACTGTTACTGTACCTTGTATTCAGAGCCTTGCACATATTTGCCCTTTATTCTGTATTAGTGCATTGCACATGTTTTTTGCAACTCTTATCCTGAAAGGAATTTAGGGATCTGTTAACGTGGATACTGTAAAACGGTTACTGACCTTGTACTTATAGCATTTGCATTTGCACATATTTGTGCTTGTTCTGCACTATATTGCATTTGTTGACTGAAAGATCCCACTGTTAAATGCAAGGTTCCTTGGAGAGAAGATGAAGCTTTGCTTGTAGCTTGGAGAGAGGGCAGGACAGGATATCCCTGGATTGATGCCATTATGATACAGGTACACTCACCTAATTGTTCAGTAAGTTTGTAATGTGTTTTAGGCAAACTAGATGTTTTACTTGCATATTCCATAAGTTCTGAAGATATTCTTGATTCACCGCTAGCTTAAGAAGTGGGGATGGATGCACCATCTGGCGCGGCATTCTGTTGCATGTTTTTTAACACGTGGTGATCTGGTATTATCTTAAATCAACTATTCTTCATTGTCTGTTAACTCTCTTGCTTTCAGTGATCTATCGATCAGCGTTTGAACAGATTGACAGAACTTAGTTGTTTTACAAATTCAATATAAAAGGTAACAAGAATAATCCTATTATTCTTTTATGAATGGAAAGGTTTGTGAATCCACAATCAGGTATCTTTAAAATTCAATGCTTCTTTGTTAGAAAAGCGAACCACCCTCAAAGGTAATGTAAGTTCGAGACAAAATAAAACTATTGAAGCAGCATATCCCATTTCCTTTTTTTTTTAGTAAATCATTATTTCTGCAACTTGACATTTATGCTTTCGCTTTGTGTCAATAGATCAACAGAGTTTTCAAGCGGTAATATATATGTTGGGCTAGATTGTTCAACATTGTAATCTACAAAATGATATAGAATTGGCATCTACAACATGTATGGTGAATGAATTTTAGAGTGATCATAAAGCATCATTTATTAAATAAATAAAAGCATCTAATAAAACTGAATAAAAATATGATTTTTTGGTCAAATTATAGGCACCTAGAATAACTAATTAAACAAAGGGACTGTGATAGACATCTATTGTAACCAAATAAAAGCACTTGCATTCTATTTATTGTTATTATTTTTTTTTAAGAAAAATACACCTTAGTGAGTGCTCCTGCATCGTGGTTAAAAAATTTTCATGCTCCTGCTATAATTAAATAAAGACACCTACTATAACTAAATAAAAACACTTAAATATAATTAAATAAAGACGTACCCTTCTATAGTTAAACATTTTGGTGTACTTTTTATAACTAAATGACCACACTTACTACAATTAAACGAAAACATCTACTATAAATTAATATAACTATACGCGTGCATGTTTTTTTTATTATTATTTTTGCCAAATGAAGGTAAATGTTATAATTAAACAAATGTACCTACTATAATGAAATGAAAATATAATTATTTTATTAAAACAACTAATAAAATGTTTAATAAGTGCTGTAAACATTTGTGTGGTTCCGACTTCGAGCATCCTTCAACGTGGATGACTTCACGTAACTTTTTCCCAAATAATATTGGAGATTCCTTTTCTGTTCATGATAAGATATTTGACCTGAATCGCAGTTTATCCACTGGGAAAAAGGACGTGATGTTTTTGAGAGATTACTTCTTGATTCTGATTGGGCAATTAACAATGGTAATTGGTTATGGCTTTCTAGTTCAGCCTTTTTTAACCAGGTGAGACTAATGCTTTTCCCTGACACCATAATCAACTAATTTTACTGTCTATCTGCAATAGATGGTTTCTGCTTTGGTGATTTTATCCACTTTCTCTTGCTTATTGTTAGTACTACCGTATCTACTCTCCAATTTCTTTTGGGAAGAAGTATGATCCTGACGGAATTTATATTCGACATTTTATCCCTGTGCTAAAAGGTACTAAACTTGTTACAAACCAAGTTAATCACTGTGATGATCAATTGTCCATTTTGCGTTCACTTGATTTGTTGCAGATATGCCAAATGAATATGTTTATGAGCCTTGGACAGCTCCTTTGAGCGTCCAAAGGAAAGCAAACTGCATAATTGGAAAAGACTATCCAAAGCCAGGTCAGGCGCTTATTATAATTCTCTTTTGGTTTTCACATTGACACTGCCAATCTGTATTGTGTTTTGTGGAATAGGTTAATACAATCGTACGTTCTCTTTTATTATTAAAAGCTACTTTAGGCTATTTTTTATCAAGGTTAGTCATGGATTCATGCTGCTGAAATCTCGACAGTGATCGGGCATGCAAATTTTTAAGAATATTTATATTGTCAACCTACTCTTATTAAAGTTCTACCTTCGCAAATTTCTATTGCGCTATGTCAACTTGTACTAGAATGAAGAAACCTCACTGAGATGTTCAGCGAATCGGTTTCTTTTCTTTGTCATATTATAATCTTAAGATTCCCAAGATATTGCTTGTATTGTTGTTGTTTATTTTTTCTTTATTTGTTTTGATTTTTTATAAAAATTAAAAAATATATATTTTTTAACCTTCACCGACCTCATAAAAAATTTCTATCATGCAGCATTAAAAAATTTCATGCTGCGTGATAGAATTAACTAATAACTTCTTTGCTCTGACTCTTTATCTTTTGTATTTTCTACTCTAATAGATTTATTTCTTCTCTATAAAATCTATCGTCTTTAAATATAGAAGCCTAGAATATTTGAGGGTAAGTTAATAAGACAATGTGAAGTTGTACAGAATAAAAGCAACTACTTGATTTAGTCCAATCATGGATATAGGGTGACACATTGTTTTATTCATATCCTCGATGCTCATATAAATGATATGTTTGGCACTTTTTCCGCCTGTAATGTCACTTGGTGTACCCAAACATGTGTAAGTTTCCTCATCATCGCGTTGTTACTTTTGAAACTAAAAATGAGTTTGCATTCTTTATTTTTACTGATCAAACTTTTCTTTTTCCTATGGGAATTCTTGCAGTGGTCTCCCATGATACTGCCAGCAAGGAATGCAAGAAAAAGATGGGGGAAGTGTACGCCAAGGACCGGTCTATGAAAAGAGGCAACAAAGCATCTTCTAAATCCGCAACGTTGCGGAAGAGAAAAAAATAACAACTAACGCTACAGTGACAAAGTTGATATTTATGGTTTTCCAGTGAGTGTTAGCGTTTTTGAAGCTATGGCAGAGAGGGATGCCTCTGTTTGGACTGCAATGATCTCAGGACTAGCAAAGAGGCTAGGATGTTTTGGGCGAATGAAAGCTGCTAGGGGAGATTCGACAGAACCCAACTCGATCACATTCTACATATCAAAGAGAACTAAACTCAAGTGGCAAAATATTGTATTAATTAGTTGCCATGCACAATGACAGAATATGAACATACTGTTAGTGTCACATACACTTGAGTGTAAGATCCAGCGAGATCTCATCATCAACCTCTGCAAATCGCAGAGTAGAATTGGCGCCCGTTTCTCCATTGGCAGCCTCGCATGATAACGTGTTCATCTGTAAACATTATCCTTAGTGAGTCTTTTATGTATGTATTGTCTATATATATATTTATTAATTATATACCTTGCGGTAAATGGTTCCATCCTCCTCAACGTGCCACCCTGCCTCCCGGCACAATGCTTTGAGCACGTCGTTTTGGTCTGCATGCTTGGGCAGTTGGTAGTCGCCGTGAGCCCTCAGCCCCGCGTATATCTTCGCAGCCACCCTCCGCCGCTGCTGCTCCCGGCGGCGATTGTTCTCCCTCTCCCGTGGACTCGGCCACCGGTCCGACGTTTTCAGCGCCCCATCTCGCCCTTTCCGCCGCACCCTCCATGGCCCGGCTGTCTCCTTTATGCATCCCTTCTTAACCTTAGCCATACTTTCCTCTCCGTGGTCTTCACTGATCGATCTCGGATCCATGCCTCTCTTCGGGACTTGGAATAATTAGCAAATGGGAGCATATAAGAGATAGACCTGGATTCATGTACAAGAGCTAGGTAGGAATGATCAGGGTCACGCAAAGAACAGGGCAAGGGGAGATGGAACACATATATACATGAATTGGTGATGAAGAACGTGCATGAATGTAGTTTGTGTCTGGCTCAGGCTTAGTACGTAGGAACAGTCGCCTCGATCATTAGATGCTCTTAATTATCCTATTAATGATTTATAACATCGTTCGTTAGAATAATTAGAAGTGGTACAGTACGTCCCTACATGTAGTCATGCCTTCTGCATGAATTGGATATATAAATAAATTGAACCAGAAAATTGTTCCCTCCCTTCGCCTGTGATGAATTGATCTTGTGGAGAATATTGTCGTGAATCTGATCATGCGCTTTTGCGCTCGGTTTTATCGTAATGATAAGAGAAAAACACACTATCGAATATGTGGATGAGATTATTATTGATGATATTGATGTGGCAAAATCCTGCAACACCGCGTGGACGGTGTAGTGAAAAGTCAGTGTTGAACTATCAAACAAAGTCAAGATAAATCAAACGTGATCCAAAAGGAATCGAACATAGCCAAGAAAAGAGTCAATCTGGTCGAATCAAACCTTACGCACTTCCCCAAGATCCAAGTTTGATCAAGGACAAGTCGGCTATTATGCCGCAGTTTCGACAACATATGTTTCAATTTCGGATTCCGACATCGCCCATGCCTCTGTCTCAAAGCACGACACTATCGCCCAAGTTTCAATCTCAGATCTTGGCATCGACCATCCATCAACCCCAGATCTCAATCTCAATCGCTAACATCCTCTCAGTGTCATTAGATCCCGGCACAGCCCAAGCCTCAGTTTTAAATCCCGGCATCGCTCAGACCTCAACTCCAAATCTCGACCTCAATCGCCAACATCCTCTCGGTCTCAGATCCCAGCATCGCTCATGCTTCAATCTCAGAGCATAACACCATATGTCTCAGTCTTGGATCCTGACATTCTCCTTGTCTTGACCTCAACCACCTTCATCCTCTCTCAGCCTCAATCGCCGACATACTCGACGCCTCAATCTTGGATTTCAGCATCCTCTCAAATCCGGGCACCATCTATCTTAGTCTTGGATCACGACATTGTCCATATATGCCTCGATCTCAAAGCACTAACACCATCGCCTAGGTCTCAGTCTTGGATCTCGACATCACTTAGACCTTAGCCTAGGTCTCAGTCTTGGATCTCGACATCACTTAGACCTTAGCCTAGGTCTCGATCTCGATTACTGACATCCTCTCAGTCTCAGATCCCGGCACCGTACAACCCTCAACCCTAGATCTCGATCTCAGTCGTCGACATTCTCTCGGTCTCAGATCCATGCATCCTCTTTCGATCTCAATCGTCGACATCATCCTTAACCAACCTCGTCCACCCTTAGGACTACCCTAGCCCACTGAACACATAGGGTGCACGTGGAAGTGGCGTAATCGCCTCAATAATGAAGCTAAATTTCCCATAGGATACAAATAATAATGACAAATATTCCATAGTACGTGGTGATAGAACTTGGGTTTTCTCCTAACCGCATGAATTCTAAAAATAAAATAAGAATTCTAAGGAGAAAAGACAAGACGTATAATAATAGATCTATTGTTTCTTCGAATTATGGCGTGACAAGAATAAAATAATATAAACTGAATGACAAGGAACCTGATTGAAGAGCCATCGTCCTTGTCGTAGCGTCGTCGGCTTGATCCCTGTGGAAGAAGATGTAGCGGAAGGAAGAAGGAGGATCTTCCAACAGGCTTAGGTTTGACGGCTCTGTAAAGTTTCTTGTCAATGGGGAACAAGAAACTAGGTCATAAAATCACTTAAACCCTTGGTGACCTCTCCTTTATATAGCAATCCAATCTGTTATCAGCCCATAGATAATAATAGATTGGTCTAAAGGGTTCTATACATTGAACTCGCATCCAATAATCCGAAACTCAATAAACATAAGTTAGATCACTTTAAGGGCTCAAATTGTATTTACTTGTGTAACTTACAAATAAGTCCACCTAATAGAGATAATAATAATAATAATATCCAACAATCTCCCACTTGGGCTATATGTGAGTTGTATAGTAAATACAAGCAAAATTTTAGTTGATATCAAACTTTATGGGTACAAGATACCCCTTTAAACAATCTGGTCCATTAACTTCATTGGTATAGGAATAAAGAGGTCATAGCTACTGTATATGATCGTAACAAGCCCCAACAGTAATCACAATACCAATGTCATTAACGACATAGATCAAGATGCGGATGTATAGAGTTGAAATTACATGAAATGTGATCAGTACATGTCAATTTCCAACTGGTCCAAAGCGACTCAAAAGAGTCTGATCATATTTGCAAACACCTTATGCTAAACTGCAACAGCAAATCAATATCCAAACTTTATGATTCTAAAAGGAATCTGTATCATATTTACAAACACCAAATGCTAAACAGCAGTAGTAAATCATGATATCGTATTCAGAGCGTCAAACAAACATATGAATTCCCATTATTATTTTTGAACTTTAGGTACGTACAATAATCAAAATAAAAAATGTTTGCCTTTATTAACATAGAGCAATAAAATAAATACAGACTCCCACTAGATGAGTTCTTCTTCCATAAGAAGAACTCCCATATCCACAACATGCGCATGAAACACCTTGGGCACCAAGCCTTTGGTAAGTGGATCGGCCAACATGGAATCTGTGCTGATGTGCTCTACCATGATCTGACGACTCTGAACTCTCTCTTTAACTGCTAGAAACTTAATGTCGATGTGCTTGGACTTCGACGAACTGCGGTTGTTCTTGGCATAAAGTTCTGCAGCTTTATTATCACAGTAGATCCTCAGTGGTCTGTCAATGCCATCAACGATATGCAATGCTGTGATGAAGTTCCGCAGCCAAATCCCGTGATTGGATGCTTCATAGTATGCTACCAATTCTGCCTCCATAGTAGAAGTAGCTACTAGCGTTTGCTTGACGCTCTTCCAAGATATAACCCCTCCAGCAAGCATGAAGATATAGCCTGAAGTGGACCTCCTGCTATCTAAGCATCCAGCAAAATCGGAGTCTGAATAACCAATCACCTCCAGATGATCTGACCTCCGATACGTGAGCATGTGTCTTTTAGTTCTTTGCAAATACCGCATCACTCTTTTAATTGCTTTCCAGTGCGCCGGTCCTGGGTTATTAACATATCTGCCTAACATCCCAACTACAAATGATATATCTGGTCGAGTGCAAACTTGTGCATACATGAGACTTCCCACTGCTGATGCATATGGAAATTGTTCCATCTCCTTTATTTCAAGTTCAAGTCGTGGACACTGCTGCAAACTGAACTTGTCACCTCTTGACACAGGTGTGTCACCAGGTGTACAGTTCTGCATGTCATACCTTATAAGCACCTTCTCAATATAAGCTTGTTGTGAAAGTCCAAGAATGTCTCTTGATCGATCATGACAGATCTGAATGCCTAGAACAAAAGATGCTTCACCAAGATCTTTCATTTCAAATTTACCAGATAGAAATGACTTGGTTTCATGCAGTAGACCCTTATTATTGCTCGCAAGCAATATATCATCCACGTACAAAACAAGTATAACAAACTTGCTCCCACTGAACTTGACATATATGCACTAATCAACGGGGTTCTCTCTAAATCCAAATGAGATAACCACTTGATCAAATTTTCGGTACCATTGACGGGATGCCTGCTTTAAACCATAAATGGACTTCTTTAATCTACATACTAGGTGCTTTGAGTCAGAGGACTCAAAGATTTCCGGTTGCACCATATATATAGACTCCTCTATGTCTCCATTGAGGAATGCAGTCTTTACGTGCATTTAATGTAGCTCCAAATCAAAATGAGCTACAAGTGCCATGATTACCCTAAGGGAGTCTTTCGTCGACACAGGTTAGAAAGTCTCCTTATAATCAATGTTTTCCTTTTGAGTGAATCCCTTGGCAACAAGACGAGCCTTATACCTTTCGATATTGCCCTTCGAATCTCGTTTGGTTTTAAATATCCATTTACAACCAACGGGTTTCGAATCTTCAGGCAATTCGACAAGTTCCCAAACGTCATTGTCTGTCATAGACTTCAACTCTTCTTGCATGGCGTTAATCCACCTTTCAGGGTTAGAGCATTGTTTGACTTCTTGGAAAGATATAGGATCACTTTCCAACCCTATATCAAACTCATGCTCTTGGAGATAAACATAATCACGAGAATTCGTACTTCTCCGTTCCCTTGTGGATCGCCTTAAGGGCACTTGTGTTTGAGGTAGTTGAGGTACTTGCTCATCAATATGAGGCAATACTTCAATTTCAGTGGTAGGCTCCTTCAATTGCATTGGAGATGTCATGAGAATATCTTGGTTCACTACGCTCACTGGATGTGCAATATCCATAATGTGTGGTATGGTAACCATACCACTACTGATTGCACTAGTAGTGACAATAAGAGGATTGCCAACGCTTTCCTCAAAAGATTCTTCCTTGATTTTATCTCTCCCACTGTCCTCAATAAACTTGGCGTTTCCCGTTTCGAAGAAGGATCTATTAGATGGATCATAAAATTTATACCCCTTTGATCTCTCAGAGTAATCTACAAAATTGCAGCTAACAGTTCTCGAGCCCAGTTTCTTTTCATTAGGCTTGTAAGGCCTAGCCTCAGCTGGACAACCCTAGACGTGTAAATGCCTAATGCTAGGCTTTCTACCCGTCCACATATCGAATGGGGTTTTAGTTACTGTTTTACTAGGTACTCTATTGAGAAGGTAAACTGCAGTCTTGAGTGCCTCACCCCACAAAGACTCCGGTAGAGAAGTGAAAGCCATCATACTTCTCACCATGTCTTTTAGGGTTCGATTGCGACGCTCAGCTACACCATTCTGACTGGGTGTACCAGGCATGGTATACTGAGCACAATCCCACACTCAGCAAGGTAATTTGTAAAAGGTCCTGGACGTTGTTCACCTGATCCATCATATCGACCGTAATATTCTCCTCCACGGTCGGATCGGACGACTTTAATTTTCTTACCTAGTTGAAGTTCAACTTCGGCTTTGAAAATTTTGAACATGTCCAAAGATTGCGACTTCTCATGAATAAGGTACAAATAGCCAAATCTAGAATAGTCGTCTATGAAGCTAATAAAATATGTGTGTCCATTCCAAGATGTCTTAGGGGATGGTCCACAAATGTCCGTATGTATTAGCTCCAAAACGTCACTACAACGGCTAGCCCCTTTGTTCCTTTTGTTAGTTGTCTTCCCCTTAACACACTCTATGCAGACATCAAAGTCTGACATGTCAAGAGAATCAAGAATTCCATGTGACATTAACCTTTCTAGACGTTATTTGGATATATATCCTAAACGCCTATGCCATAACATAGAAGAATTCTCGTTGGTCAATTTACGTTTCGTACCTACACTATGCATTATCACGTTGTCAGTCGTAGGAGTAAAGGTGTTTAATTTATAAGGCTTATCAACCAAGGAACCATTCCCAATCAAAATTGAATTATAGAAAATACTAAACATTTCATTTCCAAATGAACAAGAATAACCTGATTTGTCCAAACAAGAAATTGAAATTAAGTTTCGCCTGAAAGACAGTACAATGAATGTATTCTCCAAATCCAAATAAACATCAGTTCCTAAATAAAGCCTAAAAACACCAATAGCCTCTACTGCAGCCTTTTTTTCATTTCCCGTATAGATGTATCTTTCACCATCAAGTGGAAGTCGGCTCCTGAGACAACCCTGCATAGTGACACTTATGTGAGTAGTAGCACCAGTATCTATCCACCAAGTGTCAATGGGTACAATAGCTAAATTGACTTCTGAACTAACAAAGTTGAGAAGTTTACCCTTCTTTACACGCCAGTTGGCGTACTTGAGGCAGTCTTTCTTCATATGACCTTTCTTCTTGCAAAAGTAACAAGTGAATTCTTTATCCTGCTTCTTTCGCTCCTTATGGTCATTGCCTCCAGAATCTGCAGTTTGCTTTCCCTTACCTTTGTTATTGATCCTCTTTCGCTTCTTGCTCGCATTTTGAGAACCAGATGCTAAGTGAGCACTTTCAGATGTCTCAATTTCAGTCTCCCCTCCTCTTGCACGCATTGAGCAATAAGCTCATTCAATGTCCACTTTTTCTTTTGAGTATTATACGATATCTTAAAAGGAGTGAACCGTGCAGGCAGAAACATCAAGACGAAATGCACCAACATACTCTCAGACATATCGAGTTTTAGTGCTTTTAGACTTGTCACTATATTGGACATCTCCATAACGTACTCCCTTATGTTTCCTTTACCACTATACCGCATGGTTACCAACTTCGTAAGAAGTGTGGTAGTCTCGACCTTTTCATTTGAGGTAAATCGGTTTGCCAGTTGGTTAAGGAAACTCCTAGCATCTTCACTCTCTGTTATTGAGCCCTTTATTTGTGCTGGTATGGAAAGCTTCATGATGCTTAGACTCATGCGATTTGATCTCTCCCACAGCTGAAATTCAGCCCTCTGCTCTATAGTGCTAGCACTGGTCAAAGGTGCGGGACGATCATTCCTTAATGCATAGTCCAAGTCCATGCAGCCTAAGACTACGATCACGTATTCTTTCCATTCAGCAAAATTCGAACTAGTTAATGTCGGGATGTTATTAATGTTGGCAGTTACAGATTGCACTGAAAAAAAAAATTATCTAAGCTCACGATTTAACTAAAGCCAAGAACATATATATATATATATATATATAATAATATAAAAATAAATATATATATATATATATATATATATATGAAATAAAATCATGCAGTAAATAAAATTTTAAATGCATTTAAATGGCTCCTTATGAGATACCAAATACAACATTGTATTGTAGTGTAGATTAAAATATAATTTGTTAGCGGTACTCTCTGATATAACTCAACCTTTAATTGGCCGCACAATGTGTTCTTGTGCCATAATATGACCTTATAAGTGGCGAATCCAGATAGAAATAAAAGGTGCCAAAAAAAAAAAAAATATCAAAAAAATATAAAAGACTAAAATACTATGTATAAAAATTTATGCATACCAATAAGTAATTATTCCTATACATCAATTATGAATTATATACAGTTTCAAGATGATTATTGTAATATATTATAGAGAAGGAAAGAATACTTATTAATTATATTGAAATAATAAAGAACGCTAAAATATAATTATTAGCATTAGCATTAAAATAATTGATTATTTTTTATTAATTATTTTTCAAATGACAATTTTAAAAAAAAAATTTAACAAATTTAAAACATCATATATATATATATATATAATTGATCAGGTGCGGACCGCGGTGATCATCGGTGACCATCAGCGGCCTTCGGCCGCCGCCCTCGAACAAAACTATAACCTAGGGGTGAGCGATGAATCTTAGGGGTAACGATGAACCCGTCGGGTAGCAATGAACCCGTCGGCATTAGGTAACGGTTGATCGGTCAGGTTGACCGATCATGCAGCTGTCTGATCGGTCAGGGAGGTCTCTGACCGATCAGAAAAATCAATTCTATATATATATATATATATATATATATATCATGAACCCCCTTGGCTCCGCCGATGACTTTATATGAGTTATATATTGGTCCATAGCTTACAACAACTTTAATCTGCCACGCAATATGTCTTCCTTTGGGCCGACATATTTTGTGCATGATCAGAACAAAAAATAAATTTTGTTCAATAGTTATAAACTATCTTAAGCATATATCTGGCATAAAAGTATTCTTCTTTTGGGCCGATTACTCTTAGCATAGATGTACGTTTATCAATACAAAATACACTAAATCTACCTAAGGTGCCTTCCTTTGGGCCGACACAATAGTTCAACTTAGTAGCACATTATATAGATAGACTCAAGAAAATTCTAGATATTTTAACCGAACAGATAATTTCTTTATCAACCTTAATAATTCTAAAAGTAGATTTATAAATCGATTGATACCATATAATAATTAATTAGTTTACCCAATTAATTATCGTAATCAATTTAAAAGTCTACTATATGTAATTATATAATGATATATAGAACCCTCCTTTAAAAATTAAAGTTTCTTTATGGTTCTATAATTAAATAATATTAAAAAAATATTATTTAATCTCTTTATCATTATGCATTAAATATATATATATATATATATATATATATATATAATGTATTAGTTTTATATATATATATATATATATATTTTTTTTTTTTTATATATATATATATATATATAATTTAGAAACAGTTAGGTTTTTTTTTAATTCATTCTTTGAAACAGTTTTTTTTTAACGCGAAAGAAAAAAAATTGTTTCCTATGAAAGAACTTTTCATCCATTGTACAAAAAATTAAAAAATTTTAATCGATATAATTCCTAATTCATCTTATCACAAATTTAAGATGATAATCGATTAAAATAAATTTCTACAATCAATTAAATTAAATTTATTCTGTTCATAATTTTAGACTTGCTAATCGATTGATTGACCAAGTCAATCGATTAAACCATCATAATTTAATCTAAAAATTAGGTTAAACCTGACGGTTTTTTTTCCGACGTTTTCATTTTTCACATAAAATATGAAAATCTTAGAAAAATAAGTCTATCCTAGAATTTTTCTTTTACATGATTTTCGACGATAAAAATTGTATTATACTAGGAAAACTTAATCTAGCATACATACAATAAATCGACGAAAAAAAAACTTAAACTTTATCGCCATAAAAACGAAGAAACAAAGCCAAGGCTCTGATACCAATTGATAGAACTTGGGTTTTTTCCTAACCGCATGGATTCTAAAAATAAAATAAGAATTCTAAGGAGAAAAGACAAGACGTATAATAATATATCTATTGTTTCTTCGAATTATGGCGTGACAAGAATAAAATAATATAAACTGAATGACAAGGAACCTGATTGAAGAGCCATCGTCCTTGTCGTAGCGTCGTCGGCTTGATCCCTGTGGAAGAAGATGTAGCGGAAGGAAGAAGGAGGATCTTCCAACAGGCTTAGGTTTGACGGCGCCGTAAAGTTTCTTGTTAATGGGGAACAAGAAACTAGGTCATAAAATCACCTAAACCCTTGGGGACCTCTCCTTTATATAGCAATCCAATCTGTTATCAGCCCATAGATAATAACAGATTGGTCTAAAGGGCATTGAACCCGCATCCAATAATCCAAAACCCAATAAACATAAGTTAGATCACTTTAAGGGCTCAGATTGTATTTACTTATGCAACTTACAAATAAGCCCACCTAATAGAGATAATAATAATAATATCCAACACGTGGCACCGTGTGAATGAAGAAGTGATTATATGATTGTCAAATCTAGTCTCTTAGTAGCCTACTCTCAAACACGTGTCGCTTGGTGTGAGGGGCAATCAACGATTGTTGGATCTAGTATTCCCGCTAGCCAATACGAGGATGATACAACGTTGAACGTGAAAAGACTCTTCCAACAACTATAAAAGCCCTAGATCGAGAAGGTAAATGCAAGGGATTTTGATTCCAAATTCTAAACACTCCCTTCGATTCCATCAAGTTTTGTCCTTTTTCGTTATCTTCTTCCTTCAGCATACTACCTCAAGCAAACCTAACTTAAGTGTCAGAGTGACCTGTTGAGACTCTTCAATGTTAGTGTAACTCTCTTTTGGAATACCTTTTAATCCTTTCCTTTCCTTCACCGACGATAGTCGGAGAACACGTATATTAAATCGTTCGTTAACGGATGACTTCACTGTGGTCGATAAATTCACTCGCTAGCTAGTTTAAGGCTTAATGATTCTCTGCGGAGATTTTGTGTGAATTGACTACATTAAAATGGACACTTAGTTATACCAAATTGCTATAACAATAACACTTATTTATTTTTAGTAAGATATTAAATAATACTTTTTAATTCATCATATTAAACTTTTATATTAAATTTAGTTATAAATTCAATCGTGATGTTTGATTATATACCTAATTATACATTTATCGATCATGACAATATTACTGACACTAACTAGTAGAACGACGGTAGAGTATTTTTTTTAATTTTTTTTAGATATTTAAGAATTCTCAATTTTAATAAATTAATAGAGATTTTTTTAATAAACAATTAACTTAAAAATACTGAACTAATGAATTACTCGGTGCTTCCTAATTTATCTAAGATGATAAATGAACGATAGAATTTGTAAAAAATCGGAGGGTCGAATCCCATCCTTCTATCCTCGAAAGATTTAGATAAATAGGCATACGGTTTCTGTCAGATCTAGGAAATATCCAATAAACTATGTAAAATCTCTATCTATAAACGTTAAATTCACTGAATTGAATGTATTTATTAGGGTGTAGCCACCTTCATCACCATTCATGGTCGAATATCGCATATCTAGAAAGCTTATGACCTAAGCTATCTATTGGTATCACTTTTATAATGAAATATCGAGATTTAAAATATTAAATTTTAAAATAAAATATAATAATAAATAGATGAACTAAATCGAGGACATGAAATGAGATTACTAAATTAAAAGTGAAACTAGTTTGAATTAAATTCAGGTACGGAGATAAGGATTACTTTGATTTAAATCAGGATTGATTTGGAGTTGATTTAGTCAAGTTATGGCCAAATCAAGTTTAATATTTAAACATGATCGATCAAGTTAAAACGAATTAGGATATTTTCGAGGAAAACATTGATATTTTTTCTCTCCCTTTTCTCCTTATGCATGTCGCAACCCGCCATATCGTATGTCACCTCTTCGTTCATTCTTCTCTTTTATTTTTCTCTTCCTCTTCTTCCACAATTGTTTCTTCTCTTTCTCTTCTTCAACGATAATAAACCTATAATTTGTTCCTCTTATCTTCTTAAGCACAAGAGCTTTCTTTTTTTCTCCTTTCTCTTCTTCAATGAATAAGAAATGCAATATCAACCCTCACATCTCCCTCTTCTTATATTTTTAGGGTTTTATTGACACTACAAAAATAGTTATGTTTTTACTTCTTTCTCTCCCTATTTCCTTTCTTCTCTATTTTTCTCAGAAACAATGATCTTTTAAGAGGAGTAAGTTATTTTTTTCCTTTCATGTTTAATTAATTAAAGAAAAGTTGTAAAGGATAAATCTTATTTTATTAGGTTGCTCGTTATGATGATTATTTAGATTGCACTAAAGTTATTTTAAAAACGACGAGGATCGATATATCATTGTTTCAACTAAAACTAAGAGCAGTGATTGAAATTTTTGAATTTAAGTTCATTTTCAGCTCTTAAATTTGAAATATAAATTTTTAAATGATAAAGTCGATCTACATTAACATTTAAAATTTTTTAAAAATTATTTTTCTTAATCGAAAATCCAGATTACGTTATTATTGTTTATTATTTCTTTAATGGTTAAACAAATATAAAATGAGTTTTTATTGATTCAACTGTCGATTTTTTTTTTTAAGTCAAGCCATAATATTAGTTCCGAGTCCACGTTGAGTGAGACAAATTTGCAGATGAATAGGACATCGCATTCCCAGCCATTGATGGACTGGCACGTTTTTGTCCTCAAACCTACACTTAATGCTGGGCCACATCTACTTGGCATGTCGGCACTGTGTGCGAGTTGTTTTGAAGGCGCAAACTGCGGCATGCACGTCCACCATGGTCAAAGATACGTGATTGATTTTGCTTGATATCTCAATCATACTTGAGAAAGCATATTCTCTGTCCCATTTTATCACGTGGCTCACCTGTCTCACTTCCGATGATGAATGAGAAGTCATTCCAAATTGATGACTTCCCGAATAAAATTATAATCCAAAAGGTACGATAAATTTATCGGGATCATCGCAATCCGACGATATTATAATTACAACGATTTCGATTGATTTATCGACGATTAAATAATTCATCAGTTATTTCCAACAAGTAGGACAGAGATCTTCAAGAACAAAAGATCACGTCTAATCCCGAGACGGACAGCCCGAGCCAGATAATTAAACACGTTGAAAATTGAAGACGGGAGGAAGAAAGCTGGAAGATAAGGATGACACGAAGGAGGCGAAAAGGACGTATCAGCCAAACCCCCTCTATTTCTTTCTCATAACGGCCGGTTTATCTCCATCATCTGCCTGCAGGCACTTCCAGCTGGTCTTGAGATGGCATCGGTCGATTCAAGCTACTGCCGCTCGTCGTCGACGTTGAAGGAGTGCGGCCTCCAGCGGAGGTTCCTCGACATGGTGAAGCAACAGAGGACGCGATTCTACATCCTGCGCCGGTGCGTCTCGATGCTCCTCTGTTGGCAAGACTGATATATCGGCGGCAGCTGGGAAATTAAGAGATCCTAATTTGGATCTCAGGCGGTGATCGATCGCTGGTCGACATGTGAATTATCTTTAGATGACAAAAGATAATTCGTTCGTCTTAGTACCCGTCGTCCGTCCCAGAGCCAACAAAGAAGAGGTAAATCACGAAGGTTATTAGCTCGGATATTATGGCTAACGCGTGGAGAGGATAAGTATACTGATTTTGTCAGGATTTAACTTAAAACTTTTTGATGAATTATCTTTAGGGCTTCTTGTTTGATTGGTCGGTCGATCGATAGCTGTACCTCGAGATATAAAGGAAGGATGTCTGATGCATCCGTGAGCAGAAATTGTGTAATTGTAATTGGATACGTGAGAGGGAGGCCGCTCGGTGTCAGAAAACTTGAGGGAAGTGGTGTTGGTGTGCTTAATAAGTTTTTTATTTCCTAATTAAGCTGGAAATCCGTGCATCAATAACATTAAAATCATTTTAATGTATGGATGAAACATTAATCAGTAATCATTAATCATTATAATGTATCAAAGTATTCTGATGAATCAATCATCAACCCATCATAACTACTCTATTATTAATTATTGCTGGCAGAAATTTTTACTCCAAATGGAAAGTGAATCTTGGGACTCTAGACTTCTAGATCGTCCACTACGAGCGCTTCCTGATTTACCCTAGCGGCAGGTGAGAAACTTCCGTGAGGTCGGGCCGGTCGCCCGAGGTTGAAAAACCTCATTAATCATTTTTTTCTATTATTAATTATTGCTTTTGGAGCTATGGTATAACGGTAGGGCAACTAATCGCTATCCCAGATATGCACGGTTCGATCCTTAGGTAGGGCGTGTTTTGTAGAAATTTTTCCTCAAATGGGGCGCAAACCCTGCAACGTTGGACTTCTAGACTGTCCACCGTGAGAACTTCTCGATTTAGCTCGATGACCGGTGGGAAACTTTTGTAGGGCGGGTAGATCACCCCAGGTTTGTCTGCTACCTGGTCCAACAATTTTTTCTATTATTAATTACTGTCCCCGGGCTATGGTGCAACGGTAAGGTGATTAGTTGCTATCTCAGACATTCGCAGTTTGATCCTTAGCTACGATATATTTTGTAGGAATTTTTTCTCCAAATGGGACAGGAACCCTGGGACGCTGGGCTTCTAGACCGTCCACCACGAGCACTTCCCGATTTATTTGGATGACCAATGAGAAATTTCTGTGGGGTTGAATCGATCACCCAGGTTCGTCTGCTATTTGGTTCAATATTTTACTCTATTATTAATTATGGAGCCCGGGAGTTATGGTGCAACGGTTGGGCAATTAGTAGTCATCCTAAAATTCGATTCTTAATAACGACGTATTTTATAGAAATTTTCCTCCAAAATGGAACGTAGACATTGGGCTTCTAAATTGTCTATCGCGAGTTCTTCCTGATTTACTCTGGCAGTCGATGAAAAATTTTTATTAGGCCGGATCAATAGTCTCAAATCGCCTATTATTACACAGTTGGAGCCGATCACGATACAGTATGAACCATTTAAACTATCTATCTGCGGATTGATTCTCTTGCACCATGTTTCATTAAAATCGAACTGGAAATAGAAACTAGGATTGCTGTTTCTCTTGGAAACTAGGACTGCTGTTTCTCTTGGACCCTGTTTTAGTAGCTTAGGATTTCAATATATATATGGTTCATTGAAAAAAAAAATTGGTAAAGTTTTTAAGCCATATACTAAACTCCAAATCTCAACTAGCCTACTAAATTTTACGAATATCAAAGTCCCACATATGAACCGAAGATGAGCCAAATTAACTGGCATCAAAGCATTGAGATGAAAGGGGTTCAGTGACTTCCACCAAAAACATAGGTTAAGAAAGCAAACAGAGAAAGAAACAGAAGTTGCCATCTTTTATTTGCCCCAAATTGGTAAATTGAAACAAAACAATGTAGAAATAATTACATGAAAGAGTATATTTAGGTTAGAGCAATGATACGCAATAGAGATTTACCGTATGAAACTTAACGAAAATAATATGATATTTTTAATATACACATCCGACTTCCGCTTAGATACCAAACCAAACTATATCCTGGGAGGCATAGTGAATCCGTCGAAAATCGTTGAAATTGAAATGTCATGTCATTCATGTTTCAAATTCTTGACGTGTATCGTTTTTCTTTAGGTAAAATGCATTTGTAAGTCCCAAACAGATATCAGAGCCAGAGGCGTACACGCTAAACTGCCCTGTGGAGGCTTTGAACGCCGGCGAAATTGTACCGTTCGCCGACGTTGGGGAACAAGACGTCACGGCTTTGAGCTGCATTGATCCAGAGGAGCAGGAGGTCGAACTGGTGGTAGGCATGGTGGAGCCAGAGGCGGAGACGTTAAACTGGCTTGTGGAGGCTTTGAACGCCGGCGAATTATTGCACCGTTCGCCGACGTTGGGGAACAAAACGTCGTCATGGCTTTGAGCTGCACTGATCCAGGGCTGGGGGAGCCCCAGTCGGCGGATAAAATATTCAGCGCCGTGCCAACATCTTGCTTTGAGCCCGAGTCGGCGGAGCTGACTTGCCATCCATGGCAGGCTCCATTGAACGTCTTCGACGACTTCGATTGACCAGATGATGATGAATTGAGGCTCAGTTGAGCTTCTTCAGCGACTTGAATTGACAAGATTATCATGAATTGATTCCATCGTCGATAATTTTTTTAAGGGACACTTAATGTATATTCGATAATGGAACTGATAATAAATTTTAATGAAAAAATTTATGAATTTAGTGATAATTAATAGGGTTTAGATTATAAAATCAGAGATATCATATCTATATTTTAATTCTGCTTCTCGTATATCAAATATTATAAATGAGAATGAAATAAATTTTATTTTTATTTTTATTTTTTAAACTCGTTTATTAAGCGCTCCTATGGCTACAGTTTGTACTTTTGTGTGATTAAAGAAAACTTTTTATGATAGTGATAACTGATCTTTCTTGTCAACAATTATGCCTTTTTTTAATTTCAACCAAACACCTAAAACAATTTCTATTGAAAAATATTTACAACGAAAACAATTTTACTACATTTTTTGAACAGTTTGCTTTTACAAAGTTTCAACAATAAATAAATCAAATCCTCATTCCTATTTTTTCTGCGCTGTAGAAAAAACAAGATTTTTCACAAGTGGGAATCAAATGTGTTGTCATTCTTTTCCTATCAATAACAGCTCGAACTGTTTCTGTTAGAGAAAAGAATACAGAAAAAAATATAATTATTTTACACCAGATTACTTGATCCGTGGAAGTGTCAGTTTTTGATTAATTATCTCAGCACATCACCCATGATTCTGTCGACAAGCGAAGATCGGTTTTCACTCGGATGACTCGGTCTAACCAAGTCGACCCGGTCTGCTATAGTTTGGGAGGTCGGACCGAAGTTGGGCTCTCAATATGGTGGAGTGGTTGCAAAATGGCAGCGATCCTTTCTCTGAGGTTCGAATGAGGTTTATATAGGGGGCAGAAGAGGGTCTTCCCATGTGTGAGCTGTCATGTCTCATTAAGAGAAGATCAATCGACAGATCTCGATAGTGACAGCTACATTCAATGTCATGACACTGCCATAGCCGCCTGACACTCGTAACCGTCTGACACATTGCCTAATATATCTTTTCTGTCCCTCTTTAATTGTTGGCGGCTTTGTCAGGCAATGATTATGCCAAGGGGATTATCTTAAGAATATCTGATAAGGAAGGCTTAGGCGATAAGAGAGGCTCGCAGTTGTCTGGCCGTCTCCGTGTGATCACAAGTATCGGATCTCGGACAACAGACCTCAAGGATCCCGACCTCGAATGATCGGGCCTGGGGGTCCCAACCACGGACGACTGACCTTGGGGGTCCCGACCTCAGATGGCCGGCCCAAGGATCCCGACCTCGGAGGGCCGACCCCAAGGGTCCCGACCTCGGATGATCGGGCCTGGGGGTCCCAACCTCGGACGGCTGACCTCAGGGGTCCCATCCTCGACCTCAGACGACTGACCTTGGGGGTCCCGACCTCAGATGACCGACCCTGAGGCGATCTTTACCCGGGCCTATTTACTACCGGTTCAGATCAGCAATCGAACCCGACCGAGCCCTCGATCTTTCTAAAAATCATACGCCCGGATGGGATGGGCCAGAAAGTAGGGTCGCAGTCGCCGACCTGAGACTTCAGGATTGATCAAGACCTTCCCGAGTGTGCTATTGGTCAGCACTCGGATGGGATGGGCCAGAAAGTAGGGTCGCAGTCGCCGAGCCATCAACACCAGGACATAAGCTAATTTCTCGAGTGTAGTATACCTACACTCGGCCTCTTTGAATAAGTGCCCAAAGAAATAGACCGGTTGTTGTTCGGTCTGTTTCTGGGTTACAAGTACAGCGCTTGCAGCTCCCTCAGTAGAAGATAAATAAACATACAGTGGTTCTCCTTCTTCTGGCTTGGCTAGCACTGGCAGACTAACCAAGTAAGCTTTCAACTCCTCGAAAGCTCGGTCACACTCGGCATCCCATTGAAATTTGGAGGCCTTGCGCAGGATCTTGAAGAATGGCAAGCTTCTGTCAGCTGACCGAGAGATGAATCGGGACAGGGCTGTAATCCTCCCGGTCAAGCGCTGAACTTCTTTTAGGTTCTTGGGCGGCGGCATGTCGAGCAGAGCTCTCACCTTGCCTGGGTTGACTTCTATCCCCCGCTCAGTCAGGATGTAGCCTATGAACTTCCCACTTTTGGCTCCGAACAAACATTTTGCAAGGTTGAGTTTGAGGCCATACCTTCGAAGTGTGCAGCAGGTTTCCCGGACATCAGCTATCAAGTCGGCAGCTCGGATGGACTTGATGAGGATATCATCAACATATACTTCCACGTTCCTCCCGAGCTGCTCCTTAAAGACCTTGTTCATCAATCTCTGATACGTAGCTCCAGCATTCTTGAGGCCGAACGGCATAACAGTATAGCAATAAGTGCCCTCTGCCGTGACAAAACTGACCTTCTCTTGGTCCTCTGGGGACAGCGGAACTTGATGGTATCCTTGATAAGCGTCCAGCATGCAAATAAGCTCGCTTCCCGCGGTAGAGTCCACCATCTGATCTATTCGGGGGAGCGGGTAGTGATCTTTGGGACAGGCCTTATTGAGGTCCCGAAAGTCTATACATACCCTCCACCTATCGCCTGGCTTGGAAACCAGCACCACATTAGACAATCAGGCCAGGAACTGGACCTCTCGGATGTGCCCCGCCTCCAGCAGTCTATCTACTTCCGCTTGAATGACCTTGTTCTGCTCTGGGCTGAAATCTCGTTTGTTCTGCTTTACGGGTCGGGCATCAGGGCGGACGTGCAGCTTGTGCTCCATAATCTCGGGCCTGACCCCTTTCAGATCTTGCTGGGACCAGGCGAACACATCTTGATTTTGAGTCAGACACTCTATCAGTTGTTGCCGGAGGTCGGTCGGCAGTTCCCGAGCTATTCTCACCTGGGTCTCCTCCCGACCTGGTAATAATTGGACTTCTTCTCTTTCTTCCTTCATCTCGTCCCAGGGGGAGGGTTGAGAGGATTGCACCATGTTGCAACTGGCTGACGCAGTTCGGTAGGCCTTGCTTACTTCTACTCGGACATCATCAACGTAACATCGACGGGCGACCTTCTGATCTCCTTTAGCTTCCCCAACTCGGTCGCCTACGGGGAACTTGACTTTTAGATAGAAAGTTGACGTTACTGCTCTGAACTCATTGAGCGCCGGTCGACCCAGTATAGCATTGTAAGCCGATGGTGCGTCCACTACCAGGAAAGTAGACCATCTGTGTTGATGCAGTCTGGCCCTGATTGCTGTTTTGGTGTTGACAACGATTTTAGTTTAAGAGAATGATTATGATATGGAAAATCCTAATCTGGGAGGTTAGGTGGATTATGATTAAGTCCTGATCGAGGATTAGACATGATATGGAAAACCCTAACCTGGGAGGTTAGGTGTGATGATTGTGATGATTGTGATGATTATGATTAAGTCCTAATCGAGGATTAGGCATGATGTTGGAAAATCCTAACCTGGGAGGTTAGGTGTGGAAAATCCTAGCTTGGAGGGCTAGGTGTTGAAAATCCTAACCTGGGAGGTTAGGTGTTGGAAAAGTCCTAATTCGGAAGGGTTGGGTGAAAAGTCCTAGCTTGGAGGGCTAGGTGAAAAGTCCTAACTTGGAGGGTTAGGTGCAAATTCCCATCCTGGAGAATTAGGTGAAAAAGTCCTGGCTTGGAGGGTCAGGTGCCTAGCTTGGAGGGCTAGGTTGGATGATGTTCTAACTCGGAAGAGTTGGGTGAAAAGTCCTAGCTTGGAGGGCTAGGTGAAAAGTCCTAGCTTGGAGGGCAAGGTGAAAAGTCCTAACTTGGAGGGTTAGGTGCAAATTTCCAACTTGGAGAGTTAGATGGAAAAATCCTTAGCTTGGAGGGCTAAGGTGGATGAATCCCTAGCTTGGAGGGCTGGGTAGAGTCACTGGATCGGTCTGGTGACCGATCAGGGACTGTTGGCACGCTGCTCCTTAGTGGATCGGTCTGGTGACCGATCCAGCTATGTCTGATCGGACTGGTGACCGATCAGGGAGCGCACAGTGAGATTGGGAATCTACTGTGTGGCTCCTGATCGTTCCGGAGACCGATCAGGGAGCAGGCTGCTTCCTTGCTGTCTTGCTCCTGATCGGTCTGGCGACCGATCAGGGAGCAAACAGTGAGTGAGTTCCCGTGCTGATCAGAGCCTTGGATCGGTCCGGTGACCGATCAGGAATCTTGGGTTTGATTAAAAAGTAACTGTTCATCTGCTTTGATCGGTCTGAGTGACCGATCAGGATCCAATCTGATCGGTCTGGTGACCGATCAGGATCAACCCTGATCGGTCTGGTGACCGATCAGGCGTGTATTGCTGCGAGAGCTGGGAATCCCAGCAAAGCAGTGGATCGGTCTGGTGATCGATCCACGCACCCTGGATCGGTCCGGTGACCGATCACTTTAATTCAAATTTCACTGTCAGACGTCGTCAGAGCGTCTGATCGTATCCGATTTGCTGATGTATATGATATGCTTTGTGATCTTCTGCTCTAATACTCTGATTGAGTTTCAGATGACAGGGGAGGATTCAAACACTCAAGGAGAAGTCAGAGAGTGCTTTCCTTGGAGCAGGTTTGTCCCTTTTCCCATCTCAGGTTGCAACGGCGAGCTGCGGACTGGAGCTAAGACTGGAGCTCGACTGAGGAGCTCAGTGAGTCCAGAGATAGCTCAGTAGAGGCTGGCGTTGGCAGAGGAGTAGCTGGGAGCTACAGAGATGGTGTCACCCGTCGCTTGGCGGAGAAACAAAAAGAAACGCGAGAGTTGGTTTCAGGATGAGATTCAGTTTTTGAAAACCTGTGTGTTCTTGCGTTCTGCTGCGAGAAGCTTGCTGTTCTTGAGTTCTTCATCCATTCTAAGCAAGCTATTGAGAAGCATACATCATACTTGAGCGCTTGAAGGAGAAAACAAGAAGCTTGGAGTCCGACAGTGGGAAGACACGAAGCAGACGGGGTCTGCGTGAGATCGCCACTGGGTGGAGCTCGGGAAGCTTGACGTGTTTAATCCTTGCTAAGTGTTTGAGTAAGATCTTTCTTGTTGTTGTTTCATTGTACTCATTATATATCATTGTTTGAAACACACTGTGGAGAGGTTTCTCCACCGAGAAGAAGGTTGCTTCATATCCGGTGTTAACCGGGGCTTGATCTGCCGACGATCAAGGGATCGCCCACCTCAAGGGCACGCCAAGGAGTAGGGGCAAGTTATCCCCGAACCTTGTAAACCTTCCTTGTTAGCGATCTTGCTAGTTGTGTGTGCTTTGCAATCATTTGTTTTCTGCATACTCTGTTTTTCCATTCTTTCCACTGTGCTACTGATATTTGAGTTGCAGAAATCGTGATTAGTTTTCAAGGAGCAAGCGATTGTCTATATTCACCCCCCCTCTATAGTCATCTCGTTCCCAACAATCTGGTCCTTCGTAGAGGCTCCTCGCCGAGTGATATGACTAATTTGATCTGACCCAGCGGTTGAACTTCATTGCCTGTGAACCTGAACAGCGGCGTGGCCACAGGTTGCAACTCAGTCGTGTCAATTTGAAGCTGTTTAAATGCCTCTAAGTACAAAATATTTACTGAACTTCCCGTGTCCACGATGGTTCTGTGGACTTGATAATTGGCTATGATCGCCGTGATGACCAAGGCATCATCATGAGGCACCTCCACCCCCTGCAGGTCGGAAGGGCCAAAGCTGATCTGTGGTCCTTGGGCTTGTGCCGAGCTGCAGCCCACTTGGTAAATGTCTAAGCGCCGGACCTGTGATTTCCGAGCTCGATTAGAATCCCCGTAAGTGGGGCCACCGGAAATCACATTGATGGACCCGTGCACTGCGTTTTGTTGATTGGCTTGCTCCTCGCTAGCGTTCCCTCGCCCCTGAGAGTCGAGGGTCAGGAACAACTGTCTGGCTGCGGTGGTGGTCGGTCGATCGGTGGACTCCGATTGGTTCGGCAGGGTTCTACCTCGGCCGCGGCCCCCTCCCTGATATGCTCCTCTAGGACTTCCTCGACCAGAGCGACCTCGACCTCGGCCGGCCTGCCAGCAGTCCTGGAGGTCATGGGTATGACTGTTATGAAAGGAGCAGTAGGGTTGCCATCTGGAGGGAAGGCAACCCTGGGCCACTTGCTGCACTATTCCTCTTTCCGCTCCCGGTCGATATCCCAGAGCTCGGGGACTTCTGAGAGGCCCTCCAGGAGGTACATTTTTTTGATGTTGCTGAGGATTTTCGGGCGTAGGCCTGACCTCCGGCCGCCTGGCAGCCTGTGCTTCTTCAACGTCCACGTATTTACTGGCTTTCCCCAAAAGACTTTCGAAATCCTTCGGAGGTTTTCGGATCAGAGATCTGAAGAACTCGCCCTCTTGCAAGCCCTGCGCGAAGGCACTGACCAACACCTCGGACGTAGCAGTGGGAACGTCCAACGCCACTTTATTAAACCTATTGATATAGGCCTTCAAGGGCTCCTTGGAGCCCTGCTTCATGGTAAATAGGTTCAAGCTGGTCTTGTGATGTCTCTTACTACTGGCAAAATGCTGCAGAAATAATCTTTTGAAATCAGAGAAGTCCTTGATTGATCCTTCGGGAAGCCTGTCAAACCACCGCTGGGCTGGTCCGGCCAGGGTGGTCAGGAAGGCCCTGCACTTAACACCATCCGGGTACTGGTGCAGCATCGAGGCGTTTTCAAATTTCTTTAAGTGTTCTTCCGGGTTAGTAGCCCCTCCATATTCGGGAATAGATAGGAGTCGAAAGTGTTTCGGGAGCGGCTCCTGTAGAATCCTGTTAGAAAAGGGGAAACCAGTATGCTCTTCCGGGGTCGGCACAAGGGGGGCCTTCCCTTTATCAGCTTTGGCATGACTGGAAGTGGCTTCATGGGGATCAGACTGTCCCGCTCCCTCTGCCGGCCCAAACAGTGCCGGGTGAAAGTGAGGGCTCTCCCCCTGCCGTGCTCCTCCTTCGGTGCCCACGCGGGCAGTCTGTTCGGCCGGGCCCGCCTGAGCGGGTCGGGCCGCTGCTTGTTGCGCCTCCGCCAACTTCCTGGCTTTAGCTTCTACTAGCAGGTCGAAGTTTTCTTGCGAAAGCATCACGGCCATCCGATTGGAGTCGCTCATCTTCAGCTTTCGATCAGGCGAGATTCCCACAGACGGCGCCAAATTTTGATCCTGTCGACAAGCGAAGATCGGTTCTCACTCGGATGACTCAGTCTAACCAAGCCGACCCGGTCTGCTGTAGTTTGGGAGGTCGGACCGAAGTTGGGCTCTCAATATGGTGGAGTGGTTGCAAAATGGCAGCGATCCTTTCTCTGAGGTTCGAATGGGGTTTATATAGGGGGCAGAAGAGGGTCTTCCCATGTGTGAGCTGTCATGTCTCATTAAGAGAAGATCAATCGACAGATCTCGATAGTGACAGCTACATTCAATGCCATGACACTGCCATAGCCGCCTGACACTCGTAACCGCCTGACACATTGCCTAATATATCTTTTCTGTCTCTCTTTAATTGTTGGCGGCTTTGCCAGGCAATGATTATGCCAAGGGAATTATCTTAAGAATATCTGATAAGGAAGGCTTAGGCGATAAGAGATGCTCGCAGTTGTCTGGCCGTCTCCGTGTGATCACAAGTATAGGATCTCGGATAACAGACCTCAAGGATCCCGACCTCGGATGATCGGGCCTGGGGTCCCAACCACGGACGACTGACCTTGGGGGTCCCGACCTCAGATGTCCGGCCTCAAGGATCCCGACCTCGGAGGGCCGACCCCAAGGGTCCCGACCTCGGATGATCGGGCCTGGGGGTCCCAACCTCGGACGGCTGACCTCGGGGGTCCCATCCTCGACCTCAGACGACTGACCTTGGGGGTCCCGACCTCAGATGACCGACCCTGAGGCGATCTTTACCCGGGCCTATTTACTACCGGTTCAGATCAGCAATCGAACCCGACCGAGCCCTCGATCTTTCTAAAAATCATACGCCCGGATCAACCCACAAGGTATAAGGGATCCTATTACCACCATAGCATCCGGACTAGTAGCCCTCTTGATTTATCTCTTCCGTGTTGATCCTGAGACGAATTGACGGAGACGCTGGGATGAGCAATTAGTCCACCAAGGATCCTATTACCAGAACCTAAAATTAGAAAGAAAAAAAAAGTGAAACTCATAAATTAGAGCGGTGACCCATCTGCACAAATGCCAATACAGAGCAGTATAAACAAATCGTGATATGGAGCATGTATTTACTCTGTGATTGGGATCTTAAAAAACTTGATGCAATGTACTTACAATGGTCATAATTATAGTCAAATGTAAGTCACCGTACTCACAAACACTAACCTACAAGTGGATATGCATAGTACGGAAAAACCCCTCGAGATTATTCAGTGTAGAAATTTGCATCACTAGAATACATTGTTCAGGGATTTCATTGAAGAAAGGAAACTAATCATAATCTACTGAAATTAGTCTCGTACCTGACATTGAACCGATTTATGTTTAAGAATACTTTCTCTGAGCCACTTTATGGCTAAGGGGAGAGAAGGAAACACTACACCGCCACCATACTCACTAGTGTATCCTGGGCCTCTAAGTTACCAAAATGAGTGCATTGTAAATGTTGGCAGCTAATGGATTCTGTAATTTTAAACGGCTTTTAGATCGTCCATCGTGAACATTTTTTGATTTACCTTGACGGTTGGTGGAAAATTTTTGTGGGGTCGGGCCAGTCACCCGAGGTTGAAAAAACCTCGTTAATCATTTACCCCCGGGGCTATGGTACAGTGGTAAGACGACTAGTCGCTAATCCAGACATTCGCGGTTCGATCTCCAGCTACGGCGTATTTGCAGGAATTTTTCTTCCAAATGAGATGCGAACCCTGAGACGCTGGGCTTGTAGACAGCCCACCGCGAGCACTTCCGATTTACCTGGCGACCGGTGGGAAACTTCATGGGGTCGGACCGATCGTCCAAGGTTAAAAATACCTCATTAATTATTTTTACTCGGTTGTTAATTATAAATGAGGGAAATTGTCTATAATTAGAGTGAGGAATGGAGACCACAAAAGTATTTAGGCTTGAAGACTGATATTTCGATCGTTTTATAAACTTTGTCAATTGACTCACTACTTATTCCACGGTTGTTAGAGATATATCTCAATGAATGCCGATGGCCCCATTTATTGATGGCCAAGGATGAAGTCTCTATCACAAACCCCTGTTATCCACCGAAACCATCGCTTGGTCGAGCTTTTAAAGTTTCGCCTAAAAATTAATTGAAGATATTTTATCAAAAACAAAAGTACCTAAGTGCTTTCAGAGTTCCACGTTATATAATCTTTATTATTATAATTAAATCTACTCAATTTATTTAAAATCGACGGGCTCAGTGAGAAACAATATAACAAATAATGTAAAAGGGAAAAGTCATATTAGGTAAGATTTAATTATTGACTATTTACCTTCTATAATGCACAACTAATTTTTTAACCTTTAATGGAAAGCTTGGAAATGGATTAGGATATTATTACTCGATGACAAATTGAATTTTTTGTCGTTGACATTTTAATATTTATAATTAATTATATAGTTATCCAAAGTACAATATAGGGAACAACTTGATGTACAGTTAGTTAGGATTTGTAGTTCGTGCCTTAGTCAAGAAGCTTATCTGGAACCTCTTATTTGAAAATATTCTTATAAATAAAAATTTTTATTCAAAAAGAAAATTACTTTTCAGAATTTATATTTCCCTTTTGATAATCACAAATAGAAGAAAGTGAATATTTTAGTAAAACATATTTTTACTTCCTTAAAATTTATTAAAAAAACGAGCCAATATTTTTTTTTTCCACCTAAAATTACTGATTGAAGTTTATTTGCAGAAAGTTTTACACAAAATTGAAAAAAAAAACAGAGGAAAACTTGAACACGCAAATCTGCTCTGTTTCTTCACAAAATTACTTTTCTTCTAAAGCATCACGCAACAGCTGGCCTGTAAGTGGCCGGCGTACTCATCCGGCACCGCCACCCTCCTCCACGGCGTCGCCACCTTCGCCCCTTCTCTCGCCTCCGCAACGTACACTGCGTGGGTTCCACCATGCCTATCCGACCCCGTGACTATCAGGTTTTCGTCCGACGCCACCAGATGCGGCGCCATCCGCACGTCCTCCGGCAGCTCCGCCACCTTTCGCCACGCGCAGCCGCTCTCCTGCGTCATCCCCACCACCGTCACGTCCCCTTGGGGTCGACACGCATACAGCTGCCCGTCGCCGCCCATCGCACATGCCCGCGGGCACACTCCCGCTTCCAACTTGCCGTCCTCCACAGCGCCCCAACGCCACGCGCCGACGTCGAACGCTTCCAGGCTCCGCGAGAAACTTCCTTGGGCGTCCGTCGGGTAGCCTCCGACGACGAGGAAGGCGCCACGCCGGCCGCGGCCTCGCACGAAGACCCCCCGGCACTCGTCCCGCTCCCGCGCCATATCCGGCATCTGCCTCCACGCGTCCGCCGCAACGTCGTACGCCATCGCCGACCGCAGCGCGTTCTTGTCCACGTCATGTCCGCCGGCGACGAACACCGCCCGGTCCTCCGCCGACGCGGCGCAGGCGAAGAAGGACCGCCTCGGACCGGGCATCGGCGCGCCTCGTCGCCACGAGCCGATCGCAAAGTCGTAGATGTGGACGCCATCGGAGGTAGCCCACGTCTCAGGGTCCCACCCGCCGAGCACCACCAGCTCCCGTCCCGCGGAGGCGATTTGGCAGAACCGGGGAAGGCCGCGGGGGAGGGATGGGATGGGGGGGAGGCGCCTCCAGCCGCCGGAGCAGGGGTCGAAGAGGACGAGGCGGTAGGTGGCGGAGGCCGCGTACATGGAGGCGGGGCCAGAGGCAGCCAGGGCGAGGGGCGGCTCAGCCTGGGCGAGGGCGACGACGGACCGGGCGAGACCGGTGGCATGCCTCAGCCGGTGGAAGAGCGGAGAGCGGAGCTCGAGCTGCCAGCGGCGGCAGACGGAACCCAGTGCCGGAAAAGCATGGTAAGGTACGCGGATGAGGCACTCCCGCGCTATCTCGTCGGCAAGCCCCGGAATGAGCTCGGAGTCCATTCAAGCAACGAAAATGCCACTTTGAGAGTATTCTCTTCGCCGTGCCCGTTTGTTCGTTGTGATAGTTACACTAAATAGTAGAATGGTAGATATTTGTTTAATTTTTTAGATATTTAAGAATTGTATCTCAATTTTAATAAATTAATAGAGAATTTTTTAAAATAAACAATTAACTTAAAAATACTCAACTAATGAATTATTAAGTGCTTCCTAATTTATCTAAAATGATAAATGAACGATAGAATTTGCAAAAAACTGGAGGGTCGAATCCCATTCTTCTATCCTCGAAAGATTTAGATAAATAGATATACGATTTTCGTCAGATCTAGGGAATATCCAATAAATTATGTAAAATCTCTATCTATCAACGTTAAATTCACTGAAAATTGAATGTGTTTATTATTTCTTTAATTGTTAAACAAATATAAAATGAGTTTTTATTTATTCAACTGTCGATTTGTTTTTTTTTTAAAGTCAAGCCATAATATTAGTTCGGAGTCGACGTTGAGTGAGACAAATTTGCTGATGAATAGGCCATCGCACTTCCAGCCATCGATGGGCTGGCACGTTTTGTCCGAGCGCAAAGGGCCTCAGTCCTCAAACCTACACTTGATGCTGGGCGCACATCTACTTTGTCCGTGCAACATGGTCAAAGATGCGTGATTGGTTTGGCTTGGATATGACAATCTATATATCTTGGGGAAAGCAGATCCTCAGTCCTATTTTACCACGTACTCAGCTGTCTCACTCCTGGCGACGGTTGAAGAGTTAATCGATCAAACATTATCGACGATCTCCGATCGTCGTTTCGAACAAAATTATATTCTAAGAAGTACGATGAATCATCGAGATCGCTGTAATTACGATCTCATCGAATTCACTATCGAATCCGACGAGGTTGTAATTTCAACGATTCCAACCGATATATCGTTTTGTTAAGATATAATTTGATTCGATACGACGATAAAAAATTATCGATGATGTTCGATCAACGATTGAATGGTTCACCGGTCTTTTTCGACACGTACAGGACAAAGATCTTCTAGAGAGATCGCGTTTGATGCCGAGGACACGTTGGAAATTAAAGGGAGGGGAGGAAGAAAGCTGGAAGGTGGGGATAAGGATGACACGTGGGAGGCGAAAAGGTATCAGCCAAGCCCCCTCTATTTCTTTCTCATCGATCTTCGCCCTTTTCTTCACGGCCGGTTTATCTCCATAATCTGCCTGCAGGCACTTCCAGGTCTTGAGATGGCATCGGTCGATTCAAGCTACTGCCGCTCGTCGTCGACGTTGAAGGAGTGCGGCCTCCAGCGGAGGTTCCTCAAGATGGTGAAGCAACAGAGGACGCGATTCTACATCCTGCGCCGGTGCGTCTCAATGCTCCTCTGTTAGCAAGACTGATCGGCGGCAGCCGGGAAATTAAGAGATCCTAATTTGGATCTCAGGCGGTGATCGATCGCTGGTCGACATGAATTATTTCTAGTTGGCAAAAGGCGATTCGATCGTCCAGCGCCCTCTCAGTTCGTCACAGGATCAATACGAAAGAGAAATCATGGAGGTAACTAACGCGAACACAGCATTTCATTCGTTAGCAAATAAAATAATAAAAGTAAACTTCATCAAATAAAAAAATAAGATAGAGACAAAAATATCATGTATTTCTTCCTGAAACTATACAAAAATATCGGTCACATCAGAAATTACAAATAAATTTCATCAATTTTTTTTTGCATATCATGTTAGCAAATAAAAATAATAATAAAAGTATATATAATTCGTTGACTTGTAGAAAGAAATAATTTCTGAGATGATCGATATTTTTTACAGTTTCAGGGAGAAATACACGAACTTCTTATCCTCTATTTCTATCTCATTCATGCTGATGTTATTAGTTACTAATCATCTGGGATACTTGTTATAATATTATTTAATTTTCAATTTATGTCATAGTTTATTTCTCAAGTTCTCTCCATCTTTCAAGTACTCTTTTCGATGGATTTAAAAAATTAGTTTATCTTTTCTAATTCTTGATTTAGTTTATCAATAAACATTTTCATCAAGAAGTTATAGACATTATTTTAATTCCAAATGCATTTATTTATTTATTTTTACCATATATATATTATACCCACTCACGTACCATCTTGACATCCATCTAAAATAATAAATAAAATAATAAAAAAATAAATTAATTGATTAGTGGAAGTTAATGCTGTAAAGCTACTTGATCGGGGGAGAAAATTACCAAAATTCCAAAATCCTGGAAGAAGTTGCTAGTTGATGCACCGCAATCAGAGTCATCGCCGTCGACAGTGGTTGAGGCGCGATCGTGATCTTGAAGACGACGCTTCGTCGTCTTGAGCAGTTGTCTTAACTTATCGTATTTCATCATTTGGTCCTCCCATTGTGGGATGACATCCCAACTAAACTTGTCTCCATTTTCTGGATTCGATCTGTTCACGGTCGAAGGTATGGTAGAATATCGCGAAGAGGAAGGACCTTCATTTTTCCACCTACTAATCCGATTCAATCTCATCATTTATGTAAGACATTAGATCTTAGGAAAGAAACTCGTCGGAGTAAGAAGAGCGGCTCGATCGGGACAGAGAAGGAAAGGAGGAGAGTCGGAGGAAGAACAGCGGGGACAAAGGAGGAAAGAAGAGAGCAGGGACAGAGAAGGAAATTACGGAGAAGAATGAGACTAGGAGGAAGAAGAGCAAGGACAGAAAAGTAAAGAAGAAGAAAAAGAAGAATGAGAGTATGAGGAGAGCGACTCGCTCAGGACGACAGAGAAGAAAAGGAGAGAGAGAGAGCTGGAGAAATTAGAGATAGGATATAAGTGCAGTGTTACTCGTTGTAGTGAAGATGTGCAGTGACGTGAGTTACGTGCACAGACAAAAAAAAAATAGTAATAAAGAATAACTAATGCAGCCAATAATATTAAGAATGGTGCGGTTGTCTGCTATTGTTTTTTTCTTGTCTCCTAATTAAGATGCATACCATTTATTTGTTAGGTGTTTTTTTTAGTTTTGATGACAATACAATAATTATTCAAATTTAAAATTTTATTAAAAAGATTATACTTTATTAGTAATTTTTTCATAGAATTTTAACAATGTAATGTGTTTATAGAGGTATTCTTTCATAGATTTTTTTTCCATTATTTTTTTCAATTTGAAGTTGAAAATCGAAAGAGTATATGAATTAGAAACTAATAAATAACAATAATAACAACATGAGTTATTAATATTTTAACTTATTTATCTATATATATATCGGTATATATTATATATATATATGGGTCGGGCTTTTGGTATTCCTTGAAGACCCATCTTGGTCTAACTGTAGGATGGAAATAGGTCAGGCGGCCTGTGGCCTGACCTGTTTAAAAATAAAATAATTATCAGGACTTTTTAAAAGCCTGTTTTCCTTATCAGGCCAGACTCAGGCTCAATATAAAACCTATGAGGCCTGACCTGAGTCTGTTAAAATTACATTATACAAATTGTCAAAATAGAGTTTTGATCCTCAGACCTCTGTGAGCAAACTCTTATCGACACCCTACTATCCAACACACCACAAATCTATTTTTGTTAAATCATACATATTTTATATATTTACTTTTGAAGGTACATATATATATTTATGGTATTTTTTAACTAATTTGTTAAATTAGTATTTTGGATAATCGAATATTCGAATTGAATTATTATATTTTATATATTAGAAGTATTTTGGTTAATCGAATTAAATTACAGGCTTTGTAAACAGGCTACAGGCAAGGCCAGACTATTGAACAGGCCAGGCTCAGACCTAGAATAAAGTCTATAACAGGCCACAGGCCAGGCTCAGGCAGTTTGCTATTCTACATGCCTGACCTGTTAAGGTGAAAATCTGGCCTGAACTGTTTCCATCCCTATCTAACTGTTAGCTTCCACTCTCAACATCAACAACCACATGTCAACGTCAGTCTTTCTTTCTCATTTTACTTGTTTGCTCCCTGTTTCGGAAGGGATCGACGCGGATGGCGAGTCACCAAAGCGTAGCCCACGAGAAAGGTGATGAAGAGAAGACGATCGCGACCTACGAGATTAACACAAGTGTTAATGGAAACACACCGGAAGGTTTTTCAACGGAGCCCACTCCGATGCTCAAGTCAGGAATCTGAACCCTCTTAGGAGGACGACGAGGAATTAAGAGATTTTGCTGAAGTTTGGAAAGCTTACCCCCCCTCCCCACCTAGATGCTGAAACACCTTATATACCTGAGTTTCGGTCACACGCGTCCCCACGTTCTCCTCCACGTTCCCTAATCATCGGTTACTCGATATCTTTTGGTAACGACCACTGCGATCATTAAGGCCTTAATTTTCGCGTGTTGCAGACAATAATTATCCGATGACTTTCCTGTTCTGGAAAGAATAACGACTACTTGAAGTCGGGCTATCTGATATATTGAGCTTTGGGCTCCACTCACCCGAGTCGGTCTTGGGGTCTCATCTCCCGAGCCGACCTCGGGGCCTTCATTTGTTTTTCCGAGAGAATCTCGGGGCTTGACGACCGAGATGACCTCGGGGACTCTTGTCTGTTCTCCCGAGGTAGTCTCGGGAGCCCGACACCCGGTCGGACCTCGGGGGCTTTTGTTTGTTCTCCCGAGGTAGTCTCGGTCTGACCTCAGAACTCTAGCCAAGTGGGCCATGCAACATAGCTTCTCTGTGCCACGTGTCCACCCTGAGATGCTCATTCCTATCACAAGTCGCCCCTTCAAGTCTAATCGAAGAAAGTGTGGCTGACTGATTAAGTTGATGGTACAACGAGGGGAAGTTACACATCTGTGAGGTCCATATTGTTACTCCTCTCTTAGCGGCTTGTCGGGTTCGAGGAATTCAAACATTCGTCCCTTGTCCCGAGGCAGTCTTTGGAATTAGTCCAACAGTCTCTGTGAATTTCGAGGCCTGACAATGATAGCTGTCTATTACAATGAGGCAATGCTTCCACTCCGGGTCATGCTTCGTGTTGATTGGCAGGATGATTTCGGATGCCGATGCATCTGACAAGCAAATCAAGACGGAATCAAATCGTCTCCCTCCGCCCGAAAAGAGAGGCTATGGCGGACCACATTTAGCGAAGCAGGAACCACGAAGAGACGGACCCTCAGATCACGTGTCACACTAATCTATGAAAATAAAAATTAAAAAAAAAACGAGGCTGGTTTGGTTTAGAGCTTTGCGGATGGCAATAGCATAAAAGGAACGGAACAATGAACATTCAATAAATAAGTTCATTTCACCCAAGTTTATCTACAGATTGATAGATGCGGTAGCCTTACTATTTAAGAAGAGGTCAAGAAAAAACAATACTACACCCTTAAAAAGAGGAGTAAAGCATATATAAGGAGTGTGAAAAGTATCACAGTGGAATCAACTGTCTATGCAACAACAAAAATTGTAACATTTGGAAACATTGATTCATGTAAGATGTCAATAAAACTAGTGCTCCAAATCAATAATGAAGCCACTACTAGAAAACAACAACATTATGTAATCATCATTGCTTTCTAGACAAATTCGATACGTAAAAGTAGGAAGGACTACCATCAATCAATTGAAGATTAAAACTCGAAATCAAACATGAAAAAGAGCACAACTGCTTCATGTGAAATACAACATATCATTTAAAAAATTCTCTAGAAATTTTAAATCATGGAATGCTCATGTAAAAATAATGTTCCCTTGAAATAAATTGTACACATAATAGTTTCAAAATATCAAACAAACCTAGTGGACAACAATTGTAGACTATGAATAAGAGATATTTGCGTAAGGTTCTATTAGGGAGATGCTTGTGATCAGTGACTTTCCCAAAAAATAGGTTAAGAAAGCAAACAAAGAACAGAAGTTGCTATCTTTTATTTGCCCCAAATTGGTAAATTGAAATGAGCAAGAAACAAAATAATGTAGAAATAATTACATGAAAGAAATCTTGTCCCTTTTCATTTTTACTTATAAGATGATCAAGGTATCAACACAAGTGAAATGATGGACATATCCACATAGCAAAAATGTTGGATAAGCAAAGGAAAATGATATTCATCAAAACAAGACAGATTTCTTGTGATGTACATTCAGTACAATATAAAAGTCTGAGTAATAAAAATGCATTTTCATTGGCCACCCGGAAAATAATTCTACCCACCTTGCCAAGTGTAATTGGACAAAAAGGGTAATCAACCAGAGTATATTTAGGTTAAGCAAGAAAGCAATATTGCAAGTCCCAAACAGAGATCAGTATCAACTCAAAACTCTGCTACCTAATTCCAAACAAAAGCCTTATTGTATTTTATCTTGATTAGGTGTTAGTCCTTTCCGACATCATACATTGATTTATATATGCAGGAAATCCGAGGTAAAAAATCAACACATGCTGTACTAGAAGTTAGCTCGGGACGTCTAAAATAAAGATTGTTGATAGTGGCATCCAACATTTTTATCCAAACCAATCAATCATGGCAATATGCCACATTTAGTTTCAAACAAATAACTAGCCTCTTGTTGCTTTTTCAAAAATGATCTACAAAAAAGTGCAAGGCAACTTTTACTTAGTTTGAAACAACACCCACCCTAACCTGGTCAAATCCAATCTCAATAAATTTTTAAAAAGTAAAGGGATCTGCATCTCCCAGTCAACATACATGCCTGGACAACTGATCCAACCTATGAATTGCAACCTACCTAGTAATTTTGCCTTCAAAGGTTCATTATGAGCACAGTGAATAGCTTCACTAATGAAGATTCGTTATGATCGTATAACTAAAAGAGATCAAAGTCATAAAGTGTACCGGTTTGTCTTTATGAACACAAAATTGAAACCCCGCTAGAGTCTACAGCTCGAATCACCAATACATGCATCGGCAAAAGGTACAAGAATATGTACCAAAACAAATTTGTATTGCGTAGTAAATAATAATGATGATAATGATAATGAAAGGATGGACTAAAAGAAGTAGCAGATTGCTATCTAACCCTAAGCACGCAGATCGGGAACAGGTCAGCAGCTCAGGAAAAAAATTAACAGAAGAAGAAAAAGATAGACCATCCCGTCTGCTTCAGCATGTCAAGCATGTTGGTTTGGAAGACGTGATCAACGGCCTCTACACTGACGCCCGTCTCGCTCTGCGGCAATGCGAAGACGTCAACGACCCTAACGGTGCACTCGTCAACGAATTCCCCCAGCATGAACCCCATCACCTCCATGGGAACTGATCCGGTCGGGAGTTAATCTGACTTGGTAGGGAGCCCGGTCAGGTATGGAACCCGGTCGAGTATGGGGCTCGGTCGAGTAAGGACAGTCGGGCGCATAGGGTGTTAACCTAGCCTGATGAATGCACTTGGGGTTACGCGGATCTGGTCCTGCAAGCGGTAGCCGGTTGGAGGGGCCCGGCCGGTAGAACCCAACCGAGAAGGTTCAGTCGGACGAGCGGAAAATACGACCCCCTTTTTGAAAAGGAGTGGTGTAGTTGAGTTTCGAGCGGATGGTCCCGGTCGGGAATGCCCGACCTCTTTCCAGAACAAGAAAGTTATCGGATAATTGTTGTTCGCAACACGCGGTAATTAAGACCTTAATGATCGCAGTGGTTGTTACCAAAAGATATCGAGTAACCGATGATTAGGGAACATGGAGGAGAACGTGGGGACACGTGTGATCGAAACCTCAGGTATATAAGGTGCTTCGACATCTAGGTGAGGAGGGGGGGGGTAAGCTTTCCAAACTTCGGCAAAATCTCCTGATTCCTCGGTGTCCTCCTAAGAGGGTTCGGATTCCTGACATGAGCATCGGAGTGGGCTCTGTCGAAAAACCTTCCGGTGTGTTCCCATTAACGCTTGTGTTAATCTCGTAAGTCGCGATCGTCTTCTCCCCGTCACCTTCCTCGTGGGCTACGCTTTGGTGACTCGCCATCCGCGTCGATCCCTTTCGGAACAGGGAGCAATCAAGTAAAATGAGAAAGAAAGACTAACGTTGACATGTGATTGTTGACGTTGAGAGTGGAAGCTAACAGTTAGACTAGGATGGGTCTTAAAGGAATACCAAAAGCCCGACCCATATCCTCCCTTTAGATATATATAATATATATTGATATATATATATAGATAAATAAGTTAAAATATTAATAACTCATGTTGTTGTTATTATTATTTATTAGTTTCTAATTCATGTACTCTTTCGATTTTCAACTTCGAATTAAAAAAATAATGAAAAAAATTTATGAAAGAATACATCTATAAACATGTTCAAATTCTATGAAAAAATACTAATAGAGTATAATCTTTTAAATAAAATTTTAAATTTAGATAATTATTGTATTGTCATTAAAAAAAAAAAGGCACCTGACAAATAAATGTTATGCAGCTTAATTATGAGACAAGAAAAAAGCAATAGCAGGCAACCGCACCATTCTTAATATTATTGGTTGCATTAGTTATTCTTTATTACTATATTTGTTTTTTTTCTGTCTGTGCACGTAACTCACGTCACTGCACTTCTTCACTACAACGAATAACACTGCACCTATATCCTATCGCTAATTTCTCCAGCTCACTCTCCCTCCTTTTCTTCTTTGTCGTCCTGAGTGAGCCGCTCTCCTCATACTCTCATTCTTCTTTTTAACTTTTATGTCCTTGCTCTTCTTCCTCCTACTCTCATTCTTCTCCGTAATTTCCTTCTCTGTCCCTACTCTCTTCTTTTCCTCTGTCCCCGCTGTTCTTCCTCCGACTCTCCTTCTCTGTCCCGATCGAGCCGCTCTCCTTATACTCTCATTCTTCTTTTTAACTTTTCTGTCCTTGCTCTTCTTCCTCCTCTCATTCTTCTCCGTAATTTCCTTCTCTGTCCCTGCTCTCTTCTTTCTCCTCTGTCCTCGCTGTTCTTCCTCCGACTCTCCTTCTCTGTCCCGATCGAGCAACTTTTCTTACTCCGACGAGCTTCTTTCCTAAGATCTAATGTCTTACTTAAATGATAAGATTGAATCGGATTCGGTAGGTGGAGGAAATAAAGGTCTTTCCTCTTCGCGATCTTCTGACATACCTTCGACCGTGAACAGATCGAATCCAGAAAAGGGAGGCAAGTTTAGTTGGGATGTCATCCCACAATGGGGGATCAAATGATGAAATAGAATGAGTTAAGACAGCAAGATCACGATAGCGCCTCAACCACTGTCGACGGCGATGACTCTGACTGCGGTGCATCAACTAGCAACTTCTTCCAGGATTTAAAAAAAAAACTTCTTCCAGGATTTAGGAATTTTTATATTTTCTCCCCGATCGAGCAGTTTTACAACATTAACTTCCACTAATCAATTAATCTGTTTTTTTCATTATTTTATTTAGTATTTTAGATGGATGCCAGGATGATACGTAAGTGGGCGATAATATTAGAAGATGAGGTATAGTATATATATATATGATAAAAATAAATATATAAATGCATATATAATTAAAATGATATCTGTAACTTCTTGATAAAAATGTTTATTGATAAATTAAATCAAGAATTAGAAAAGATAAACTAATTTTTTAAATCCATCGAAAGAGAGTACTTAAAGGATGGAGAGAACTTGAGAAATAAACTACGACATCAACTGAAAATTAAAGAATATTACAACAAGTATCCCAGATGATTAGTAACTGATAACATCAGCATGAATGAGATAGAAACAGAGGAGAACAATATCGTGTATATCTCCCTGGATTGTACAAAAATATCGGTCACCTCAGAAATTATTTCTTTCTACAAGTCAACGTAATTATATATACTTTTATTATTATTTTAATTTGCTAACATGATATGCAAAAAAAATTGATGAAGTTACTTGTAATTTCTGAGGTGACTGATATTTTTGTATAGTTCCAGGGAGAAATACATGATATTATTCTCTTCTGTTTCTATCTTATTCAAGTTGATGTTATCAGTTACTAATCTTTTGGGATACTTGTTGTAATATTCTTTAATTTTCAGTTGATGTCGTAGTTTATTCCTCGAGTTCTCTCCATCCTTCAAGTACTATCTTTTGATGGATTTAAAAAATTAGTTTATCTTTTCTAATTCTTGATTTAGTTTAACAAGAAACTTTTTCATCAAGAAGTTACAGACATCATTTTAATTTCATATGCATTTATATATTTGTATTTACCATATATATAGACTATACCTCATCTTCTAATATTATCGCCCTCTCACGTATCATCCTGGCATCCATCTAAAATAATAAATAAAATAATGAAAAAACAGATTAATTAATTAGTAGAAGCTAATGGTGTAAAGATGCTCGATCGAGGGAGAAAATACTAGAATTCCTACACCCTGGAAGAAGTTGCTAGTTGATGCACCGCAGTCAGAGTCATTAAGGCGCGATCGTGATCTTGAAGACGACGCTTCGCCGTCTTCAAGAAGCTGTCTTAACTGATTGTATTTCATCATTTGGTCCTCCCATTGTGAGATGACATCCCAACTAAACTTGCCTCCCTTTTCTAAATTCGATCTGTTCACGACCGAAGGTATGGTAGAAGATCACGAAGAGGCCTTCATTTCCTCCACCTACCGGATCCGATTCAATCTCATTATTTAAGTAAGACATTTGATCTTAGGAAAGAAGCTCGTCGGAGTAAGAAGATCGGCTCAATCAGGACTGAGAAGGAAAGGAGATGAAGGAGGTAGAACAGCAGGGACAGAGGAGGAAAAAAGAGAGCGGGAACAGAGAAGGAAATTACGAAGAAGAATGAGAGTAGGAGGAAGAAGAGCAAGGGCAGAAAAGAAAAGAAGAAGAAAAATGAGAGTACGAGGAGAGCGGCTCGCTCAGGACGACAGAGTAGAAAAGGAGAGAGAGCGAGCCGGAGAAATTAAGGATGGGATATAGGTGTAGTGTTACTCGTTGTAGTGAAGAAGTGCAGTGATGTGAGTTACGTGCACAGACGGGAAAAAAAACAAATATAGTAATAACGAATAACTAATGCAGCCAACAAATATAGGTGATTGACGTTAACACGTAGTTGTTGACGCCGAGAGTGGAAGCTAACAGTATGACTAGCACGGGTCTTAAAAGAATACCAAAAGCCCGACCCATATCCTCCCTTTACATATATAATATATATTGATATATATATAGATAAATAAGTTAAAATATTAATAACTAATGTTGTTGTTATTATTATTTATTAGTTTCTGATTCATGTACTCTTTCGATTTTCAACTTTAAATTGAAAAAATAATGAAAAAAAATCTATGAAAGAATATCTCTATAAACACGTTGTTAAAATTCAATGAAAAAATACTAATAGAGTATAATCTTTTTAATAAAATTTTAAATTTAGATAATTATTGTATTATCATTTCAAAACAAAAACAACACCGGACAAATAAATGTTATGCAGCTTAATTAGGAGAGAAGAAAAAACAATAGTAGACAACCGCATCATTCTTAATATTATTGGCTGCATTAGTTATTCTTTATTACTATATTTGTTTTTTTTCGTCTGTGCACGTAACTTACATCACTGCACTTCTTCACTACAACGAGTAACATTGCACCTATATCCTATCCCTAATTTGTCCACCTCACTCTCTCTCCTTTTCTACTCTGTCGTCCTGAGCAGGCCGCTCTCCTCGTACTCTCATTCTTCACTTTTCTGTCCTTGCTCTTCTTCCTCCTACTCTCATTCTTCTCCGTAATTTCCTTCTCTGTTCCCGCTCTCTTCTTTCCTCCTCTGTCTCCTCATTCTGCAACGTAGTCAGAGTCATCGCCGTCGATAGTGGTTGAGGCGCGATCGTGATCTTGAAGACGACACTTCGTCGTCTTGTGTAGCTGTCTTAACTCATTGTATTTCATCATTTGATCCTCCGATTGTGGGATGACATCCTAACTTAACTTGCCTCCCTTTTCTGGATTCGATCTGTTCACGACCGAAGGTATGACAGAAGATCGCGAAGAGGAAGGACTTTCATTTCCTCCACCTACCGGATCCGACTCAATCTCGTAATTTAACTAAGACATTAGATCTTAGGAAAGAAGCTCGTCGGAGTAAGAAGAGCGGCTCGATTGGGACAGAGAAGGAAAGAAGATGAAGGACGAAGAACAGCGGAGGAAAGAAGAGAGTGGGAACAGAGAAGGAAATTACGGAGAAGAATGAGAGTAGGAGGAAGAAGAGCAAGGACAGAAAAGTAAAGAAAAAGAAGAATGAAAGTGTGAGTAGAGCGGCTCGCTCAGGACGACAGAGTAGAAAAGGAGAGAGAGCGAGTTGGAGTAATTAGGGATAAGATATAGGTGCAGTGTTACTCGTTGTAGTGAAGAAGTGCAGTGATGTGTGTAGCGGCCCCGCCTCTATGGTCCCCGCAAGCAACCCTCTAGGCCGGCGACCCTACGGTCTTCCCACCCCTGGCAGTGGGTTTTTGTCTTCCCCAGATTCAAACCCTTGACCTCCAGGACAAGTACAATAGTTCCTTGAATCTGGTAGCCAAGTGCCGCGCTCACTTGGCTACCAGATTCAAGGAACTATTGTACTTGTCCTGGAGGTCAAGGGTTCGAATCTGGGGAAGGCAAAAACTCACTGCCAGGGGTGGGAAGACCGTAGGGTCGCCGGCCTAGAGGGTTGCCTGCGGGGACCATAGAGGCGGGGCTGCTACATAAAAAGGTGCCTTTTTATTGTAACGACACGGTCTCTCAACCCCTTTGGCGGCCAAATCAATATTTGGCGGCCTAACAACCTGGCCCCTCGGCCCAACAACCTGGCGGCCAAATCAACATTTGGCGGCTCAACTATGTCGTCGACCAACAACCGATGTCGACGACCAACAACCGTGTCGTTACTAGGTCTTTCCATCCCTCGCCAGGGGATTTTTGCCTTCCTCAGGATTCGAACTCTAAACCTCCAGGATAAGTACTAGAGTTTATGAATCCTGATACCAATTGAGCTATAATACTTATCCTGATACCAATAAATCCACCCCTGGCCAGTGGATTTATAGCTCAATTGGTATCAGGATTCATAAACTCTAGTACTTATCCTGGAGGTTTAGAGTTCGAATCCTGAGGAAGGCAAAAATCCACTCGCCAGGGGTGGAAAGACCTAGTGAGTAACGACACGGTTGTTGGTCATCGACATCGGTTGTTGGTCGACGATATAGTTGGGCCGCCAAATGTTGATTTGGCCGCCAAAGGGGTTGAGAGACCGTGTCGTTACAATGTGAGTTACGTGCACAGTCGGAAAAAAACAAATATAGTAATAAAGAATAACTAATGCAACCAATAATATTAAGAATGGTGTGGTTGTCTGCTATTACTTTTTTCTTGTCTCCTAATTAAGCTGCATAACATTTATTTGTCACATGTTTTTTTTTTGTTTTGAAATGACAATACAATAATTATCAAAATTTAAAATTTTATTATAAATATTATACTCTATTAGTATTTTTTCATAGAATTTTAACGTGTTCATAGAGGTATTCTTTCATAGATTTTTTTTCATTATTTTTTCAATTTGAAGTTGAAAATCAAAAGAGTACATGAATCAGAAACTAATAAATAATAATAATAACAACATGAGTTATTAATATTTTAACTTATTTATCTATATATATATCAATATATATTATATATGTAAAGGGAGAATATGGGTCGGGTTTTTGGTATTCTTTTAAGACACGTCCTAGTCACTGTTAGCTTCCACTCTCGGCGTCAATAACCACGTGTCAACGGCAGTCACCTATATTTGTTGGCTGCATTAGTTATTTGTTATTACTATATTTGTTTTTTTTCCGTCTGTGCGCGTAACTCACATCACTGCATTTCTTCACTATAACAAGTAACACTGCACCTATATCCCATCCTTAATTTCTCCAGCTCGCTCTCTCTCCTTTTCTACTCTGTCGTCCTGAGCGAGCCGCTCCTCGTACTCTCATTTTTCTTCTTCTTTACTTTTCTGCCCTTGCTCTTCTTCCTCCTACTCTCATTCTTCTCCGTAATTTCCTTCTTTATTCCCTCTATCTTCTTTCCTCCTCTGTCCCCGCTATTCTTCCTCCTTTCCTTCTCTATCCCGATCGAGCCGCTCTTCTTACTCCGACGAGCTTCTTTCCTAAGATCATATGTCTTACTTAAATAATGAGATTGAATCGGATCCGGTAGGTGGAGGAAATGAAGGCCTCTTCGCGATCTTCTACCATACCTTCGGTCGTGAACAGATCGAATTCAGAAAAGGGAGACAAGTTTAGTTGGGATGTCATCCCACAATGAGAGGACCAAATGATGAAATACAATGAGTTAATACAGCATCTTAAAGACGACAAACCGTTGTCTTCAAGATCACAATCGCGCCTCAACCACTGTCAACGGCGATGACTCTGACTGCGGTGCATCAACTAGCAACTTCTTCCACGGTATAGGAATTCTAGTATTTTTCTCCCCCGATCAAGCAGCTTTACACCATTAACTTCTACTAATCAATTAATCTGTTTTTTTCATTATTTTATTTATTATTTTAGATGGATGCCAGGATGATACGTGAGAGGCGATAATCCTAGCATCCATCTAAAATACTAAATAAAATAATAAAAAAAATAGATTAATTGATTAGTGGAAGTTAATGCAGTAAAGCTACTCAATTAAGGGAGAAAAATACCAAAATTCCTAAATTCTAGAAGAAGTTGCTAGTTGATGCACCGCAGTCAGAGTCATCCCCGTCGACAGTGGTTGAGGCACGATTGTGATCTTGAAGACGACGCTTCGTCGTCTTGAGCAGCTGTTTTAACTCATTGTATTTCATCATTTGGTCCTCCCATTGTGGGATGACATCCCAACTAAACTTGCCTCCCTTTTCTGGATTCGATCTGTTCACGGTCGAAGGTATGGCAGAAGATCGTGAAGAGGAAGGACCTTCATTTCCTCCACCTACCGAATCCGATTCAATCTCATCATTTAAGTAAGACATTAGATCTTAGGAAAGAAGCTCGTCGGAGTAAGAAGAGCGGCTCGATCGGGACAAAGAAGGAAAGGAGAAGGAGAGTTGGAGGAAGAACAGCGGGGACAGAGGAGGAAAGAAGAGAGGAGGGACAGAGAAGGAAATTACGGAGAAGAATGAGAGTAGGAGGAAGAAGAGCAAGGACAGAAAAGTAAAAAAGAAGAAAAAGAAGAATGAGAGTATGAGGAGAGCGGTTCGCTTAGGACAACATAGAAGAAAAGGAGAGAGAGTGAGCTGAAGAAATTAGGGATAGGATATAGGTGCAGTGTTACTCATTGTAGTAAAGAAGTGCAGTGACGTGAGTTACGTGCACAGACCGAAAAAAACAAATATAGTAATAAAGAATAACTAATGCAGCCAATAATATAAAGAATAGTGCGGTTGTCTGCTATTGCTTTTTTCTTGTCTCATAATTAAGCTGCATAACATTTGTTTGTCAGGTGTTTTTTTTTGTTTTAAATGACAATACAATAATTATCTAAATTTAAAATTTTATTAAAAAGATTTTACTTTGTTAGTATTTTTTCATAGAATTTTAACAACGTGTTTATAGAGATATTCTTTCATATATATTTTTCCATTATTTTTTCAATTTGAAGTGGAAAATCGAAAGAGTATATGAATCAGAAACTAATAAATAATAATAATAACAACATGAGTTATTAATATTTTAACTTATTTATCTATATATATATCAATATATATTATATATATCTAAAGGGAGGATATGGGTCGGGCTTTTGGTATTCCTTTAAGACACATCCTAGTCTAATTGTTAGCTTCCACTCTCAACGTCAACAACCACGTGTCAACGTCAGTCTTTCTTTCTCATTTTACTTGTTTGCTCCCTGTTTCGAAAGGGATCGACGCGGATGGCGAGTCACCAAAGCGTAGCCCACGAGGAAGGTGACGGGGAGAAGACGATCGCGATATACGAGATTAACACAAGCGTTAATGGGAACACACCGGAAGGTTTTTCGACGGAGCCCACTCCGATGCTCATGTCAGGAATCCTAACCCTCTTAGGAGGACAACGAGGAATCAGGAGATTTTGCCGAAGTTTGGAAAGCTCCCCCCCCCCCCCCCTCCCCACCTAGATGTCGAAGCACCTTATATACCTGAGGTTTCGGTCACACGTGTCCCCACATTCTCCTCCACGTTCCTAATCATCGGTTACTCGATGTCTTTTGGTAACGACCACTACGATCATTAAGGTCTTAATTGTCGCGTGTTATGGACAATAATTATCCGATGACTTTTCTATTCTGGAAAGAGGAACGACTACTTGAAGTCGGGTTATCTGGTATATTGATCTTTGGGCTCCACTCTCCCAAGTCGGTCTTGGGGTCTCATCTTCCGAGCCGACCTCGGGGCATTCATTTGTTTTACCGAGAGGGTCTCGGGGCCCGACACCCGAGATGACCTCGGGGGCTCTCGTCTGTTCTCCCGAGGTAGTCTCGGGAGCCCGACATCCGGCCTGACCTCGGGGGCTTTTATCTGTTCTCTCGAGGTAGTCTCGGTCTGACCTCAGAACTCCGGCCTGGCGGGCTCTGCCACGTAGCTTCTCTGTGCCACGTGTCCACCCCGGGATGCTCATCCATATCACAAGTCGCCCTTTCAAGTCTAATCGATGGAAGTGTGGCTAACTGATTAGGCTGGTGGTACAACAAGGGGATGTTATGCATCTGTAAGGTCCATATTGCTACTCCTCTCTTGGCGGCTTGTCGGGTCCGAGGAATTCAAGCATTCGTCCCTTGTCCCGAGACAGTCTTTTGAATTACTCCAACAGTCTCTGATGAGTTCCGAGGCCTGGCAATGATAGCTGTCTATTACCAATGAGGCAATGCTTCCACTTCGGGTCATGCTTTGTGTTGATTGACAGGATGATTTCGGATGTCGATGCCGTCTGACAAGCAGATCAAGACGGAATCAAATCGTCCCCCTCCGCTTGAAAAGAGAGGTCATGGCGGACCACGTTTAGCGAAGCAAGAACAACAAAGAGACGGACCCTCAGATCACATGTCACACTAATCTATGAAAATAAAAATTAAAAAAAAACGAGGCTGGTTTGGTTTAGAGCTTTGCGGATGGCAATAGCATAAAAGGAACGGAACAATGAACATTCAATAAACAAGTTCATTTCACCCAAGTGTATCTACACATTGATAGATGCAGAGCCTTACTATTTAAGAAGAGGTCAAGAAAAAACAATACTACACCCTCAAAAAGAGGAGTAAAGCATATATAAGGAGTATGAAAAGTATCACAGTGGAATCAACTGTCTATGCAACAACAAAAATTGTAACATTTGGAAACATCGATTCATGTAAGATGCCAATAAAACTAGTGCTCCAAATCAATAATGAAGCCACTACTAGAAAACAGCAACATTATGTAATCATCATTGCTTTCTAGACAAATTCGATACGTAAAACTAGGAAGGACTACCATCAATCAATTGAAGCTTAAAACACGAAATTCAAACATCAAAAAGAGCACAACTGCTTTATGTGAAATACAACATATCATTTAAAAAATTCTCTAGAAATTCTAAATCATGGAATGCTCATGTAAAAATAATGTTCCTTTGAACTAAATTGTACACATATAATAGTTTCAAAATATCAAACAAACCTAGTGGACAACAATTGTAGACTATGAATAAGAGATATTTGCGTAAGGTTCTATTAGGGAGATGCTTGTGATCAGTGACTTTCCCAAAAAATAGGTTAAGAAAGCAAACAAAGAAAGAACAGAAGTTGCTATCTTTTATTTGCCCCAAATTGGTAAATTGAAATGAGCAAGAAACAAAATAATGTAGAAATAATTACATGAAAGAAATCTTGTCCCTTTTCATTTTTACTTATAAGATGATCAAGGTATCAACACAAGTGAAATGATGGACATATCCACATAGCAAAAATGTTGGATAAGCAAAGGAAAATGATATTCATCAAAACAAGACAGATTTCTTGTGATGTACATTCAGTACAACATAAAAGCCTGAGTAATAAAAATGCATTTTCATTGGCCACCTGGAAAATAATTCTACCCACCTTGCCAAGTGTAATTGGACAAAAAGGGTAATCAACCAGAGTATATTTAGGTTAAGCAAGAAAGCAATATTGCAAGTCCCAAACAGAGATCAGTATCAACTCAAAACTCTGCTACCTAATTCCAAACAAAAGCCTTATTGTATTTTATCTTGATGAGGTGCTAGTCCTTTCCGACATCTTACATTGATTTATATATGCAGGAAATCCTAGGTAAAAAATCAACACATGCTGTACTAGAAGTTAGCTTGGGACGTCTAAAATAAAGATTGTTGATAGTGGCATCCAACATTTTTATCCAAACCAATCAATCATGGCAATCTGCCACATTTAGTTTCAAACAAATAACTAGCCTCTTGTTGCTTTTTCAAAAATGATCTACAAAAAAGTGCAAGGCAACTTTTACTTAGTTTGAAACAACACCCACCCTAACCTGGTCAAATCCCAATCTCAATAAATTTTTAAAAAGTAAAGGGATCTGCATCTCCCAGTCAACATACATGCCTGGACAACTGATCCAACCTATGAATTGCAACCTACCTAGTAATTTTGCCTTCAAAGGTTCATTATGAGCACAGTGAATAGCTTCACTAATGAAGATTCATTATGACCGTATAACTAAAAGAGATCAAAGTTATAAAGTGTACCAGTTTGTCTTTATGAACACAAAATTGAAACCCCACTAGAGTCTACAGCTCGAATCACCAATACATGCATCGGCAAAAGGTACAAGAATAGTACCAAAACAAATTTGTATTGCGTAGTAAATAATAATAATGATAAAGATAATGAAAGGATGGGCTAAAAGAAGTAGCAGATTGCTATCTAACCCTAAGCACGCAGATCTGGAACAGGTCAGCCAGTTCAGGAAAAAAATTAACAGAAGAAGAAAAAGAGAGACCTTCCCGTCTGCTTCAGCATGTCAAGCATGTTGGTTTGGAAGACGTGATCAACGGCCTCTACACTGACGCCCGTCCCGCTCTGCCATTGCGAAGACGTCAACGACCCTAACGGTGTACTCGTCAACGAACTCCCCCAGCATGAGCCCCATCACCTCCATGGGAACTCCAGCTCTCCCTGTGTCCCAAACATTAAAAAAAAACAGAAAAAAATCGCCATGGGAGTTATCAAACTAGAATAAAAGGTAGAACTGGAAACGTAAGGTCGTCGATTGCAATTACCGTGCTTGAGCATCTTAAGGAGAGCGAGAGAGGAGATGTAGACCTGCTCGGCGGAGTCGAGCTGCGGGAAATCGGTCGCCGGGTGGCCCATCCCGCCGGCGCCCGAGAAGATACGATGTAGTCTTTCAATCCCTCGGATTTCTTCCCTTTCGCCTCTCCTAATGCCCTAGCGACCGTTGCTGTAGTCTTTGAAAATGTTCTTATAAATAAATATTTTTATTCAAAAAGAAAATTACTTTTGAGAATTTATATTTCCCTTTTGATAATCACAAACAGAAGAAAGAATATTTTAGTAAAAAAATATATATTTTGACTACAAATTCACATTAACATATTTTTACTTGGTCTTAAAATTATTTTTTTTAATGACTGATAGTTAGGGTGCGGATTAATAAATTTATAATTTATTTTTTTCATATTAATTTAAAAACCGAATCACGGGACATTAAAAAAAAACGAGCCAATCTTTTTTTTTTTACACCTAAAATTACTCATTGAAGTTTATATACAGAAAGTTTTACACAAAATTAAAAAAAAAAACAGAGGAAAACTTGAACACGCAAATCTGCTTGGTTTCTTCACAAAATTACTTTTCTTCTAAAGCTTCACGCAACAGCTGGCCTGTACGTGGCCGGCGTACTCATCCGGCACCGCCACCCTCCTCCACGGCGTCGCCACCTTCGCCCCTTCTCTCGCCTCCGCAACGTACACTGCGTGGGTTCCGCCATGCCTATCCGACCCCGTGACTATCAGGTTTCGTCCCACGCCACCAGATGCGGCGCCATCCGCACGTCCTCCGGCACCTCCGCCACCTTTCGCCACGCGCAGCCGCTCTCCTGCGTCATCCCCGCCACCGTCACGTCCCCTTGGGGTTGACACGCATACAGCTGCCCGTCGCCGCCCATCGCACATGCCCGCGGGCACACTCCCGCTTCCAACTTGCCGTCCTCCACAGCGCCCCAACGCCAGGCGCCGACGTCGAACGCTTCCAGGCTCCGCGAGAAACATCCTTGGGCGTCCGTCGGGTAGCCTCCGACGACGAGGAAGGCGCCGCGGCCTCGCACGAAGACCCCCCGGCACTCGTCCCGCTCCCGCGCCATATCCGGCATCTGCCTCCACGCGTCCGCCGCAACGTCGTACGCCATCGCCGACCGCAGCGCGTTCTTCTCCTCGTCATGTCCGCCGGCGACGAACACCGCCCGGAGCTCCGCCGATGCGGCGCAGGCGAAGAAGGACCGCCTCGGACCGGGCATCGGCGCGCCTCGTCGCCACGAGCCGATCGCAAAGTCGTAGACGTGGACGCCATCGGAGGCAGCCCACGTCTCAGGGTCCCACCCGCCGAGCACCACCAGCTCCCGTCCCGCGGAGGCGATTTGGCAGAACAGGGGAAGGCCGCGGGGGAGGGATGGGACGGGGGGGAGGCGCCTCCAGGCGCCGGAGCAGGGGTCGAAGAGGACGAGGCGGTAGGTGGCGGAGGCCGCGTACTTGGAGGCGGGGCCAGAGGCAGCCAGCGCGAGGGGCGGCTCAGCCTGGGCGAGGGCGACGACCGACCGGGCGAGACCGGCGGCATGCCTCAGCCGGTGGAAGAGCGAAGAGCGGAGCTCGAGCTGCCAGTGGCGGCAGACGGAACCCAGCGCCGGAAAAGCATGGTAAGGGACGCGGATGAGGCACTCCCGCGCTATCTCGTCGGGAAGCCCCGGAATGAGCTCGGAGTCCATTCAAGCAACGAAAATGCCACTTTGAGAGTAAATTGATGGCAACTGGGATACATCAGGAGAGGATTTATATAGATGGATTTGGGAATCGGATCGGATTGGGAGCAGGGGAGGAGACCGCGGCCCCTGGGAGAAGTCCACAGCAAAGGACTGAGCGAGGACAGATTCTCTTGGCCGTGCCCGTTGGTTCGTTTATTTTAAAACTGTACCTCAATCAATCGATTGGTGGGCGCGGCGCCGTGGTGTCGACGTTGACGTTGACGTTGACTTCCGTTAATGGTTAGCAAACTGCTTGCTGGCGCGCTTCTAGTGGTCGGAGACTGGATTGACGTTAGTGCGGCAGGATAAGACCGTGACAGGAATGTCTACGAGGCTCGGGGATAGATTTTGTTAGGGTTCTCGAATGCGAGAGGATAATACCGCAGCGCAGCTGAAGTGTATTTTATGATGATGTGAGAGGCTTCTTATCTTGTCTCAGGTCCTTTCGATCCGCGCCGCTGTCAGTTTTATGCGGCCGCCGGAATTGAAGAGGAGAACAAAGTGATTTACAACATGTCGATCCCGTTGATCCATTCGCGAAGATCATTTATTTTGGAATGAAGATGGAAATATCCGATGTTATGGGCAGAGGGATAAGATTTGAGATTTGTAGTTTGAATATAGATTTGATTTGTTTAAATTTATTTTTTTCCTAAAAGAAGTGGAATTAATTATTAATGATGATATTTAATCATTGAAAAATAAATTGATTTTATGAAATATTTAATTGTAATGTTTTATTTCATGAACTATTATATAAAATTATACTTCTTTATTTAGAAAATAAATATTTTCGATAATAATTAAATTAAAATTCATAAGTTAATTAAATAATAAATAATAATTATAAATTAAATTAAAAATCACAAGTTAATTAATTTATTAATTAAATATTATTTATTAATTAATTAAAATTATAAATAAATTAATGATCATAATTAATTAAAATATTAAATGAATATTAAATGTAAAATAATAAATAAATATATATGATTTGTAATATATGACTCATCAAAAAGTTGCATGGAAGTTTTTTTTATCATGGAGAAAATAATAGATTTTAATTTTATAATTATGATGTGACTATGGTGAAAACTAAAAAAATTTATTGAAAGGTTTAGTAATTTGAGATGTCCGTATAGGTTTTTATATCTGTGATATAATATTGATATAACATATTAAGAATTATAAAAAATCATTAAAAATTTAACGATCAGAGATATACTAAGTCATCGTTTAGCATCCTACTAGAATTATGTCTTTTTTATCGTGAGCACATTAAGGACTATTATCGTTTATAAAAGCGATTTACTCATCCTAGCACCTCCGTCAATTCGTCTCAAGGCCATCATGGAAGAGGTAAATCACGGGGGCTACTAACCCGGATATTGTAGCTAATGCGTGGGGAGGGAGGGCATACTGACTTTGTTAAGTTTTGACCCTCAAATATCATGATGGCAACACTCACATATTAACCATTAGTCCATCTCATAGGGACACGTTAAGGACTATCCTGACTCCAAATAACCAATGCAAATATTAGAAACATTTGAATGAAATGATCACACGAATCCTTACATTTGTCAAAAAATGGCTACTAAGGAAAGATAACAATGAATAATTATGTTGCACGAGGAAAGATTAGGATCGACAAAAGGTTCTCCTTGCTAATTGTACTTCCAAGAATTTAAGAACTATGACAAAAATTTTCTTTCTTCTCCACCTAATTGTCACTCCATTCTTTTTTTTCAACTTTTTATATATACATTTTTAATTCTATGACATTGTTGGAGTGTACAAGAAAAATAGTTATTCCTCAGCGTTCTTCGCTCCTTTTCTTAAAAAAAACACTGAAGCAAATAGTCACGTTTGCAATCACATAATAGTGACTTAATTATCTGAATAACTGATCATGACTTGAACTAGTAATAAGAAGAAAATAAGACAGAATTATATAATACTAGCATGTTTTTATAAATATAATGATGGTATCTTTTTCTACTTGTTCATACTTCAATTTTTAAAAAGTTGGATTTGCTTTCAAATTTATAAGATTCAATAATCTAAGAGATAACTCAAGCTTCTACTGGCTCTACTGGCGTAGCCCCTTTGACGTTCAAGTCAGACACTGATAAGTGAGGAAGAAGCAGAAGTAGGAGAGGAGGAGAAGAAGAAGAGAGTTTAGTAAAAAAGAGTTGTCTCTGTTTGCAAGAATAATAAAATCGTCATATCTCTATCTTATTACCCTCTCTACTATTTATACAGTTATCAGAAAAACATCTCCATATCAGATGTCTCACGTTCCTCACTTTTTCTCGTATGAGTCAGCGAAGGAAGTGCTTTTAACAATCGTTAGTTACTTCCTCATTTATTAATGATTATCACATATTGGGAGGAAGACATCTAGGACACTAGATATGACATCCACTATCCGCTTCTCCATTCATAGATTATCACATATTGGGAGAAAGACATCTAGGAGAAGAGATATGACAGACGTTACTTGCCTCTCCATTCATTGATCACTAGGCATTGAGGCGAAGGCATTTAGGAGATCATTTCTGACATCCACTACTCCATTGATGTGGGTTCGACAGAGCAATCTTTCACTATGACTTTTGACTCAAGACTCAGAATCAGTTTCTGTCTACACTCATGCGTGCAGAATTTGAAGACCAACATTTGTTATAGGGGAACCTGTAATTGTCAAATTTCAATGCCAAAAAGCATCATTTAGGCCCGTTTGACATTCAAATATTTTCTTTTACTAATTTTAGTAATTTTCGTATTTTGAATATTTAGGTTTAGTATTTTGACTTGCAATTAGGGTATTCAATCGATTTAAGCGTCTTGTTGTCTTGTTTATTGTTTTGAGACAGTTTTGATTTAATACTATTTTTAGTCATCGTCTCCTTCTTGGAATGACGAGTTTTTCTTTTTCTTGGAATTTTTTAAATCAACAGGGGTTAGAAATTTTGATTTCGATATTCATGCATGAATCAATGAAGTCGATAGTTATTCTCGGCTATGAGCGACGCCGATGACCTCCTGTACCCTAGCTTCGACCCATCGCCGTCGATTGTCTCTGGCCACCTCCCCAATGTCGAATCCACCATTGTTTCTTGCCGCTCCACCTCACAGCCATTAGCCACGCGTGAGGTCGGCCACGGTCGAGGTCGGCCACACCGAAGCTCTAGCAATCACGGTTGTTGCCCATCCTGATCGTTGCTGCCACCTCCATTCAGTCATCGCCAACTGCCGTGGGGTTCTGGTGAGGGCAGAAATCATAGGTAACAATAGTACCTTCCCTAAGTGTTGTTTGTTCCTAGATTTGAAATTTTGATTATCAGAAATTATTGGAGTAATCAATGTCATGGTTTATATATATATATATATATATATATATATATATATATATATATATATATATATATATATATATATATATATATGTTCATTATTGGATAATTTGAGTTTATTTGATTAGAATGATGATTTGTATTAATTAGTAGATTCTTAGATTATTGAATCACTAGTTAATTAATTAAGGACTAAGAGTTAATATTAATTAAAAAGGTAATTAACTAATTAATTAATGAGTTGATTGATTAATTGGATGATACATTAATAGTAGGTACTTGGTTTATGATTTCGTATTCTTGTACTTGTAGGATTGAAGCTCGATGTAATGTTACGCCCCAAGGAGCCGACCGTCTGATACTGAGCGAACTGTTTCTCCCTCGACCCGGTGAACAATCCGAAATTCTAACATTTACGACTCTCTCAGGCCGCCTGTACCGCAGCCTATAGGGCTAGAACAAGCCACTGAATGGAAGGAAAACGAAGACGACGACAAAAGCTACGTACCGACACGACTTACGACAACACAGAATGAAACAAAGACCTCCATGACACACAAAAATACAACTATGCCGCCGTGCAAAATGACACAATAGAACACAAATCCAGCAGCGGAAATGAAAAGGTAAAATGAACAGAAAAAGGATACCAACATGTACCACCATCAAAATACAAGGGCAATCCCAAAATCAATTGGAAAATACGCAAACTCGGACAAGCTGTCTGGCACTCCAGTCGATCATCCTGAAAGGGGGAAAACAAAGCTAACAGGGTGAGTCCAAAGAACACAGCGAATATAGACTAATATGCATAGAAAGTTATACTAGCAGTAAGTCATCATCCATCACAAACTAAAGAAGATGCAGTAGTAGAAAAGAAAATGTAGAACTGAGCCCTTGAAAAGAAGTACACACCTGTGCCGATTCAAAACCCAATAGCATGCATGTCAACCAAATACATCAACCAAGTGCAGTAAACACAACCAAATGCAGAGATGCATAGCATGCTCATGATGCAACATGGGTCACCCTTGACGTTAGTCGACCACCGTCGCATCTATGCGAAACCGAATGGGTAAGGTTCTTTGCCCCAGGTCCTCCCTCCACTCAGACGACCACCGTCGCGCATCACGCAAAATCGAATGAGCAGGGTCTTAGACCGTAACATACTTTGCCCTAGGGAAAAATAATGCTCCCACATCCCTAACTATCTCAAGACAGAATAGGGGGCATGTCGCAGTGCCGTGACCTATAATCCACTAACGAAGAGTGGAACTGGGACTACACGACAGGTCATGTGGCACGTCTGACGACCCATCTCAACCTCCAGGGAGTCAAAGGTCGCCTACATATGCCTCTACACCAGTAGCAAGTTCGACGACCCATCTCAACCTCCAGGGAGTCAAAGGTTGCCACCTATGCTACGTGCAATGATGATGCATGTCACTAACCCATGTATCACCCACTATCTAACCATACTGCCATTTACATGATAAACAGTAGTCCAGATAACTGGTATGCACCATAGCCTAAACCCTAATGCCAGATATAAGGTAAGTGGTATATAGAACCAATCCACACAATAATAAACGACAGTAAGCAGTAAAACTAACAGATACAACTACTGAAAGAAAAAGGGTACAGAAATAGAAATATCAGGTATCCCTACTGCTATCTATATCTAACTATGCATAAGTGGTAATTATATCTAATACAGATATAATACAGATATAGTCAAAAGTACCCGTCTCGATATAAATAAGTCTGAGTGACAAGAACCACCCCCCATCCAAAATAATAGCTGTGACGCGCAAACTACGTCAATGCCCTGTATCAAAACAATCCACTTAGCTATTTATACTTTTATTAAATAACCTAACCCAACCAACCAAGATTGGGTCCAGATTAGGTCTAACCTAAACATAACCCAATCAACCAAGATTGGGTTCAGATTAGGTCTAACCTAAACCTAACCCAATCAACCAAATCTAATCAATTAAGCCAAAGAATACCAACCGAATCAACCCAAAGAACTCCACCACCTTACGATAGTACACCAAATCAACACCAAAACCTCACATGATCAAGAAGATCAAAACACAACTAACCTGCCCAAGCACAACACCACCTATACACAACAATCAGATCAAAACCAAACAACAAAACTCACGGCTACCTCCAAAACCAACAGATCAAGCAGCCATACATCATCAACCCAAATCCAAAACCTAATTTGCATCAAACATCAATCGGAGAACATGGCAGAGATCATAATAGAGGAAACAAATACAAAAAAACAAACTCTAATTAACAGCAATAGTAACACCACAACAGAACACTCAAATCCCCCAATCCCAACCCACAACTCTCGGCGAGAACACGCAAGATCACAATCTGACACATCTAAGATCAAAGAGATCGAAAAGAAGAAACAACAGTCCACTGCCAGCTTACGGAAACAATTCTGAACGGAAATTGTAACCACAATCCCAATTCCAAAAATCCGATCGAAATCTGATTTCAGAGGCCAAAGTCCTTACCTCAGATGAGTTCCAGCATCCCTTGGTCCAACTCCGGCGATCAAGCCATAATTCCCAACACCCGATCCAACACAAAGACGACCAAGAAACACCCCTAGATCAACAGCTTTAGCCTTAGGACCAACATAGTTTGCGATTTACCAAGAGGATCAAGGATAGAAACCAAGAATCGGAGATTAGGTCAAGTTCACATGGCTTACCTCCTCGATGATGACAGCGACAACGTGAACTGCCAGGGGAACATGGTCAAGAACCTCCTAGTGTCGACAATCCCCGGTGGCATGAGCTGAGAGGTCGCCGGCGTCGGTTGAGTGGCCCGAAGGCGGAGGCGAGAAGAAGAAGAAGACGAAGAAGAAGAAAAGAAGCGGAGTAGGTCTCGGTTCGGCTTCGCAATCTGCCAAAATGAGAGAAAAGAAAAGCTTTTAAAATGAACTGGTCTTTTTCGAAAACCCCCTCCTATTTTAGCTATTCGCACAAGAGCTAAAATATGTCCATGTATATCTAGTAAAATCGTCAATGATAACAAAACAATATCTACTTCCATTCAATGAACTGATCCTTATATTTCAGAAAATATGTCCATGTATATCTAGTAAAATCGTCAATGATAACAAAACAATATCTACTTCCATTCAATGATATGATAGTACTACAATCAAACAAGTCCATATGAAGTAAATCCAATGCGGTAGAAGTACTTACAGTGCTTTTACCTTTATGTGCAGATTTTGTTTGCTTACCCATTTGACATGCATCACAAATCTTTTTTTTCTCATACTTGATGCTTGGTAAGCCACGAACTAATCCCTTGTTGGCCAACTTCTGGATATTATTCATGTTAACATGTGCTAGCCTCCGGTGCCAAAGGGTGGACTCCTATTCTTTTGACATGAGACACTTAGCAAAAGCATTAATAGCACTTTTAAAAGAAACTTGACAAATATTATCTACTCTTGTTTCTACTAGTACCATGTCCAAGATGTCATGTTGTCTAACTATACATTGACTTGGTTGAAAATCAATTGTGTAACCCGTGTCACACAATTGACTGACACTTAGGAGATTAAATGTCATCCCCTTGACTAGAAGGACATTCTTAATTCTAAGACATTCGGATATTTGAATGTCTCATATTTCTATAACCTTAAGACTACCATTGTTACCAAATGAAACATTACCTCTACTTTTTTTTAAAGGGTAGTAAACAATGATCTATCCCCGGTCATGTGTTTGGAGCATCCACTATCAACGAACCAAGTTGATAGATGCTCCCCCTCAATCATAACCTACACAATTCAAAAAATAGAAGTTTTAGGTACTCAAACCTAGGGACCTAAAGCACCTACTAAACAAGACTTAGGCACTCATGCCTTGGCAACTTTCTTTTGAACCTTGGGTGTCTTAAGTGGCCTAACACCAGTCTTAGACATTAAGGACACAAATGAAGGTTCTTTGGGTCGATGGCCAATACCGGCCCTATTGTAGACTGCCCTTTGGGCATTCAAAATCATGTCTAGGGTCTTTGAGCTTGTTGAGAACTTCTCAAGAATATTCTTGAGTCTCTCAACTTCACTCTTCAATGATTTATTTTTATTTTCTTACAATTCTACATGTAAATCATCTACATCCTCAACCCTAGAGGATTTCAAATGTTCAACCTCAATTTTCAAAGATTTAATCTCATCCTCTAACATTTCAACATGCAAGTCGTCTATGTTCTCATCCCTAGATGACTTCAATTGTTCAATTTCTAATTGCAATGATTTAACCTTATTTTTTGACTTTTTCAACATATTGGTTAAACATGCAATTGCTCTATAATATTTCTCAAGTTCGGGAGTGGTTACCTTTTCATCATCCGAAGATGATGAAGCCGCGTTTGAGGAGTCGAAGGATTCATCACTGCTTTCTTCTCCTCCAAGAGCCATGAGTGCCACATGTCGTGTACTCTTCTCCTCCTTTTCTTCATCGGATGAACTTGAGGAGGATTCATCCCAAGTGGCCTTCAAAGTCTTCTTCTTCTTCTTTGATTTCTCCTCTTTCTTCTTGGATTTCTCCTCCTTCTTCTTTAGCTTTGGCCATTCACTCTTAAAGTGCCCTTTCTTGCCACACTCATAACAAGAAACATTAGACTTATCAACTTTAGCTTCACTAGGGTTACCTTTACCCTTGAAGCGTCGACCCTTCCTCATCATCCTTCGAACAAAATTTGTCATCTCGGAGGAAAAAGACCCGCTGCCATCTTCCTCGAAATCGGACTCGGATTCGGAAGAGGATGAAGATGAAAAGACTTCCTTCTCCTTCTTCTTCTTGTTGGATCGTTCCCCTGCAACTAAGGCAATCCCCTTCTCCTTGGGGCCTTTGTTAGCCATTTCATGTAATTCCATTTCACAAAATAGATCATCTAGTTTAACAATTGATAAGTCCTTGGAAACTTTGTAGGCATCCATCATGGATGACCACAAAGCATTCCTTGGAAATGCTTTTAACACATACCTCACAAGGTCGCGATTTTCGACCTTTTCATCAATAGAATGAAGACCATTGAGGACTTCCTTGAACCGACTATGTAGCTCACTTACGGTTTCATTCTCCTTCATGGAGAGATTTTGAAGTTGGTTGAGGAACAAGTTCCTCTTGGCGATTCTTGAATCTCGGGTGCCCTCGTGGAGTTCTATGAGCTTATTCCACAAATCTTTTGCACTTGTGAATGGACCAACCTTGATGAGTTGATCCTTGTTCATGCCGCAGTGTAGGGTCACCACCGCCTTCGCGTCGGCTTCACTCTTCCGAGTTTGTTCAGCCGACCAACGGCAAGACTCTAGTTTTTTGCCTTCATCATCCTTTGGAGGGGTAAAACCCTACTTCACCGCGAACCAAGTGTTGATGTCCATCTTAAGGTAGTACTCCATCTTCGATCTCCAATATTGAAAATCTGCGCCATCGAAGAAGGGAGGTCGGGTGGTGCTAAAACCTTCTCTCAATGCCATGGATGATAGCTCTCAATTGTTAATCCGCTTGTACAGAGCCCCAAGCTCTGATACCACTTGTTGGACCTTGGATGGCTAGAGAGGGGGGGTGAATATAGCCAGACACCGAAATTTAGCGCTTATCGAATTTCTGCACTTCAAACGTTAATAGCACAGCGGAAGCTAAAAGAAAAACAAAGTATGCAGAAATGAAAGCACTAAGCTAAGAGCAAAAACAAGAACGCTAACAAGAGGATTTACAAGGTTCGGGGATAAATTTCCCCTACTCCATGGCGTGTTAGTAAGGTGGGTGATCCCTTGATCGTCGGCAGATCAAGCCCCGGAAAATTCAGATAATAAGTAACCTCCTTCTCGGTGGAGTAACCTCTCCACAGCGTTTCAATAGAGATAAGATGTTAAGCACAATAAAATACAAGAAAGATCTTACTTAGCACTTAGAACAGACAAGAACACAAGCAGAACTTCTCCCGAGCTCCACCCAACGCAGATCTCACGCAAGAACTCTCTTCTTCGTGTCTTCTCGCTGATGGACTCCCAAGCCTCTTGTTTCTTCCTCCAAGTGCTCAAGTAATAGATGGTTGCTTCAAAGATCACAATCGCTTGTTCAAGAGATGATGGAAGTAATCGCACAAGCACAAGAATGCAGTAAGAAGAAGTTGCAGTAAGCTCTAGCGAGAAGTCTCTACTCCACTTCTCCGCTACGCAGCTTAAGTCTTCTCCACCAGCGCCAGGTCACCACCTCACTGCAGCCTCCAGCTGCTCACCTGCCAACGCCAGCTACCACTGAGCTCTCCCTGGACACTCTGAGCTTCTCTCAGCCACGCTCCAATCACCAGCTTCAGTCAGCAGCTCCACCGTTGCAACCTGAGATGGCAAATGGACAAACCTGCTCCAAGGAAAGGCCTCCATTGGCTCTCCTTGAGTGTTTGAATCCATCCCTGTCACCTGCAGCTTAATCAGACCATTAGCACAACATATCACACAGAGAATCATGCATCAGAGATTAATAACAGGGAAATCAGATGTGTTCAGACGTGTACAGATCGTCTGACAGTGCATTTTGAATTAAAGTGATCGGTCACCGGACCGATCCAGGGCTCGTGGGTCGGTCACCAGACCGATCAGGTAGCTCCCTGACCGATCAAGCTCCATCCTGATCGGTTGTAAGACGGAGTCCGTGACGCTAGATCGTTCACCAGAATGGTCTGAACAGTGTTCCAGATCGATCACCAGACCGATCAGGAGCGAATCAGTAAGGTTCCCAAAACCTACTGGAGGCTCCCTGATCGATCATCGGACCGATCAGGAGCAGATCAGTGAGGGAACTGCCTGCTCCCTGATCGGTCACCGGACCGATCAGGAGCCGGGTAGTGAGGGAACTACCTGCTCCCTGATCGGTCACCGGACCGATCAGGAGTCGGGCAGTAAGTTCCCAACCTCATTGTGTGCTCCCTGATCGGTCACCAGACCGATCAGTCATCGCTGGATCGGACACCAGACCGATCCACGAAGGAGCACCGTGCCAACTTCCCTGATCGGTCACCAGACCGATCCAGACAAGGTCAAATCTCCTCTAAGTCATGAGAACAAGCCTCCGGCTCATCTCTGACTCGTTCCATGCCCAGCTTCACTCACTGGGACTTCAACCTAGCCCTCCAAGCTAGGACCTGGCTTCACTCACCAGAGTTTCAGTCACCCGGCTTCACTCACCGGGACCCGGGTTCACTCACTGGAATTTCAGTCACCTGGCTTCACTCACCGGGACCCGGCTTCACTCACCGGGATTTCAGTCACCCGGATTCACTCACCGGGATTTCATCCAACTTAGCCATCCAGGCTAGGACTTTTCACCGAACCCTCCAAGTTGCGACTTTTCACCTAACCCTCCAAGTTAGGACTTTTCACCTAGCCCTCCAAGCTAGGACTTTTCACCCAACCCTCCAAATTAGGACTTTTCACACCTAGCCCTCCAAGCTAGGAGTTCTCACACCAAACCCTCCAGGTTAGGATTTTCCAACACCTAGCTCTCCAAGCTAGGATTTTCCATACCATGCCTAATTCCCGATCAGGACTTAATCATAATCATCAACCTAAACTAAAATCGGTGTCAACACCAAAACAACAATTAGGGTCAGACTGCATCAACAGATACTGCCCGATTTTCGAGCAAGCACGGGTCTCTGGGGATGTGACAATGTATTGGTACGAAAGTAGGTTTTCGATGCCAGTTTATGTTTGTGTTTTAGGATTTGCGTATTTCTTTTAGAATGTATCTGATACAAATTTAGTTCTATCAGAGCGTAGGTTTACGAGTTTTTGTTGGGTTTATTTGATTTTGATTTTTTGAAATTTTACGGAGTCGTTTTCTTTACTAAGATGTGTTGGGACTTGACGGTGATGGACTCTTCAAGCGACGAGCAAGTAAGATGGTAAATTTGCTAGTAGTCGTATATTTTAGTGATACTTGTTAAATATTTTATTATAATGACTCGTGTATAAATTATAATTTCTTTTGTTGTTATGATAGAGATATGTTATAGTGGTATGTAGTAGATGATTTTAGTTGTTCAGGGAAAATGTCGAGTATGAGTGATCTTTAAAAATAAATTTGAAACTAGGGAATTTTGTGAAAATAAATATTAGGTAGGTGTTGAATTTTTTTATGGTCTCTTGTGGATGACTTTTTTGTTGATAAAAAAGTGATCAATTCTGATTGAGGTTTAAGGATAAATTGGAATTAGTGAATATGGTGAATAATGGACTTATGTGATACATTGTCTTCTAACGGTTTGTTAGTGGATTTATTGGTGGATTTATGATGTTATGGTTGGTTTGGTAGAAGTTGTCTTTGATTGACAATTTATGGGGTGAGTGATATATATGATGATTGACTATTAGTGATTTGATATATATAGTTGGTGTCAGTGACCTTATGGTTGACCGCCCCGTGCATGATTTTGATAAGTTTGATTGATGACACTTGATTGTCAGGTGAAAATCTTTAGGTTAGTAATCTTCAGTATATAATTTATATTGAGAAGTCCAGTAAGTAGAAAGTTGAGGAAGTACGTTTCGCTTGGTGAACATAATAAATGGTTTTGGCATGAGATGATAAGGTGTTATAGGAACTATGGGTTTCAAATTTGAATGTGGTTGATTTTGGTTGAAGGGAACAGTTTGTGTTTGGGCTTTTGCCACAAGACGATGGGAATTCTTGGCATAAGTTCTCTGTGTGGCAGATTTGTAGTAAGGAAGTAGGTTATTTTTGAAATGGTTTCAATGGGTTTTCCTGTGGTGGTCGTGTGTTGATGTGAATACGATTTTTGGAAGAATTGAGTTTGGTTAACTACATTTGAGTTTAGGAGTTAACCTATTTATGATTGTTCCAGAAGGAATCGACGTCGATGGTCAGTCATCGAGGTTCAACCCACGCGGATGCTGATGGGAGGGGAGGAACTCTGGGCCCTGTGAGATCAACACGAGTTTAGGGGAACACGCCGGAGGTTATCCAGCGGAGCCCACTCCGACGCTCAAGTCAATGCCTCGATCGAGAGAGGTATTAAGCAGAATGAAGTATGAGTAGCAGAGAATGCATAACCCCTTTTATCGGAGGGGTTAAACTACCTTTTATATCTGCCGCGGCTGTCTTGGCGCGTCCCATGATCTATGTCACGTCCCCCCCCCCCCCCATTCGTTGGTTATAGGATAGTCTTTAAAACGGTCCACGCCACCATTAAGTGAGACCCATTGTGATATTTAAGGGTCATGATGAATCCGCGCTAGTGGGGATGATTATCCATAGATCCGAGAAAAAGGGGGGATCGTTACTTGGCGTCGAATGTTACATGGGCTCCGCTTCCCCGAGGTGGTCTCGGGGTCTTCTGGCCCGAGCGATCGTGGGTGCTTCACTTCCCCGAGGTGGTCTCAGGACCCATCTTCCCGGGGTGATCCTGGGAAGGGTTTTCTGATCTGATCTTCCAGGGCGTGTTTACCGGGGGGCCTGGAGGCTCCCCTTCTCGAGAGTGACCTGAGAGCTCTGAAAGGGGGTCGCTCAAACTTGTCACATCTCGCCACGCAACTTCTTCATCCCACGTGTCCGCCATGGCTATTCAACCCTATCACAAGTCTCTCCCTTCAAGTCCGATCGAAGGAAGTGTGGCTGACTGATTGGACTAGTGTAGTGGTGAAGAAGCTGTATCCCAGTGGGTCCTTGCACCCGTTACTGCTTCCTTAGTAGTTATACGTGGTCCTAAGATTGTAGAAGTTACTTCGGGTCCTTAGGAAATCTCTTTTTGATTTTGTTCTTCTCGAAAGGCTTCTATGGCTTCCGAGGTACCGCAATGATACATGTCCCTCCATTCTAAAGGCGCATAGCGCTCTTTGATGGCGACAAGGCCCTTCCGCGAATGCCCCATCGCCACGTGCTCAACGACCCTCTTCATGACCTCTTACTGGCGTGCGTCGCTGTAGCTAGCTCACATCATACGACTGTCTCTGGCGTTGCCCCGATGTGGCGGTTTCTTGGATGGAATTGAATTCCATGGGTTTCCAAACAGGATGTAAGAAGAGGAAAAAACCGCGATTTGTAACTGATTTTGCATATTAGCCACCCAAATTTGGCTAATTCGAAACATGCCCTTAGTTTAGGGTTTTTTAAGTGTTTAAACCCCTCAACTTTTCGATATTTAACCCTTTTTTTTCCATATTTTTTATATTTGGATTATTTTTTATATTTTTATCTTGCAATTAGGGTATTCAGTATATTTAAGTGTACTATTTAATATTTTAAGATAATTTTGATTTAATACTATTTTTAGTTGTCGTCTTTTTCTTAGAACGACGAGTTTTTCTTTTTCCTAATATTCCTAGTATTTTTAATTATCTTGACTTCGATATTCATGCACAAATCAATAGTGTCAATAATTATCCGTTGTGTCAACCACTCACTCAAAAGATGTCACGTACATCTAACCAAAGGCTTCAAAGCCTAGTACTCGCTGGAAACTAATTTCGATGCTCGGTGGAAGCTAGTAAATCAGGCACCAAGACTAGGTGCTATGGAAACAACCCGAATATCAACATATGTCTCTCTTTCAAATTGGATTGAAGAGTATAATCGAATGTAGTCTGACTAAGTGTGAAATCTTCCTATTTTCTTGCTTTTGTGATTTCTCTCCCAGCTACTTACCTCCTCCGATACTCGAGAAATAATCCGGACGCCATAAGATACCTTTTACAATCACGTAACTAAAGATACACCTTGTACATTCTCGCAAAGATATTACAAAGGAATGCATTGAAAGTGAATCGCCTACCTTTTTATAATTCACCGACTGTTCCCTTCGCCTCGTGAAACTGATAGTTAAAACAAGGAGGGTTGAACCAATCCAAGCCCAGCTAAAATTAGTCAAAAGGAGACAACAAGTCTCGAGCCCACTTAATCGAGTCACGTTGTTGTCTCCAGCGGGACTGTCGGAGCAGGCAGGGCGATGCTTTGCGCGAAGAAAACAGAGGCAAGAGACTCGATGCCCGGCGTGACGACACGGAGATTGACATTATTTAACTGCCACTGCGCGTGGGACAGCACGTTAAACGACGAGTCGATCGGGACACCAACAGCATACTGCGCCCTGCACCGCGCACAGTGCGCAGCACAGCGCGCACGCGCGTCCACAGGCTCGTACAAGTTGTTGTCTCTCCGGATTCTCGCCGTGCAATGCAATGTAACATTGGATTCCCTTACCCCTCTTCTAATGATAATTTCTGCACAATTTTCTCCACAGGTTCTTTCAAATGGTGTTTTAACAGTAACTTTGTACATGTTGGGATGATAAAGCCCTCAATATGATGACTTTAGGTGCTAAATAGATTGAGAACTTTGGATTCAGGTCTCTCTATTGAAGGCAAGTTTTGTTAAATATTCTGCAACTCATTAATCAACGCCTGCAATCACTGCACTTGACGTGTGGCACACTGAAGCAGAGGCAGATCATGAGCTCATCGTGACAACGTGACATCGATGCCCGAGGATGAATAAACTGAAAGAGAGAGAAGTAGCAGGGGGAAAAAAACAGAAAGATAAAGTTTTTAGTTTAGATGTACTGAATTACTTGGCTGTGGTCTAAAAGTATATAATAGTTGGGAGACTCTCATTTTGTTAGTTGTGTTACTGATGAAAATTCACTATAAAGATGGTGAGGAAAAGAAGACCAAAAGTAAACTAATACCAAGTCGGGTACTTGTTAAAGGTAAAAGCAAAAGTAGAACCCCTAAAGAACTGTGAGAGTAATGATAAATCATGAGAAAAATCTAAGTCGATGATGAGATCATACAAGATTTCAATGGGTAGCACTTGAAAGCAAGCAGAACAAAGGAAAAAAGTAACGAAGATAAAACATAAAAAAGATAAAACAATGTTTGTTATTAGGTATCATCATGAAGAATTTGATTACAAATTTCATTACAAATTTGGAGAAGGAGAGAGAGAGAGAAAAAAAACAGAGCTTTTATGTTAGTATTCCGAAGTCATATTTGGAGGAAATGTTCTTTTTTCCGAAGAGTTAATAAAATTAAATTGAAATTATATAAATTTTAACTTATCTGTTGAGTGATCCGAGATGTCCTTTTATACAGGGTGCAATCTCCCGTGCTGAAATTCTTCCAGCCTGGAATTCTCGACCAGGAATTCCCGAGCTGAATCTCACAACCAGGTCTCCCGACCAAGTCACTCGAGCAGTATCTCCCGACCAAGTCTCCCAACCAAATATATCGAGCAGTATCACCCAACCAGGTCTCCCGACTAGTAGTTGAGAGGTGATGAGGTCTGCGTAACGCAGTTTCCTTGAAACAGATTTGTCCTCCTCCGACGGTGCTTCGAAGCTCTGATGGACGTCTGTCTCTCAGGATACAACAGCGGGATCATGGGCACAACGGAGCACTCGTTGTTCGTGGCGAACTGAAGAAGTACCCTAACGCTACCAGAAAAAAAACCCAAGGAAAATTGGAGATGAGATGGAATACAATCTCTGCTCTCTATCTCTTTTGCTCTCGGTCACAACCTCTTTATGTAGGCTCAGATCCCCACAGTAATCAATGACCGAATTAACATCATTTATCGTCAATTAACAGTCCAAATCCAAATGTCTGGGAGTTACTGATTTTGCATTAATCAACAATTTAATGCATCCGTTATATTTGAGCAAAAAATTTGACAAAACATTGGTTCATATCGGTCAGGCATTAGACGCGCGCAAGTCGTGCACGCACACGAGTCATCTTGGTTTAGTACAAATAGGGGTCCTGGATTTGCACCCCTACGCACCCACTCATAAGAAAGAGTGTCTCCCCCTGCATTTGTTCATAACTAACAAACAACTAATATGTTTGTGAAACAATATAAACCAACAATTTTACCTTAAGACTTTCAATGTCGGACTAAAGTGTCATTCACAATAGAATCTCTTTATTCTCCACCTCTCTTTCCATTCACAAAAAACTCCTAATACGGGACTAAAATCCTACTCACCAAGAAATTTCTTTTCTTCACACCTCCCTTTCCGTTCACATTATATCCAACAGATCATTAGTTTACTTCAACGCAGGAGTGAAACTACAGTACCTTAATTCCTGTGATTTCCCAACTCCAAACATGTTAATGAGATTTCAAAATTGCTTATTCAGACAAACCACGAGGAATCAAATGCTGTCATCTTATTGAGGTCGACATCATGAAGAAAAAAATACGATAGACAAGTGGCTTCCAAGTCAAAGCGATGTGATCTATCCCAAGACAAGAGCCAATCAATGGAAATGATAGTTGCTTCATTCACGCGTCCTTTCAATTGAAAAATGTAAGACAGTGTACATCAAATAATGCGCATCGGCAACCACTTGTTTTGTTTTTGTTTCTTTTTTCTGCATCAATAATGCAAGAAGCCCATCTCATCTCAAACCTTGCTCCATATTTCAAACATTAGTTCATCATCAATGAGAAAAATGTGTCAGAATGCAAAGCCATTTGGCTTTTGTCAGCTTGTTGATTTGATGGATAACCACGATGATTGATTGGAGGCAAGAAACTATCATGCAGCTTCGTACGTGATGTCTAAAAACTATGGCTACTGCGCTAGATTCATATCTATAATCGCATTTTATGGAACATGATCCATTGTTCATAAGGGACAGTTGACAGACAAACAATGTTTTGCTCACATATATTCGTTCGAGATCTGAATTTGTTGCACATCAATTCAGCCTGCAAAAAATGGCGAGCCATCATACTCTTGTCTTTGCACCTTTTGTGATAGAAATTATTACAGAAGAAGACCGTTCTATGAAGAAGGCATGTACGCTGAGATCGAATCAGCAAACAAACGAATGTACATGGTGATCGCCCATGGCTGCTAAAGATTCACATGTACAGCTCTTGATAGACAAATGATCACAGACTGTTTACCATGGCAATCTCAGCGTCGTCGATTGAGTTGCAAATTGAGAATCAACTGGCCCATTTGGCCATGGTCGTCGTCGTGCCTTCCAAAAACATCTCCTCGTGGAAGGAAGAGTCCGTAGGAGAATCTGAAGCGACAGTAGCCTTCTCCGACTCTTCGTCGTTCAAGATTTCCTTTTCACGGCAGTCACTGCTGCAGAAAGCTCTATCACCCCTGCAAGACACATACACACTGCAGAAATTTAGAAGGTTTGAATACTTGTAGTCCTTTGAACAATTGTAGGACTGACCTGTACATGTAAATATCTTTCCCCTCTTCCAGCTTCTCCTTGCAATGGAAACAGAAGCTAAGAAAGTCATTGGAAGAGCAAGCTGAAGAATGTTTACCATTCTTATTCTTAAAATTCTCCGAAGGAAAGCTTGCGCTTTCAATAATACAATCTCCAAAAATGTGGGTTGTTTTAGGATTTGGGCCATGGGATATAATGCGAGTGTAGTCTTCAGATTCCTCCATTTCGCTTGTAGAAAATGAGCTGATCGACGTAGGGATGGACCTAGAGTATTTGTCAAAATTTATGTTCTCCATTGTGCTCTTTGAATCTGACGGAAATACTTCAGAATTGGACAGCGGAGAGGATGATCCACTAATTTCTGCTGAGCAAGACCTCAACAATCCAAAACCTCTGCATTCTGATTCAGCTCCTTTGGAGTCGACGCTCATCCTTGATTTATTATGAAACTGTGAACAAATCCCGTAGTCCTTCGGCAAAGATTTGGGAGTTTCAGCAGATGAGTTGGTATGCGATTTGGAGCCTGAAATGTTAATTCTCATCTGTGGACCAAACAAGATGTTCCCACTCGCTGACAGTCCCATGACCTCCCCTGCAGACTTGGTTTCATCACTCAGAACGTCCACCAGACTCAGGCCTACCTTGTTGCTGCCCCAGCACTTGGGCTTCCAATCAAGGCTGGTTGATTTAGGGAAGCCGAGAAAAGAGTTGCCGAGGTTGGAGCCGTTCTTGAAGTCCAAGGGGGAAGTGGGGCTCTTGACTGATTCACAATCTGAAAGGCCTTTGGAGTTGAACCCGACGAAGAGGCCAGGGACACTGAAGAGCGAGGTGTTCCTGGCCTTGTGCATCAGGCAATGAGAGGAGAAGCGAAAGTCTGGGAATGAATCAGAAGATAGCTGCCCTGTGCTCTGATCTTTATGGACCTTGTTCATTACCCTCAGCATGTCTCGAAGGCTCTTCTCTCTTACTCCTCCCAGTTCGGCTTTCAAGACGATGATCCTGAATACAAATGAACCAAGGAACTAGCTCCTTTAGCCAAAATCTTAACAAGATCATGCCTGCTTAAAGTTTCATTGTCTACAAAAGAAGAAGAAGAAGAAGAAATCTCATCTTAAAAAACCAAACATCATAAGATACACGCCAAATTAATAGTTGGAGCAGAAGAAACTAGTCTATCTTCCTAAAATGCAACAAAAGAAGCTCCCAACAAAACCATTTTTGAGAAGAAAAATAAAATCCAAGGCCAAATCGAAGAGCAGGAGGAACATCCCACCTTTGTTCCCTTCCCCCTTGTTCTTCCTCACACTAAGTGGTCTCTTCTGTGCGTAAGAGACTTCTCAGACGGACACGGTGATGGAGCTGCAGCGAGGAGAAGGCAATAAAAATAGGCAGGAAGCCTCAAAGGCATCAATGCTAGCTTCCACTGTACACCTCTTCTCTCTCGTCCGGATTTGTCTGTATGTATCAAATCGAACGAAGCAGTGGAGAGAGAGCTGTGGCTTCTGGCACACTCATTCCATTCATCCACTGTTACAAAATACGCATTTGACTACGCTTTGTGGCGTATAACCGTGCAAAATTGCTGCCACCGACGTAGAATGGTACGATCAGGAACATGTCTCTGTATCTCAGCCCAATTCTCACGAATTACTTTTATGAGCTACCAAAAAACATATACGAGATAAATATACAATAAATTTGCTGTCAGGATTCCCTGCTTTTTTTTGTAGGTCCTTCCAGAATAGAAAAACAGCAAGGGCAGTAAATACATATGAAGGACGTTTATAAGCGATTAATCATTAAAACAGCAGCTTTGCTCGTTTTAATGGGACTGATGCTCGTGAATAGGACGATTCCATTCATCCTAACCAAAAGATACTTTGACACTTTACTAGGTCAAGAAAACAATGATCGTTACGTACTATTAGGACATCGTGATAAAGCTTGAGGATTTCAATGTTACCGTCACGACTTAAAAGGAAAAAAAAAAACTACAGAAGAAATTAATGAATACTAAGACAAAAAAGTGAAATTGCTCGTCCCCAATGTCTCCGTCGTATCCGTCTCAAGACTATCACGAAGAAGGTAAATCACGGTCCACTGAATAATTAGTGTATAGTTGGACGAGAATTGATACACAAACGCCCAGAGTTTTAATCCAGTGCGCCTCGCGCACTCGAATCCGGGACCTCTTAACACACCCCCATACTAATCATCCGGATCCTTGGGGACGAAATTAATGAATACTAGGCTTTGCATCAGAGGCATTTACCAGTCAATTACCTGATTTTCGTGCACTAGAATTATACAAGTTAAGTCCTACGGGATGGATTGATGATTAGTGCGTGGATGTTGCCACCAAGAGGTCTGGGGGTCAATTTTGGCAAAGCTAATATACCCACCCTCCCCACACGCTAGCCACAGCATCCGGCTAGTAGCCCCCGTGATTTACTCCTCCATGTTGGCCTTGGGATGAGTTGACAGGGGCGCTGGGCGAGCATTCATCTTTTGCCACCAAGAATTATACAAGTTAAGCTCTGAGATTATGATGCAGTGATAGGATAATTAATCGTTATTTTAAATATCCACGATTTGATCTTTAATTAGATTATTTTATAAAAAAAATTAATAGGACATGAATCTTGGAACGCTGGGCTTTTAGACCGTCAACCGTGAACGTTTTCTGATTTATTTTGATGATTGATGAAAAATTTTATGAAACCGAATCGGTCACCCCCATCTTCCTGCTCCCTGATCCAAAAAAACAAAAGAATTATACTAAGTTAAGAAATATTTGGATTAACGATGCTTATTTGTATTTCTCGATTTTCTAAATATTTAAAAATTGAATTTTAATTTTATCGAATTGATAAATACATTTCTTTTAATGAATATTAACTTTAAAAAAACAGAATTAATGAGTCATCTGTCGTGATTTAACTAATAATTGATGAGAAATTATTATAGAACTTTTATTTTAAGATTAATCAACGTGAATAGGATACTTATGTCAATTAAAAAAATAAAAAATAATAATTTTATTTTTTTTATTTAGTTAATTCGAGAGGTAATTGGTTTGATCCATGGAAATTTCCTTCCAATAAATTGTAACTGAGATTAAAATGTTAGATTTATTCGTTATCTCCAATATGGTTATCCGTTGGAGAAGCAATTTTTTTTTGTGATTTAAGTATTCCTTCTTTGGACTGACTAATTATGGAGATGATTGTCCCGATCAACCACTAATATAAATCAGTAAGAACTCATGGAGGATCATTTTTAATTTTTTACTCCTGGAATGACCCTAACTTAAATTCAAAGTTTAAATCACTCTTTATGTATTTGAGAGCTATTGTTTGGGGGCAATAATTTTATTTTTTTAATTTAGATATTTAGCTTTTCGATCCACTAATTATGGAGGTGACCGATTAGAGCATCTCACCGAAAGAAAAATTTTTATAATCCATTATAATTAAGATTTAATTTTGAATCCTTTATTATTTACTGAAGGATTTAATCTTTTATGTCTTAAAATAATAATTCTACGTTTTAAAAAATAATGTAACATCGGAATAATCTATCAAAATAAATCAGAAGCTCGTTGTAAACGACCCAGAAATCTAACATGTCATAATTACGCATCTTATTTAAAATAAAATTCTACAAATATATCATAATTAATGAACTATTTAAGTCATAATTTATATTTTTTTACTGTATTATAATTCCGAAATAATCATTTTAATTTTTCAAAATGATAAAAAGGAAGAGGGAAGTAGCATAATCATATGGAAGGACGGACTTTAGTATGAGCTTTAATCATGTCTTCGCACGGACTGTGACTACTCAGTCTTTAGTACATCAGCACCATTCAGCAATGCCGCACCTTGTTTCAATTTATTTTCGCTTTTTTACCTTTTTTTTCCTTAATTTTTTTTAAAAATATTTTTTTACTTTTATTTTCAAAGTTTTGATTTCTTCTTTTGTCGCTTTCCGTGACTTGAGCCTTCACGATTTCCGTTTCTCGCCCACCAGAGGAGGACCACCGACACGGACCCCAATCACGAGGCGAATCCAACGTCTTCCGTCTTAGATTCGCTGTCCGTTCCCGGCACCTGGACGGTTAGGATCTGCGGATTCAGAAGGCAGCATCACTGGCCCAGGGGCTGTCGGGCCCAACCCGCACGTGCGTTGCGCCGGCTGATCGTGTTGGGCGTTGCAGGGCTTAAGTGGACGGCGTTGATCTTCCGATAATTTAATCATCGTATTTTAGTTAAATTTTTTTTATCTTTTATCTTTTTATTTTTGTTTTAAAAAAAGTAATAATTATGCGAGGTGCCCCGCTTCACGGGAAACGAGATATTCCAACGTATTTAAAGGTGTATTCATTTTGCTATCATTAGATTGAAACGTGGAGTGTAGAAGAAAGTGAAGAGTCCGGATCCTATGTGCCGGACTCCCCATTGTGTCCGTGTATCAATTCGTCGACGATTATCGGTGAATCGTCCGATCGACGATCGGATACTACCAATAATTTTTGATCATCGTTTCGAATAAGATGATATCCTCGGAGCATGGTGAATCCGTCGAAATCGTTACATCAGACATCTCGTCGGATTCGACGATGAATACGGTACCATCACAGATGCGACGATTTCGACGGATTCACCGTGCTCCGAGGATATCATCTTATTCGGAACGACGATCAAAAATTATTGGTGGTGTCCAATCGTCAATTAGACGACTCGCCGGCGATCGCCGGCGAATTGGTACACGAGCACAGTGGGGAGTCCGGCACAGAGGATCCGGATTCGAAAGTGAAGGGCTTGTTTAGTATTTTAATTTTGATTATTATTGCTAATTGTCTTTTACATTTTAAATCCCTGTTAAACGACGATGGGCAAATTAAACTGGACCAATTGAATTTAAACAGTGATGATACGATGCAGATGGCTACGTGATCATCTACGCCGCAGTGAGTGAGATGCATGCATAACTTCAGATATCTTTTTTTTTATATTTTTAAGATAAATAAATTTTAACTTTTAAATATATACATTATATCTTATGAATATTTATAAAAACTTTTAGATTGCGTTTGGTTAATTATAATATAATTGAATCTGTAATATAATCTAAATTATATATTGCTTACCTTGTAATCTGTAATACTTTAACTAATTTTTATAATGTATATTATATTACATTATAATTATAAAATTATATCAAACAAAGTAATCAATCTTGTAATGTAAACCTGATTACATTAAAAGGTTGATTACTCCTTATTAAACGTAATCTTTGTTTTAAATTTTTTTAAATCTAAACTCTAGAGGTAAAATTTAATTGACTTAATCTTGAGCTGAAAAAATAAATAAAAAAATAAACGAAATAATATTTGGATCTTAAATATAGATTTTGTGAGTATCTAAATTTTTTTAACTTATACTATAACATAATTTATAAACTCTAAAAATAAAATTGAACTAATTAACCTCGAAATTAAAATAAAATAATAGAATAAATTTAAGCGCCTAGATTGATTTCAGACGTGTGGACAGATAGACCAAAACTAATTTTTAGTTAAGGAAATCAACAAAATTGAACGCATTATTTAAGATATAATGAATATTGGATAATGACTTGATTGCTCATCTCATTATCTTATTTATTGTCATTGAGACTATGGTACAATGGTAGGATGACTAATCGCTATCCCAGATATTCATAGTTTGATCCCCAGCTACGACGTATTTATAGAAATTTTTCTTTCAAATGGGACGTGAATCCTGAGACGTTGGGCTTCTAGACCGTCCACTGTGAGCGCTTCTCGATTTATCCTGGCGGCCGGTGGAAAACTTCCGTGTGGTCGAGATGTCGCCCGAGGTTAATTGGAAAAATCTCGTTATTTTATTTTCATTAACTTATTTACTAGAGCAGTTAGCTTAATAACCAATTTTTTTTTTAAAAAAACTATTAATTGCAACCCCCACTTGAATCACAATAGAATCGCCCTTAAATAAAATATAAGATCTTCAGAATCATTATCATACTATTCATCTCTAATAATTATAAACATGTCGAAATTTATTTCCAAACAAATCAGGCCTAATTATACTCAACCACTTTGGATTCGACAGATATGTTAAATAGTATGTAATGATTGTTACACAAGACTACGAATATTTCAAATATTTGCAAACTGTTACACGTTTAACTCAGGGTGAAATTCATGATGGTCCTTTAAATATTAAAGGGTCAGCCAGATTCTATCAAAAATCATGAATTTAAAATTAGAAAAGTTACATTCATTATTTACAAAATTGTAACCGCCAAATTTTAATCACTAATTCTACCATTTCAACCATTTTCTATTAATTTTGATAATTTTTATTTTTAAAATATTTAAAATAATTTTGATATTCTTAATATATATAGGATAAGATTTGTTTTGATCTTTTTGAATTAAGATCATTTTATTATGTTTTTTTACGTAGATCTATTTTTTTCCTTTATAAAATTAAAATTAAGATTTTTTAATTGTATTTTTTTTTCTTTATTTAGGTTTCAGTTAGTATAAATAAGTGTTTTATTTAGATATTGAAGATCAACCTCTATTCATAATAATTTTTTTTATTGTGACAAAATTCGGAGAGCTATATGTTTCTCTTCGTTTTGTGAAGATCCTCTATAATTGAGGGTGTATTGAGGAGATGTCGCGTGACGACGCAACAGCTAAGAGGTTGCCACGTGACAACCCCGCTGTCATATGAGGACAAAACTTAGGGTAGGAGTTAAGCTTGTTAGCCTAGATAGGACTCGCTCGAGAGATCCAAGGTCTTATTGAACCCCCGTTCGGGAGGGAACTCCTATCAATCAACTCAGCTAGGCCCAAATGACTCAAGCTCCCGTCTGCGGGAGACAATGTGAGTGTTACCCGAGTGGGAAGGCTAACCTAGCCCGATCGGCAGGACTTGACCTACAGGGTATTTGGAGAGATTCCTTCAAGAACCACAAATCAACTCAATCGGGATTAAACAACTCAATCAAGCTCCTGTCTACAAGCATGGTGGGTATTGCCCGATCGGGTAAGCCAACGTACCCCAACCGGTAAGACTTAACCTTTGAGGTACTTGAAAATATTCATTTATAGTCAAAATTAAAAAAAATATCGAGTTTTAAGACGTCATTAGGCAATAAAAAGGCTATATTAATAGGAAAAGGCTATATTAATAAAAAATTACTATATTAATAGAAAATTTAGAAACACCTATACATAAAGAATAGGGATAATGGAAACTATAAAAAAAAAGTCATTAATCTTCAATAATTGACAATGATGAGGATCATAAAGAGGAAGTCATTAATACTAAAGATAGAAAATGAAGAATCACGATAGGAAATATAAAAGGAGTCCAGGAGTCTAAAAAAAAATTTGAAATCACAAAACTCTTCTTCTCTCTATTAACTTTTGAACTCAACTTCTAACTTGAGTGTCAGAATAACATCCGGGCCATTTAACATGTCTTTGTCCTTCTCAGTCGGTAACCTTCATGAACCCACCAATCACATCATAAAAAAAATCTACCGTTCCATTGTCAACTTTCAAAATATTTTATTTATTTTCTTCTTCATCTTCGTTTGTGGATAGTACATGAGATTATTACTTATATATATATATATATATATATATATATTATATATATATATATATATATATATATATATATATATATATATATACTTTCCTATCTGACTCAATGCAGCTGGCCTAAACTTTAGGTGGGCCGACCAATTAGCTCGATCGAGAACATGAAGAATAGACAGGAAATTTATAAGATAAACAAAAGGCCATTTTAGAAATCATTCCAAGCGAGACTCGGTCTTTGAAGTATCGAACAGTGAGTGCAAGCACTGTTACTGCATCGTTTAACCTTACAGTTGCATTCTTTGACTGACACTTGCTGCATTCAACGTCGACGACGGTCTTGTGCAGTCCCGTCACCGAAGCCAGTTACTTGCAGACCAAGACTAGCGATAGCTAGCTCTTGTTGTTCCCGGGGAAAAGATGCAGACAAGTTCTGCTGGCTGACCTCACGATGACATGTAAATTCTTCGAAGCTCTATGGGCACAACGCAAGCTACTGAGGACTAACACAATGCCTTTGTTTTGGTTGATAATATATAGATCAGGCAGACAGAAATTAAACTGATCGGATACATCGTCAGAATTAAACATGTAGCACCATCTTTTCTCCGATCGACGTTCAGTCTGTGACTACAGCCAAGGAGAATCGTGAAGTGGTGTGACAACAGATTTGACATGGAGATATTTTTCAATCGAATGCATCCCCAGATCCTTCCCAAACCCACTCATTTTGAAGCCGCCAAAAGGGCAGTCACTGTCCATTGCAAAGTAGCAGTTGATCCAGATGCTGCCTGCGTGAATCGATCTCGCCATCCTGTTCGCTATGTCCAAGCTCTTCGTCACGACTCCAGCAGCCAATCCATATCTTGTATTGTTCGCTTCTCGATCGCCTCCTCCATCGTCCTAAAATTCATAGAACTAATTAAGAACTCCTTGTTCATCTGTCAATTGAAAACATGGCCACTCACTTGAACTTCATGAGGGACATGACTGGTCCAAATATTTCCTCCTTGGCTATCAACATGTCCTCCTGTCGATCATGATATTAAAGTAATCAATGCACACTAGATGGCAGAAGAAATTAAAGAGTTTTATTTACCTTCACATCTACAAAGATTGTGGGTTCAATGTAGAAGCCATTTTCACCACGGGGCTTGCCTCCGGCAACAATGGTAGCTCCTTCTCTTTTGCCATGCTCGATATACCTGAGGACCTTCTCGAAATGCTCCTTGTCGACCTTCACAGAGGGGCATGCACATCCAGTTAACGCAACTTGAAATAGAAGAAAAACACATTAGAAGACATGAACGAAGACTACTTGAGGCCCCTGATGAACATGCGGATCGAAAGGATCGCCGACGATCCAGTCTCCGACAGTCTCCACCGCCTTCTTCATGAAGTCGTCGTAAATTCCTTCCTGTACATAGATTCGCGATCCGGCCACGCATACTTCTCCCTGGGTCCATCGAAACACCACCACTTCACATGCGGTCTCATGAATTAGATTGAAAATAGGAGCTTGCCTTGTTGAAGAACGCTGCCCTTTGAGCGAGTTCAACGGCCATGTTAATATCTGCATCATCAAAGATGATTAATGGCGATTTCCCACCCAATTCAAGTGATACGGGCTTCAAGTTGCTTCTCGCAGATGCCTCCATGATCAAACGTCCTACTTCAGTGGATCCTGTGAAGCTAACCTGAAATAAACAAGAATTATCTAGCCAAGTATATTCACATTAAAACCTTGCTATAGATATGTTGCCGAATTACTTGGTTGATGTTCATGTGAGAAGCAATGGCAGCTCCGGCAGTTGGGCCAAAACCAGTCACAACATTTAGAACGCCATCTGGAACCCCTGCCTGTGGATATGCAAAATTTGATAAATGAGCATTCTGTTTGATCGAAACGGATGCCACCATATATCAAGCAATAGTGATCGACCTGCTTAGCCAAGAAAGCATAGTAAAGTGCAGACAGCGAGCTCTGCTCAGCCGGCTTGACAACCATGGTGCAGCCCGCAGCCAAAGCAGGGGAGACCTTGAAGAAGAAAATGCTGGTCGGGAAATTCCAAGGTATTATATGCCCGACCACCCCAACGGGCTCCTTGAGCGTGTATGCATGGAGCGGCCTGCCCATCTTGAGTGTTTCGCCATGGATCTTATCGGCGGCGCCGGCGAAGTAACGGAGCATGCGGCTAGCCCCGGGGATGTCAAACAGCTTGGTGTGGGAGAACAACTTCCCCACTTCTAAGCTGTCGAGTGTGGCTAATTCCTCGACGTGCTGGTCGATCAAGTCTGCGAACTTGATCATAATCTGTCCTCTTTGCTGCATTTGAAATTTGGTCAGTTGAACAAAGTGAATGGAAGAAATGATGGAAGGCAAGCCGGTGGGCGTACAAATCCAGACATGCGAGGCCATTGGCCATTGTCAAAAGCTTCTCGTGCTGCCTTCACTGCTAAATCCACGTCCTCCTTTTCGCCCTCTGCCACCATCGTTATCACCTCCCCTGTGCGAGGATCTGTCGTTGCAAATGTCTTCCCTGACGGATTCATATTCAATGAACACGCCACACACGAATCAATCTCAAAAAATTCCACATTAATAACAAAAAAAGAAAAATCGATGGCTTCATTATTATTATTACCTGAGACGGCGTCGACGAAGCTGCCATTAATGAAGAGCTTAGTGAACTTGATTTCCGGCATCTCGAATCCACAGGCCATTGAATCGCTGTGTACAGACTGGTGTGGAAGAGCGAGTATTTGAAGGAGAGGTTTTTTGGGTGGTTGAACGTCGGTGGGAGAATGGATATGACCAACCGAGGATGAGTCCAGCAAACTTCATCTAGAAACTTAATAATTTGTTCAACTATCTAAAATAATTTATCCTATTATCACATGATTTAATTGTTTAATTTTTCATTGCACATTCCAGTGTTCTAAAAATCGAATCGGACCGGCTGATCGGACCAGTTGAATCGGGAATCGATCAGATTTTCGATCCGAGTTGACTCTGAAAATCGGCTACTCAAGAACCGGATGCGAACTGTTCTGAACCGGCTGGGAACCGGTGAACCGGAAAAACCGGCTTGGTTTATTTTATTTTTGATTTTTTGATTTTTTTTTCTTTTGCAGTTTTGCTTTTTTACTGAAAAATAAAAATTGAAAAATAAAATGTCAAAAACCTAATTTGCTTTCACCCAAAGTCCTAAACAAACAAACCTACTGTTTGCTTATAAGAGAGTCACCGCCACTAGCTTCTCGACGCGTCGCCTTGCCTCTACCAGCCTCGGCTCACTGCCCTGCCTCCGCTAGCCTCGCCTCGCCACCGCTAGCCTCACCCCGTCTCCAGCCTCGTTGCGTCGTCATGCTGGCATATGAAGGCAGCAATATATGATATATTTGGATGTGTAATTTTGCATATGCTTTGCTAGTGTACACTGTTTAAGTGTTTATGAGTGAACAAATACTATCGTGATATAATTTTAACTTCTAATAAAAGTCTACAATTCATATCCAGATTTCTTGAATCCAATGGTTTTTAAACTTGAATTTTTCTTTAAAACTAATCTTTTTTTCAAGAATGTCATACTAAATTGCTGACAAAAACACATCACATGCTCGACCTAGTTGATCTTGTCCCCACGGGGATCCGGAGTGGTTAGTACATGGGGTGTTGTCTAAGAGGTCCTGGGTTCGAGTCGTGCGAGGCGCACAGGATTAAAACTCTGGACGTTTGGTGTATCAATTCTTGACCCAACTATGCACTAATTACTCCGGGGACCGTGATTTACCTCCCTCGTGATGGCCTTGGGATGGGTGCGGCGGGGGCGTTGGGGGCGAACGATTTCGCCTTTTTGTCTAGTTGATCTAATCTTGAAGAAAGTAGTTGGATAAGTTGTTAGTTTTATATATTTATATAAATACATACTTTATTATAAACTGGTTATATCCCGATTGGACTCCTGGTTAAACCTCTAAATCCCTGCTCCGACCGGTTCGATGTCCGGTCGGACTCTCAGAACCTTTGATTCCATTAACTATCTCAACAAAAGAATCCGATAGTTGTCGGACATTCCATAATGTTCAGAGTGCAAATTTGGACAAAATGAACATTTATTGGGAAAACATATTGCATTCAGACTTTAAAGTTGATGTTTTTTTTATTACCAAAGGACAATCTAAGAAAACAAACTGATTTATACATTGGGGTTTGTCCCTCATTAATCAAACAAATAATTCACAAATACAGTAGCAACAGTATCTGTTTGCTCCATAATGAGTATTGACATTTACAGTATCACGCAGTTGCATTTATCACTGCCATGTCCAAAGTCATCGTCCGATAAATCACCTTCGCTGCAATATCGAAAATGTGAAATCTTGGAAGAACGAAGAAGTGATCGCGAAAGGAGCTTTTGATCGCTTAATGGAATATCAAATCAATTCAACTAAGAAACATATTTGATTCATTTTTCACCTTAATTAGATCAACTGATATAGATAGCATCATACCTGAGTTGGAACTCCTTGATTTCGAAAAGTTCCTTCCCACATGTATCAGTCCACTGCACTTTCCTTGTTTTGCCAAATCCAGCAGTGCTACTTGGTGATTCTATCGACAATTCGACTGTGTTGTCTTGTACTGCAGGGATAAAACAATCTGCAAGTGGTTTCTTCATACTGCTCTTGGCACATATCTCTTTTTCACTCTCATGGACTGCATAATCTGTAACAGATTGCTTGCCGCTATCGGTGGAGGAAGATTCTGAGGAAGTTTCAGAATCATGTAGCAGGGCTGCATCAGGAGGTGATGTTGCATTTTCTACCGTGGATGCACAGTTGAAGTAAGTGAAGGAAGTACATCCACATGAGACTTGTTCTTTTGGGGAAGCCAGTTGAATTTGAGAACTAGTTTCGTGTTTTACCAACTGATATTGGTTTGAAGGTGAAACTCTCATGGGTTCTGTTACTATAGTGAGATACTCTGAAGCCAAATAAGGCACCCCGTTCTATCATCAAGATCGACAAGTTGATAGTATTTCGAGTTTACTCAAATCTTAGCTGTCCCTTTTCGATATATATCATGGAGTAGCTAGCTTCTCACAGTAACTATCACCTCAGGCTGCAGAAATCACACCCAAAAAAAAAAATTGCAACAGTGCAAATGGATATTAGATAGTATAATGGACTAAATTGACATGGACAGTGTTCTGATGATTGCAGATGGTCACAAAAGCTGAATGGGTGGTCTATTGTCACAGGGAATCTGAAGTTTGTGAATATTGATAGCGCATGGCAAGATTTCATAGATTCACTAAAAGTGAAAAATAGAAAATTTCTAACAGATCAATGTCTATGCATAAACTTATCAATTGCAAAAACAAAAAGTCTTCCTTAGACTAACGGTAAGAACAATAACATGAAGAATTAAAAAAAATCGTTTTTTTTTCAACACACACACTCAACAATAAAAAAAAAAAAACAAGCAAATCAGCTGTGCGAACAAAAGAAAAGATCTTAAAACTTCAAATCAAAGTAGAGGTTGTGACATTGAAGTTCCAGTATAATCATTCACATCTATTCCTATCCCCAAAAATAACAATCACATTTTCCAGTGTCTCACGCTCAGGGACGAATTTATACTTCCAGTTTTGCCACCAACAAAAGAGAGAGAGAGAGAGAGATTTTTTACAAGAAAGAAATTACATAAAAGAAGAAAAAGAAAGAGGTGGAATTGGAAAAGACGAGACCTGGAAGTTGATCTTGTAAATCCTTAGGAACAAACTCTAAGGAATTGGGCGATCCAGAGGCCTCGGCGTCGAGAGCTTGAGATTAGGGCGAAGGCGAACAGAGAAGCCAGGAGCGGGAGAGCGGACGTCTTAGCACCGGCATCTCACCCCATCTATGGCACCCAGAAGTGTGCGCTTCATGATTGATGAAAAAGGACGGATCCTGATCAGGTAGAGAGCACTATTGACGGTCCAGATCAGTCGCTGACCCCTAAAGCGGATGATGATTAGGAAGCGGGTCCACGGTGGGAGAGTGGGAACTTTCCGTGGCGGCCCCCGCCAAAACCAATCAATTCAACGGGTCTTTGTCGCTGTGTGTTATCATAATTGGTGGGTTAAATAACGGTGCAAACGGAAAAATATTAAACTATTATTTAAATATTTAAGATTTCATCTCTAATTATAATATATTTGATAATTTTTTTAAATATGAGATATATAGGATGTTGAATTTTTTCAATCTCTAATATATTTGATAATTTTTTTAAAATATGAGATATAATTATAGGATGTAAAATTTTTTCAGTCTCTAATATATTTGATAATTTTTTTAAAATATGAGATATAATTATAGGATGTTGAATTTTTCAGTCGCCCACTCTGAGAAGAATTTTTCTTTTTATAGGATATTAGACTTTTCAATTACATCACTTTTTAATTTATCTTTATTATCTATTTAATTTACCATTTGTTATGGGTGTAAACTAAACTGTTCATTTTGTTTTTATCCGTTAGAATAAATGACAATCAGACTATATGATATTTAATATGACTCGATTTAGTAATATTCGTTTGGGATAATTATTAAAATAAGAGATAATAAGTTATTTAAAATTAAGTTATTATTTTTGTAAAGTGATGGAGGGATTGAGAGAGATGTCTTATATAGAATACAAACAGGATGGTTGAAATAGAGATTAATATCGAGTATTTTATGTGATTTTAAAATACCTCTAAAACTTAAAAGGAAGTTCTATAAAACGACAGTTAGATATGCTATGTACATATGATATTGAATGTTGGGTTATGACCCGAGCACATGAGCAAAAGATGAAAATTACAGAGATGAGGATGTTAAGGTGACTGTGTGGACATACGAGGATGGACAGAATAAACAATGAGAATATTAGAAAAAAAAATCAGAGTTGAATCTATTAAGAAAAAACTTCGAAAGACACATTTAAGATGGTACGGATATGACCTTAATCGAATAATAAATTCTCCTATTAGATAAACTATTAATACATGCATTAAATGAGAAAGAAGAAAATTTAAAAAGACTTAGTTAATAAAAATAAAATAAGTTAAATTTTATTTAAATATAAATGATGATATAATAAAAAATAGAATTTAATGATATAGAAGGATTCACGTAATTGATCATAGTTAATGAGATAAAATTTAATTGGTGCTGTAGCAATAGTAAGAATAAACGGATGGACGATTTTCTACAATAAAAATACGAGTTCGATTTTCTTGTGTAAATAAAATGTATGTGTCTATACTTTTCAAATTTATCCCATAACTGAGAGAAAATTTCAGGGATCAAGTAATATATATTTATCTCACTGTGGCTTTTAGGAAGAAGACGTTCGTTTTACTGTTCGAGTCTCGATAGTAGGACTCTCAGACTCTTTACAGATAGCGGTCGGCCACCGGCCCATAGAATTAAAGCTCTTGGGTGCAGTATGGTGGTTGTCCGGCTGGCCGCTCCAGGCGAGGATTGGCAAGAGACGGGAGCATCACATGAAGGGGAGGGGGAACAGTTGGGACTTCCGCAGGTGGGGAGCCCATGTCCATCAGAAGTGGGAAGTCGGGCGTACTGGAGGACGGGTCGAGGCGAGAAGAAATGCCCAAGGCAGCCGTCCGGGTGGAGGCCTCCGCCGGTGCCGAGGGGCTTGCCACGGCTCTTTTCTTCTTCTTCTTTGGTTGGGAGGTGGAAGCAGTCCCAACTAGAGGGGCGGTCAATGGAGCTGATGTAGGGCTGGGGGCCCAGGCCCGGGCCCGGCGACCTCTCAATGCGAGGGGTTGATCTTCCACCTCCATTTGCTCGGGGTCGGGGCAACTTCCGAACGAGTCAGAGATGGTGAAGACGCGGGAACGGACGCGAGAGGAGTATCTGCGCGCTGCTCCAGTTGAGTGTTGACCCGAGACTCTAACTCGGCGTCGTCCATGCCGAAATCATCTTCCAAGGTAGCTACGAACATCATGGTGGCTGCAAAACAATAAAAGATTAGTCAACTATACATATTCAAGAATAAGAGTGAAGAACTTACCAAGTGAGGTGGGTCGGGGAGCTGACATTTGGCTAAGACCGAAGGTGTAAAGGATGCCCTCCTGCAGGAGGTTCACCTTGTGGAAACGCCGACCGCTGATCTTAGATAGGGTCGATTGATAGGAAGGTGAGGAACGGTAATCTTTGGGAAGAGGGGGAGAAGGTGGCAGGTCTTCGACCCAGGTAGTTGGTCAGCTTGGGGCCGGGGTGGTATTAATAAAGAAAAAATGATCCTTCCAACCTTTCTTGGAGGTTCGAAGTTTCGCCAGGAAGGAGGTCTTGGCTCGGGCCTGGAAAAGAAGTCGTCCAACTCTTATTTTTTAGGATAATAAAAGAGATGAAAGATCTTAGGTTGCAAAGGAATTTGGTACAAGAAAAAGATAACGACCGACCCGTAGATTAAGTGGATGACGTTTAGGGTTAATTAGGAAAGAGGGATTTGGATATCGGCAAACGGAGGAAACAAAGGGGTGAAGAGGAAAACGCAAGTTGGCTTGAAGGTGGTCTCAGGAGAGGGTTATGTAGCTGAGGGGAGGGCTCTTGGGTCGGTTGGTTGGGTCGGGGAGGATGAGTCGGTGGTGAGAAGGGATCTGGTATTCCGACCGAAGTCAGTCGAGGTCTCCGGAATGGAGTTCGGGCACCGCGGTGCTATACCACGGGCCTAGGGTCGAGGAAGAGGAGGCCATGAGGTGAAAGGACACAAGGGAAGAGGAACTAACCAGAAATTGAGGGGATCGTTGGAGAGAGCGCAGGGTTGCAGGACTAACGTTTGTCGGAGAAGACGCCGAAACCCTAGCAGAGCACTCAAATAGCAGGAGGACGAAGTAAAAATGGGACGGTGAAAAGGGAAAAGGGTTATATATAGGGTCGAAGGGCGGATGTCGACTGTCCGATGGTGATCCGGTAAAAAGGCGGGAATGAATCGAAGACGTCTATTTGCGCCATAAATGAGCCTCGGGAAAACACACAACGTTTGAAGCGTGCGAATGTTTCGATACTCGGGAAGTCCAGTAGCTAAGGGGAACGTGGCCCTCGTCAATCAATGCGAGGATACGAATCAATCTGTTGAACGTCAGAGGATGAGATGTGGATGACAGGGCGAGATGATGATGGGTCATGCCCTGTGTCAGTTGCGCAGTTGGTGTTGGCGGTTGGTGGTCGGCTGATGCAAGTTGGCCTGGTTAATATGAACTGATGGTCCAGTCAGTCAAACTTGATGTCTCCTTCGACTAGACTTGAAGGGAATGCTTATGATCTCGACCTAGCTTACGTGTAAGCTGGTCAGCCTACGTAGCGCACCGCAAGAATAGGTCATTGCTCAGGAGAGCTGCGACTATCCGACATGGCAGACCGAGGCCATGGGCTCGAGTTCCACCTGGTTTGGATCACCCTACTAGACAATTAATCGGGTACAATTTGGGTTAGTCCCAGCGTGAAACACCGAGTCCTCGACATACTGTCAGCCGGTCGGCAGTCGGTCAGCGCCCGGTCGGCACTCAGTCAGCGCCCGGTCGACACTAGGTCTTCGCCCGGTCGGCGCCCTCCCTGTGTTATAACGCAGTTTTCCGAAGGATAAGTCGGTTGCGCTAGGTCCGAGCACCCTACGACTCGACGTGGCATAGGTGCTCCAATCGATGGGTCATTAGCTGCATAGCTAAGTTTCCCTCAGAGTGGACGATCGGCGCACTCTTTGGGTGCGGCTTGACTCAGGAGTTGTCATCATCCGAGGTAGAACCTCCCCCCTGACACCGTACTGATGAAGGTGATACAAGAGACGGCGTAGGTCGGCTCAGACTTGACACCACTCATGTCTGAATCGTGAATATCCTGCTGACACAGTACCTTCTTGACAACCCATAGCACGACGCCCCCTGCATATGTTAGGACAGGCGCCGTCAGTTGACGAGTTGACAGTGACCCCTGATCTTGTCCCCACATGAGACAAAATGTGACAACAGTGGGGCAGAGGCTGTTGACTCCCTCAGCTATATAAGACTCTCCTCCTTTCATCTACAGGTATGCATAATTTTTGCTACAGTGCTTCTTCTCTAGTTTTCATCTTCTCCACAGACACTGACTTGATCGTCAAAGGACCTTACCGAGAAATTCTCCTAGTGGACTACTGACGGTCATTTTTTTTACTATTTTCAGCACCAACAGGAGTAATTCTCGGAGCCACCTCACTTTTGGAAGTTCACCTAACTCTTTGATAAGATCATTGGCCATCAATAAAAAAAAACAATAATCTCTGGTCACTCAAGTCTTTTTCCAAAGAGAAAAACAGAATGATACAATGTTTTCGTATCTGAAACAAAAAAAAAGCTTGCCATCTGAACAAAAGTAACACAGAATAATCTGAGGAAAGAACCACTCGGATGATAAAATAAATGTTTCGTCCATTAGCAACTGTGTTAGAGATCGAACGATTATGGAGACGAATATGTCCTCAACACGGAATAGGGCAGCCTAATTCGTTGGCAGCCGAGTGAAGGAAAGCCAGAGTCAAACCAGTTGCCAGCCGGCTATGAGCCTCCCATTTCAAGCATTTCTCGATGTCCGCAAGCCAGTTAACAGTTCCTAGATTCAAGCACCGGTAAATTGAGTCAGAGAAGCCATGCCCGTCTTCATGGATACAATCGCTCGGCTTGATTTTGCTGATTTGGAGGATATCCCGAAGAACTGATGTACTTAGAGCTCGTACAAGGGCGCTTGGGTGTGAAAGGCAGCAGATTGTTGTCGGCAAGCGAGACTGAATGCGCATGCTTGGTTAGTCATAACATATAATAGAAAGGCATTTGCAGAATCGCACGGCTAAATGTCAATTGAGGGTGGCATGAAATGATTACCTTCAACAGATTTGTGAGGCCATCTGCAACTGTAAGGCCCGACTCCCCTCGTTGGATGACAAGTCCAACTGCTCTTGCTGTTACTTCCAGTAGCTGCTCGTAGGTAGATATGGAAAGCAAAATATGAGAAGACAAAAGTATGTTAAGTAATCTGATCTGTAAAAACTAGATTGAAACAAGAATGAAAATATACTGCAATTTGATTATCAGGTATCAAACTGTAAAGATTTTATAGTGCGGTAAATCTGAGTACTGAGAGATATAGATAAACTTATTCTCTTCTTCATAGTAGTTATCTAGCATTACCTCCAATTGTGGTAAGGTGCATGCTTCTCCATCAATCAGCATTCCATCTGTGGCACGTAGCAGAATATCTGAGGCTCCTGCCAAAATCATCAATGCCTCGGGTCTGTCATGATTCCTCATAAGTTCTACAATCAATTTGGTAATTCGCTGGTTGATTCTCCACATTCTCTGTCCACGTTCATCATCTCTTGCAATCCAAGGCTGCAAATCCTTTTCAGCCTGTGCACCAAGAAACTCGACAGATGAAAAAATCGTACTGGGGATTTACTGTATCCATGCAGCTTAGTTATTGGTAAATTTGTTTTCAAAAAAGAAAGTATTGGTGTATCTTAATTGACTGAGTTATGAACCTGTAGAACAATTGCTGTTACTGCTTTGACTGGTGAGGCTGAGACAACATCACATATTGCATCAACCACCTATTTAAAAGGGAAATTTGTGTCATGCATTGCAAGCAGAATGAAATAGATCAATCTAAGTATATATATACCTTTGTCTGAACTTAAATTTTTTAAAATCTGTCTTTTTCCATTGAGCAAAAATATTTTAAATTCTATGCCTTCTGCCCGTGAGTAACTGAAAATAAAAATTCAGGCCGACAAAATGTCTTACCTGCCTCCAACCTTGCTGAGCAGATGTACTTTCTGCATCCATTTTTGTTTCAGGAGCTGCAATTAATTTGTGCCACAATAATGAAACAACAGAGAAACATAGTTCCTGTTTCTCTGCAAGCACAGACCTTAGAAAAGCTTGTGCACTCAAGTTGTTACCAACATTCCTATCTAGTGTAAGAAAAGTTGCCAATGCTGGAGCATCCAAGATTGTGATATTTTTTTGTGATGACCATACCACAGAATCATCTTTTGAAGTTACATCTTCAGGCCTGGAGAAAGTTTCTAATGCATTGGTGCAAGATTCTGGGCTTGAACTGTGCTTATTTTCATTTCTACTGCTTTTCTTTCCACTAGAAGAAGCTTTATCATCCTTCCATATCAATTGTGCTTCAAGGGGCTCAGCCTTGTGAACAATAGAGGCAACAATTTTACCATGCATGTCGATGAGCTGATAAAGAGAGGATGCCCTGGTAGAAATTTCTGCATCCCACTTGCATCTCATCAGAACAGACAATGCATTCATGCAAGCCTTTGACCTTCCAAATAACTCAGCAACATGAGCAGCAACCATAGCAGCAGCTATTATCTCATTCGAACTGTAGCTCCATGATGTACCAATAGATGAAGGCTTCAAAGAGAAAAGAGCTTCAAGAATATAAAGTATTCGACGTGTGTGAGATACAGCTGAGGCAATACTCTTATCAAACTCATGCGAAGCTCTATTGGTCTTAGCAACTTTTGCCATTCTCGTGGAATCTTGAGATTCAGAGCATCGATGATTTTTTGAAATCAAGGGAAACAACTGAAGCTCATAAGCCAATGCACAAACAGCTGCTAGAACATAAGAATCAAATGTTGCGACTGGCCCCTTTTTTCTTCCATTCTTATTTCTTGTAGCTGGTTTTCCATTTACTGTTTGTGGCTCCTCAATCTCATCTGCTAAATCTCTACCGTAACCTGTTGGTCTTTTGCTCCCATTAGGCAAAGCATCATGACTTACACAAACAGTTAGCATGACAAATAACAAGCGGGAAGCAAGTTCCATTGATGCACAAGATTCCAGAAAGAGAGAATGTATCATTGTGTGAAGCTCAGCAACAGCTAAGTTCTTAGTGGCAGACCACATACTGCTATGAGCTCTTGCTTTTTTGAATTTCTCAGAATTTTCTTGAGGAAAGGTTCTCCGGAGCACTGCCTCCACAGTGGCCACAAAGATTCTCACAAGGCATGCTTCAGATGGACTTCCTCGAGGAAGATACTCTAAGACATTGATTAATGGCAAAAACAAGTTCCATGACAGAGGAGGAGGTTGCAAAGGGGTTGCAACAACTATTTCAGGTAAATCAACAACTGAGGAACTCAGTGGAAGCAAGCCATAGGCAGCTTCCCAAATAGTACAGATTCGCCATTCAACATCAGGGCCATGTGTACATAACATTGATGCAATTCCTTGAGCAGTTGCCTCAATAGTAGAAACGGAAATAGTATCCACTACCTAGTTAAATTTAAATTCAAAGAAATGTGTAAAAATGACAGAGAGCAAAGTTGGATAACTACACTTTCCTAAAAAAGACAGTAACTAAAAGAATAAATTGGACAGATCAATTGCCTTCAGTATCAACATTAAGACATTCATGGGACTGAATTGCTAGAAATTTAATAGCTTGTGACTTGTAACATGTGAACCTTCACTGATTTCATTAGTGAAAATATTTTGAACTACCTGGCTCTTATAGACATCGAGAAGTTCATTCTGGAATTTGATTCCATCAGCATGTCTCAGTGGGGGAAAGAGTAATGCAGGCTGAGAAAATATGCGGAAAAGCAAAGCAGCTGCTGCATCTGCAGCTATGCCAACTCTCATGGACATTGCTATGCCAATTGCACGTAGGAAGTGCAAATGCATCCAGTTTCTTGGAAGCTACGGAAGAATTACAAGAAGGTTAGCAATTGCACTCTTAAAAAGAGATTCCATATAATTATCCAAATTAAATGATTATGTGAAAAAAAACGTTTGGCAAAGAAAATTCAATCAAAGTCTCTGAGTTGATTTGCTAGCAATCAAAAGGTTCGATGATTTGCAACCCAATAAAAACATGCATCTAAAGGATGCACCAGAATGACATTTTATGTAATACAGCTCAACTAGGTAGGTATCGTCAATATGAAATGTTAGTCACTATAACAGATTTCTCCTATAATAAACATTAAATCGTGCTAATCATTGACTATGGTGGATTCACATGCCATTTTTTTGTTGTTTCTTTCTCAAACCATACAATTACCATTATAAAGAGCAAATTTTGCATCAGGAGAAGAGAATGAACAATTTTCATGCACGGGAGATATGTAAAAGTTGCTATGATCCTGAATATCCATTCTTTTTGTACTGTAGTTGTTTCTTTTTGGCATGGCAACATTAAAAGGCATACAATTAAAGTTAAGCACGATGTAGCATACAGCAAAATTGTTCAGCATACTTCTTTCCTGTCTGATACAGACTGAAAATATGGCTTAATGTAGATCAATTATTTCGTCCTGTTTCGTTATGTTATAACATAAAGCAGTGAAAGACAGAAAACATAATGAGGTAGATTTGGCAAATTGAATGTGTCACAATAGTTACTTAGCAATTGGTTATAGGATCTAACAAGTGGAGGTGATAGCAAAAATAATAATGCTAATAATAATTTAATCTGATCAAATTGTACCCTCAGGCCAGATGCATACTCCTCAGCTGCCCTCAGGAGTTCAACTAGTTGTACTGCAGCATCAAGTGCATCAGGTGCCCATGATGGTGGAGCTTCAAGAAGTCCGAGCAGCAGCCTTTGAGTCGCACTAGGTGTAGCAATGGCATAGTACCTGATTAATATTACGAAGTCAAAATAGTGTACCATATGGCATACATAAAATCTAGCCAAAGTAAACATCCACCTATGAAACAACCGAGCATACGGCTCAAGAGCAGGTAGTGTGGCAACAAGATGCTCATCCAAGGCATTTTTAGGGGGAGGAAGCAAAAGTGCAGGAACAGCAGCTGCTGTCAAATTTGCAGTCTCATAATGAGCTACTTCCTCATCACATACACTCAGTATAACTCCAGCTCCATTGGCAACCGCCCATCTAGGAGTAGATGGCATAAGTTGAGGATGCTTTCCAGCTCCACGAGAACAAGCTATGTAATAATACTTGTTAGGTCTTTCAAGCAGATAACAAGTTAAAAATGCAATATGTAAAGTATAAAAAAAACAATTTTTCCAACACGGAAAGAGTAAAAGACAATCGTATTTGACCTTTTGATGAAATTGAAAATAAAATAATATAATATAATATAATATAATATAAAACTTGAAAAACATCTTCCGGAAGCAGGGGCAACCACAAGGATCAATCAGACATCTTCTGAAAGTAAAAAATTGAATACATGAAAAATATCATAGTACGAGCACAATGAAGAACACTAATCTTGCATTAGTTTTTGTTCAATTTCACTTACATTAATGTGTTTCTTGCTATTTGGCTTTTACATCTCATAAAAATTAGATGATAAATAAGATGTACTTCAGTGATTATAAGATGAAAAACTTTAATCATACCTGTTGTCGGAGGCTTCAAGTCACCACCTGCAGCATATTTTCCCATGATCCCAGCACACCTAGATGCAAAGATGAAGAATAGCTTCAAAGAATAGCAAAATAATTTCAACAAAGAAAGTACCAGCTGGAGAACTAATTAATGAGAAAAAAAAAGTTAAATGATTGACTAAAAGGGCTCAATACGGCCTTCAATACTATTTTAGAACTGCACTGGATACCTTCATTTTATAGATTTAAGAGATCTCCATTCATGACAAAAAAAAATATTCATTACTAGTTAGATGTTTTCTTTTCCACATTACAGCTTTGAAGCACTTATATTCATTATAATGGAATGAAAGTTTAAAGGAATTATTGAAATGATGAGCATGCATAAAAAGTGGCTTTGAAATAATGAAATGGAATTGAAAACCCAACAAAGGCTTACAAGGAATGAAAACATAACCTCTCCTAACATAGTTAGGAAATCAAGTTATGATTACCAAACATTTTTTTTATTATTGGAGACAAATTTTTAAAAGGGAAACTATATTTCTTACCATCTAAAATAATCGCTTCTAATTCCCAATGGTGCAGCAAGCAAAATATCTGTGATCCAAGCTGACAATGGACGCAATTGTTTCCTATCTTCCTGTTGTAGAGTATGATTGGCTTCTATCTTGCTTATCTTGCTTGTAGTTGCATGGTTGCCACTGTTGCTCCTTTCAATTTGTGAATTACAGTGCTCAACCTTGTGAATTGGCCTATTGTAGTGGGTCAAAACCCGCAAAATTTCTCCACATGCTAAAGCCCACTGTTCTGAATATTCTTTCTGCAAAAGTAATAGTTGGTATTCTACTTCAGTATTCAGAAGAAAATTATTGAACAATAACATTTGTCATCGAAAATTCAAAATTTCAGAATCCGAACCTCAGAGTTATGGCTGAATAGATAGATGAAGGATAAAAATGGAGAAGCATTCCTGTTGTACACTAGTGTCCCATCAATTATAAGTGAAAGAATAGGATGAATAACAGCATGGCCATGCTCGGGATGGTGCAAAACAAATGTAGCTGGAATACAACAAATTAGCAGTTAGTAACTTCTTCTGTCTAGGTTTATTTAGAAAAGAGATTACAATGAGGACAAATTATGGAATTGGAAGGAGTATAGATTGCCATACCCAAAACTTCATCCAAAAGTTGCTCATTTTTCGAAGGATAATGACTTTCAATTAGCTGCACAAGAGAAGATCCAAGTAGCAGAACAAGTAAAATATAATTTCCTTTATCTAAGGTTGAACAATTATAATACCTGGCCTATATCTTCTGGAAATTCCTCAGAGGTGAACTGGGCAAAATATTCAACATAAGCCGCAACTTGTTCCTTTGAGAAAGTTAGAAGTGTGTTAGTACTGAAGGAAAACAGAAAACATAACAAGACAACAAACATGAAAGATAAATTACAAATTTACATTCAAACAAAGGTCTGAATCACTAGTTATGATTGTTCCATCGCAGCAATCTAATTAATAACTTTGCAAAATAAAATTTGTGTTGTAGTAAGTTTCATAAAGGATAAACATTTCATGCAAAGAATAAATTAAAATTACAAAAGGTATTAACTGCTACAAACTTTTACTACAGTACATAGAGTGCATTTTGATTCTGTGCATATAAGAAGCCATGAGTAAAATTCAACGAGCAGATCATTACTATGGTCAATCAAGTTGTACAAGAAAGAATCAATGTGATTCTACCATAAGGTATAGAGTAATTTCCCTTGAAACAAGGACAATCAAGTGGAAGGAACAGAAGCAGTACTTGACAATTTGCATAATATCAAGTTATCAACAACCTAGAAACAGAATATGAAGATCTAAGGTTAGTTCTAGCAATTGCTGTTGTCAGTCATGATTGCTTGCTGACCTGCACAAGAGAGATCAGTGTGACAAAAAATGTCCTAAGCACGTCAATCAACAAAACAAGTTTTTCAGCCATCCCGGAAAGGCATTGGGACATAAACTATCTGTTTATTCATCTAAAGTACAACCAAGCAGGAAATGTTTAGGACAGAAATATAAAATATTGATGCACGAACTCTGATAGTTTACCTTCCTTTGCTGTTCATCATGCGGCGAAGGCCAGAACAGGGACGAGAACCGTAGTCCGTCGGTCCATTTCTCTGGAGAGGCAGACATTCGATGCCCCTACTCTGTTTGCCTTTTCTCAAACTTCACAACGCAACCAAACCAATGCCCAAATCCGGAACTTACCTACCAAGAATCAGATCACAGATCACTAGTATAGTCTTCGATTCACCAGCCAGATTATCTAGAGAACCCAACGAAACCTAATAGACGCATCAAGTTGGTGGCCAAAAACGAAACCGATCTCAGGCACCAACAGAATCCATTTTACTCAACTTTTAAGAAACCGTAAGAAACCGAAGTATTCAATTTGCCCTTGAACTTTTACGAGGTTGTTCCACTCCCTAAAAAAAATCTAGCAAATATCTGGAACAATCTTAAAATTCACCACACACGTCCAAATATCTGCAGAAAAAAATAAAACATGTTCAATCATCTTTTTTCATTTATTCGTTGCCTTCTTCTCCATTCAATCATAGGAAGAAAAACAACAAAAACGGCGAGAAATAGAAATTTTAGTCAGAAAAATCAAAAGGCGCGCAGAAAAACTCAGCAAAAGCAAACGGTTGAACCTAGCAAACTTTTTCCAGCATCACAAACTCGTAATTTTCCCCCCAAAATTAAAAAAAAAAAAAGAAATCTAGATTAGCAACCGGAAAGAACTAAATTTCCCATGGAATCAAGCGACATATATCTAACAAAAACTAATAATCCAAACAACAACAAAAAATTGCACGAACCAAGAAATCCAAAAAGATAAAGCTTGGATCTCGCTCTACCGATTGCACGAGGAGAGACGGAGGAAACTGCTTGGCGAACGGGAGAATACTGAAACGGAGGCTGGAATTTTCTAAAGGTTTTCCGGTTTTCCTCCTCCTGTCGAAGTGGCGAGTGAAATAGGAGGAAAGATAGTTATACGCGAGCGACCAGAAGCGAGGAAAAGATACTTTGGGCTTGTGGAGGAGAGGCCAGCCTTCGCCCTCCTGATATCCACGATGACGTGGCCTTGATATTTTTGAGCCATGCCTCGCCCCTCCGCCCATGCACATAGCCACCATCATCCATGCCGTTTATGATCATCTCACGGTGCAAAAAAATTGTCCGTCCAATTTTCAATCTACGCCGTTCATTTAAATACATGTTCCATCTAAGAAAACAATTCGAACGGCTGGTTCACCGATCACCGTCCAAGCTGACGCCGCGCGCCCATCACAAGCGTCTCGGCTACGTGGCCTCGTCCTCCACCATTCAACCCATGCCATACGATCCCCCGCTGCCCGAACCTTCAAAGGGCGTGGTTCACAGTCGACGGAAGGGCACGAGCTGCCCGGCGGATCGGACCGCGAAAAAAGACACGAGGCGGTTAGTGGGAGGCCAGCCAATGGAAGGAGGCGTAAAGATGCGTTCAGATCTTTGGCACCGGGCATCATGCCATGCATGATCAAATGACCATGAATGACACGATGATGATGGATAACTTTAATTTATCAAAAAAAATATATATATTGTTCTATCTCTCGAGTCTTCATAAATATAATAATACCTCGTAACTAGGAACGACTTACAAAAGATTGACCTTTCTGATGATGATCCATAAGCCCTCGATCTGTATGCTGCTGCGATCGAGTTCATCATCTTGCAGAACTGGGGGAAGAGAAGAAGGGAAGCTGAGATATTTCAGTACTGTTAGAAGATATTTGTATTAATTCGGTTCAAAGGGATCGATCGAGTTGGCAGTGCCCAGTTAGAAATTGATTGCTCACTCCCTTCTTGTCTAGCGTCGATCCGGAAGCCTCGTTAGGCTTCACTTCGAGCCACGAGGCAGAATTGCCACATCGAGCTTACCAGCTAGACGTTAGGTACTGGATATTTAATTGAGTCGTAAATCTTAATTTATACGGAAGAAATACAAAATTCTAATTTAGAATAATTAATTATTATTCGAAGTTTAATGGCAAACTGAGATATTTAAGGTACGTAGTGCATTACAAATCGATATCAGTTAAGTCGCTAGCTCTACCAAAAGAGAGTGACTTTGGACGGAGCTTGTGAATCCTCCTCGTCGTGCGACGGAGAATGCACGTGTCGGCCTTCGTACGTCGTGATCACCATCCGCGGGTCCTCCGCCAGCCGTTCGATCCGCTTCTTCACCCGGCAGTTCTCCTGGGTACATCTATAGTAGCTCCTGTTAATTCATTCAGGTGAAAATGATAACTCATTTGTGATCAAATAACATTAACATGGTGTTAATGTTAATTTATGCAGATATTTAGTCGATCGTTGGAAGGGGACAAAACACTGGGTTGGTCACCACCACAGGAAAAAAGGAATGATTGTAATCTCAATCATCACTCTTTTTCTCATGTAGTACTGGTAGTAGTGCAAGCTGCGACAGAGAAAGAGAGGCCAATCGGGGACTCAGTGGGAATCATGAAACAGCAGTTGTCTGTGATCAGGAAAAGACTATTTGCTGGGAGCAAGCCAGACACAAGTGCTTGCTTCTCTCTATCTACATACTGTTGAGACAGTCCATGCTTTGATCCACCATCTACTATGAAATACAAATCTAGTGCATCTTTAATCAACCATGAAAATCCCATGGATTATCGTCACAGATATCGTGTGAAACTCCAAGGAGAGAGTTCAGTTCAACCATGAAACTCCCATGATACTTATACATATCTAAGAAGGTCTCAATCAACTATATATGTGGGACTACAAGATAGGGATGTTGACAAAAAAAAAAGAAAGAAAGAGAAAGCGATGTTCTTTAATTTGAGTTAAAACACTTTTGAAAAAGTGTGGAAAAATCTATGTGAAGCACTTGAAATACCGAATTGAAAATATCTAGAGAAGAGGAGCAAAGGCTGAGGCTAAAAAGTGCATCTCTAGAATCTTTATAACATTTCTGCACATCAGAAAAGGCTTAAATATTCTTCATGAGTATCAGTAAGGGATTTGCATGCATCTATGTATTATGAGTAATGGCTTAACTATTCTTCAAGATTTAGTTACTTTTATCTCCTACTCAATAGAAGGAACAAGCGATCTAGATAAAGACAACGATCGAGCAGAGTCCTTCAAATGCATTGTTTTTCTTAGATTCATTCCTCCTGTAGCTTTGAATTAATCGATTAATCCAAGTACATTTGCCGGATGTCCTCTTGTATTTAATTAAATATTCTTCCAGCATCTAATCATTTACCTTTGTTGCGTGTGTTTGTCGTATCACACTCCTCAAACTCAGCAAATATAGATGACAAAACAATGTTGATCTGATAAACTCTCAATAGATGAGGAATTGATAGAAAATAGCTAGATTGAGTTGGTAAGGACATACTGCATGGCCAATAAATTCTTGAAGAATTGAATTTATCAGAGCCTGTGATGTGAAGATCATTGTAAATTAATCTAGTTTCATTGGTCATGGAAATAGAATCCCTACTCATGCGTATGATACATGCATGTAGACCTCGAATGAAACACCAAAAATGGTATGCTAATCTTTTTCCTTGCATGTAGATCAAAGTAGAGAGGTAATTAATAATTAATTAAATGATGGTGCTTCACTCTAGATCTGACTGTGGGACTCCAATCCTCATCATTTCTCATGATCTTGCCCAATCCAAAGAGGGCCCTACCACCTAGCTTTTTTCACTTGCAATGATCCAAACACTTGAAGCTTTCTGAAATTAAACCTGAACTCTACTCCATTATAACATCCTGATAGATATATCAATTTGCTTTCATCCCTGCCCTCTCCACACCAATTAACATTTACTTTTCCCTTTCTGTTTGTCATATGTGATTGCTTAATTATTCATCTACAGCACCTCCCTTGAAATGAGATGATAGTTCCAGGGATTTTGCTGACATATAATTAATGTTCTCGCTACTCGCATTTATAGGATTATCTACATGCAATCTGCCTGTCTTGTGGCTTATAATTATTTTAGAAAAATGAATAGAGTAGCTAAAATATTACATAGCATCAGGATTAAAGAACAATGATCTCGAATTTAAAGTCCTATATATTAATTCATGTAGATGCTGAGAGAAGATATTCCTGTATAATATTTATCTCGGTTTAATACAAATAACAGCGTGTGTTTAGGCCTGCTGGATCCTAATTAATTAATAATGTGCTCTCTACATACAAGAAAAAACTGCGATTAGATGGCTTGCAAGGTGTAATATACTATATTTCATTCGTGTTATATGCTAATTAACAAAAGGGGATATAAAACAGCAGTTCATCCTAAAACATATCCAGGCTAGGAAAAAAAAATTCCCTGACTATAAATATGAATGTGAAGCTTAATTTGGGTCGTGGAAATATTATAACTTTAAGTTAGATAGGAAGTTAGTTATCTATCAGAGGAAACTATGATGTTCACTCTTTTATCATTTTCTATAATATATATATAGTTAATATAATCTGCATTTACTTAATTATTTATAAATGTCATGGTCATTTATTTTTATTGTATATATTGCTAATATTTATTTGCTATATTTTGTTGCATGAGTTGTGAAGAATACATACAAGCTGACTGTTTGGTTGTCTTATTATCAGGATCATGTGCCTTTGACTAAACTTATGTCTTTGCTATCTTCTCTTTTCCATTTTATTCTAAAATTTTCTGAGTTCATCTCAGTTCAATCTTCACTACAATACTCTTCTAGAAACCTATAGTTTTCACATTCATATACCTGCTAAATAATTCGCATATAAGAGAAAAACATGAGATATTGAGCACAAAATAATTAAGCAATTATACAAACAATTAGGCTATATAATTTAATAAAAAAAATACCTTGGATGTTGTGTGTTCTTGACAACCTTCTGGCCATATTTCCTCCACTTGTAGCCATCATCTAACACATCTACCTCGCTCATCGTCTTGAAGCAAAACCTCGGCTCCCTCATCTTCCTCCTCGCCCCCTTGCCCTTCTTCTTCATCATCGTCCTCATCGACATCGAACCGACCCCCAGCCCACTATTAGGCTTACAGTTATTCTTGCTACTGATCATGGTACCATGATTCATCTGCACAGCTCCAACTTCCGATGATCCCTGCAGCCTGTTGCCCTTCGATGCTCTATCTTCTGACCTAATTGTTATTAATCACAAATCAAGCAAGCCTTGATTAATTGTTGCATATAGGGAAGATTTGATTAATTAATAAGAACTATGTATATATAGACAGATAAAACAAAAGCAAAACTGATTTACCATAAATCAATATTGTTTGATCCATGCGTGGGAACAAGATCTCCCCCTCCAACCACAGCGTACAGAGAAGAGCTTAAAGGAAGAAGTGAAGGTTGGAAATTGAAGCTGCTGATCATAGGATTTTCCACCAAACCTACTTGCTGGTTCATCTTCACTGCAGTGCTACTGGAAGTGGCCCAAGGAAACATCGATCTCTCTCCCTTATGAATCACACTCTGCTTGATCCTTCACCTATCTCTTTCTGGCTCTATCCCTATTTCTTGTGTTTCTCAAATTAAGGACAGGAATTTGGTGAAAGGTACCTCAAGACCCAAGTCAATTATGAGAAAAGGAAGTTATTTGGAGAAGCGATCGCCCAATAGTTATGGCACCAATAGTTCGCATTAGTCCTTATCTTCTTTATGCTTTTAACCACTGTGGTGCCTGGCTATATGTCAGTCGGTACTTGGATACTGTATGAAATATATTTTTATATATATCCAAGGGAATTCTAAAACTATTTGACATATTAATGCTGGTTACAATTAATTAATTATGACAATCAAATCTTAACTTACATATACCTTATGTGGAAAATAAAAGACAACTTTTTCACACCGAAAAGAAAAGTCAACTCTTTTCCACTCGAAAGATCACTTTTTACGACCATGTTAATTGTTAGTTTTTTTTTAAATCATTCAATCGATCATTTGAGTAGATTTTCATAGGAGAAAGTTTTTTTCTCGATATCTGCATTTGAAGCAATTAGTGATTCCGCGTGCCATCCTCTGTTTGTGGAATATGTAATCATTGGCAATTGGATCTCCTGCGAATCTATTAGCAGTTTTTCATGCCGGATGTTGGCGATCGAACACAAATCCACGAGGTAATTAATATTTGGATAATTCTAGATGGCTAGAATCTAGCCAGCTAGAATGACCCTTTAAAATTAAAAATATTAATTTAATAAAAATAAATTAGAAAAAATATAATTTAATATGAAATAAAAATAAAAATATATAATTAAATTTAACATCTTTAATGTTCATTAAAATTATAAACAATCATATAGATTTTATAAGTTAAAAATTAATTTAATATGAAAATAATAGAAAAGATATGATTAATATGAATAAATAGAAAAAATATAATTTAATATGAAAATAAATAGGAAAGAATATAAATTAATTTTAAATATTTTAATAATAATTTAAAAATTAAAAAAGAACTTAAGAAGGACAAATTCTAGCCGGCTAGATTCTAGCCATTTAGCACTACCCTTAATATTTAGCTTAGTACTCAAATGCAAGGCGTGCAGACACATGAGATCATAATTAATCGAGAGGATTGACGTTGCCAATTAATCATGGCATGCACAATAAATATTCTAATAATTTTATTTTATTTTCTATAGCATTGGGAAAGGTAACTTTTTGGAATTTCTTTCTGTGAAATGTTTTAATTAATTCCCAGAGTATAATGGTCGTCAAATAGAACACGGTACACCCTCAGACAGCACTCCCAAGCTCATCTCTGAGCATCTGAAGAGTAATTTTACTTCCTAGAAAAACGAGAAGAAAGGTGGTGAGTAGGGTCAATCATGTTCTTCTGCCACCTACAATGATAACATCTCCACCATCTCATTCAATTCATTCAGTCATTCATTCGTTTGTTCGTTCATTCTCCCTCCATCTTTTCAGACTTCAGCGTTGCTCATCAGACAGTGTCTCTGAATTTTTCATCATGAATTTGTTTGTGATTAATATTTTAGTGCAGTAATTAAGAGCATGTCTCAATTAAGTTCATTTATTTGGATATATTGATCCAGTGTTCTTGCTTAGCTCGCTTGTGTACGTGTATATTTCTCGTAATTTTTAATTTGTAAAGGATGGACAAATCACTAATATATGAGGTATTATTATCTTGAGTTTTAAAATTAAATTATAATAGAATTAGATGTCTGTCCTCCCTTATGTATTAGTTACTATTTAAATTATTAGTCTTCGTGATTTATCTCCTTCGTATTAATCCTAAGACGGATTAATAAGACAACTAAGACATACAAATTATCTTTTACTATTCTATTTCTCTTGACTGAACCACGACACCACCAATTATATAGCAGTGGTCCAGACTAATAAATATATATACATAGCTTAATTAAACTCAGATTAAAAAAAACTCATTAAAATGAGGGAGTATTTCGATTTAATAGAGATCAATCTTAAATTTTGATGCGCCCCTCCACATATTTCGATTTAATAGAGATCATGTTAAAATATGAAAAATTGGAGAACTTATGGGCTAATTATCATAGTATAAGGGCGCACTACAAAAAATTTCCTAAATAGTGACGAAATTTTTAAATGTCCGTCCCTATTAGTCACAGATAAATTAAATCCTCGGTAATTTAGGGTTACGGGTCAAATACCCTAAAATAGCGACGGAAAAGGTTAATGTCATTGCTAATGGCGACGGAAAATCCAAATTCTGTTACTATTTTAGGTTTTATTTTTCCCTTCCCTCCCTCCCCCACCGTCGCGCATTCAGAGCGTATCCCCCCCCCCCCCCCCCCCCCCCGCGTCTCCTCCTTCGGCGATCCCCTCCTCCGGTCACAGGTACGCAAATAGGGTAGTCCCCTCCTGCAACCGCTCGCGGGCTCCTGCGGTTGCGCGCTGCTACAACTTCCTACTGTGGTTGCGCGCGGCCGTCGGGCGCAGCTCTCGCCGCCGATCGCAGCTACCACCGCCGGAGGTAATCAATTAATTAAATAATTATGTTAATTAATTAATTAATTTTCTTGATTAATTATTTAGAATAATTAATTAGGATAATTTCATTAATTTAAATGGATAATTTTTTTTGATTAATTTATGTTTGATTAATTAGATACTAATTTAGGATCCTAATTTAATTAAGTTGTGTTTGATTAATTTGGTAGTATCCTAATTAATTTTTCAAAGTTAGGATATTAATTTATGTTTGATTAATCGGAAACAAAGTTGGATAATTTAGATTGTTATTTGTGATTGACAAATCAAATTGCAAGTTAGTTTAGCTATTTTGTTATTTGTTAAAGTAGTTACGCTGAATCTTTTTGATAGAAATGTTTACATGAGTATCAATATTGAATATTTTATTGTTATTAGGATACAATGTATACGAACAAGGCATGGATGCACAATAGGTTAGATAATGGATTTATCCGCGAAGAATTTTTTTTGCTAGAGTTGAAGAATTTGTGAACTTTGCAAAGTGTCATCCTAAGTGTTTGAATGGAGTCGAGTTAAAGTGTCCATATAATCAACGCAGATGTAGAAATACAGCTTTTCGTGATGAGGATACAGTGAAAACACATATCTGTATGTATGAATTTGTTCCTAATTATTACAACTGGTATTGTCATGGAGAGTCGTATGTATTTGAATCTGTTGGACCTTTCAACTAAAAGATTCAACAAGTTTGAACCTTTCATCTTTGCGGTGCAAGCTGGTCAAATATTTTATCTTGAGTACTCAACTAAGAGAGACGACCAAGTGAAGGGCTAGTTGTTTGTCAAATTAAGCCTAGGTCAAGCATTGAAATGCTTAATGCGATAAAGGTTCATAACCCTGATGCTTATCAAAATGAAGAAGTCATAATGACTTCCGTTGATTCAGAAATATAATCAGCATCACAATTACTTATAGATGATAATGTCTCTTATGAGGAAATAGATGATGGTGAGATATCTAGCAGTGAGGAGGTTGATGTATCAACGGAGTCAAGCGATGAAAACTTACATGTTAATTTAGTTTCATCGGAATAAGGTCAGGTGATTAAATATTGAATATTACTAGTTGTTTGTATTTCAACTTCGTTGATACTAGTTGTTTATATTTCATCTTCGTTGATACTAATTATTTGTATTTCATCTTCGTTGATACTAGTTGTTTGTATTTCATCTTCATTGGATTAACTATTGCAAATGTGTATATCTAATATTATGATTTTGGATTTTTATAGTCATGCAGTCGGGACAGAAACCATGTTGTGACCAGATTACTTTGAGAGTAGTGAGTGACTGATAAGTAAATATATAATTTTTATATATTTCAGGTTAAATTTTGTTAATGTATAATATTTTTGCTACAACTTTCTCCTAGATGGTCATCAGGTCCCAGCTTACATTACAAAGAAATTTAAAGAACGATTGTCCTCGACTGCTACTACATGGGCCATATAGAGCAAGATTTGGAGAATTTTTGTTATGGTGAATTTTTGATAAGTAGTTTAGATATATATTTAATTTAATGTTAAAACTAACATGATACTATATATATATATATATATATTATAGAAGAAATATATTTGGGTGGAGGGTCAAGAGGAGGAATTCAAGAAAACCTGAAATGCTTATTGCTCCAAATTATACAAGGACATACTATACAAGTGAAGAGAGAAGGAAATAGGCCTTCTGACGTCCTTGAGACAGTTTGAGTTGCATGGAGAGCAGTCTGAGATGCTCAACATTGGAAAAATAATGTTACGATTGCTCGATCCAATCGCAACTCGGAGCTTGCTGGCCCCAGCACAGGATCCACGAAAGACACTGCTGGATTCCGTTCGATTGTCCAACATGCCACAGACTTGGTAAATTTTTATTTAGGTTATCATAAACAGTCATTATGTTTTTTTGTATATATATTTAAACACTATATTTTCTATATACAGGCTGCTCTGAGTAGCAGAGACCTCTCACTAGTTGGGAGGTATTCAGCAAAACCCATAAGAAAAAAGATGGATCATTTGTCGATCGACACTCCTTAGTAATCAATGTAAGTATATTAACTTTAGTATATTTATTTTTATATTTTATAAAGATTAATTTAATTCTTATTTCATAGGAAGCAATGACCACTAGAGTTACAGAGATGTCTCAGCTAGCTACAGAGGGGGAGGGTTCATAGCCTCTTTACACCAAACAGGTGAATGACATTTATTATGATGTCATCGATGGAAGGAGTAAGACCACCCTATACAGCCTGAGCTCTCAGACAAAAATCACATATGATCAGATGAGAGCTCCATGGATTAGGGGACGTCCAAGTTCCTCCTCTAGACGGTCACCTTTTTCTGTTATTGTGCGACAGAGGTTTTATTTATCCGTCGCAAATAGCGACGAAATATTCGTTCAAAATCCATCGGTAATATCGACGGATAGGAATGTTTCGTCGCTATCCTCGGCTATGACGGTGCGACAGTCAACTGGTTTTTGTTTGGAATGACTAAACTTGGGGAGGGGGGTTTCGCAAAAAAATGTCATCCGCTTAAACCTTCTTCCTCTTTCTTTCCGCCTGATACCTCCTTTTCCCTTCCTCAACGAGTTTGGTTCGAGCGGAGAGCTCTTGTTCTCACGTGCGCGATCGTCGGTGGTTTTGGCTTCCCTCTTGAGCTTAGATCGACCTCCGCTCCCGGATGATTGAAGGTGAGAGGGAGGTTTTCTTTACTTGCTTGTTCCCTTTTAAATTGTTGTCGGCTTAGATTTTTCTATCCTTGTAATCATGGTTGTTGTTGAGCATTTCCGGTGATCTAGGGTTTGGGGGGAGTTGCTACCTCGGATCTAGAGCTAGGTATGGACGATCTTTATTCTAGTCCTGTTCCCGGTAGATTTGAGCAGAGGTGGATTGTCGGCGTGATCAAGGTAAGGGAATCCTTAGATCAGATTTTTGTTATTGATTGGAATTTCTGATTTGGTTTGGATTTGTGTTTTCTTGGATCAGCTTGGTGATATGGGATTTCTGAATTCTTGGATGAACAAGGTAGAATTGTGTTTCCGTTCTTGTTAGCTTGCTATTGTGAGTCTCCTTTCGAATTGGTGGAGTTATAGTTGTGATGTTTATGGTATTTCGGTTTAATGGAATATGCAATAGAGGAATATGTTATGTGGATTGATTTGGTTTCCTTGTTCCTCCGTGAGCTGAGGTGTTATAAGCTGCTAGATATTTCTTGGATAGGTGTTGAATTGCTAAGTGATTTGAGTCTAGCAGATCTGATCCTTGCTATGAGCTTTTAGAGATGGTGGTAGTAGCTTAGGTTGGAGGAAATAGTTTTGTTTCAGATTCTTTGATCCTAATGCTACTGTTCCGTGAGATGTTGTGTGATTGTAAGTGGTAGGTAGCTCATTTGATTGAGCATTTAATTTTATTGGGTTGGAACTCGGTTTAGGGTTAGGCAAAACCTAGCCTCATGGATAGTAGTTGTTGATACTAGTCTTTTAATTTTGGCTAATTAAAAGATTACAATAATTAGGATTAATCTTAATTAATTTAGTTAATTTGTTTAGCTTAGTATCACATATTTTTATAGCTAAATAACCCTATTATATGATATAGGACACTGATTTGATTTTCTTGCTGTGGATATTATTTGGGGGGAGGGGGGTTCTCTTCGATTACGAGCATCTACTCGGAGGCAGGTACCTTTGACTCTATCTCCATAGATATTATCAATTTCTATGCATAGTTTATTTATGCGTAGCAGTAGGTTATGCCTTTATCTGCCGCTTGATTTTCTACTTTATACTTAATGCTTGTTCTTTGAAATTGCTCACGTTTAATTCTATATGGTCTCGATACTTGTTATTCTCGCTCTGTAGAATAGACATATATGCATATGGGTGTAGGAGTAGTGATACATCACTTTATACTTGACATTTGGTCGATCACTAGTTATATCTCGCATGTACACCTAGTAGTTTATATTGCAGCTAACGATTTATGATTTAGACTCGTAGTTCTTGGTAGAACTAGGGCTGAGTATTCGGTTAAAATCAAACCGAACCGAACCGAATAGACCGAAACCGAATAAACCGATTTCTTCCCGAACAAACCGAACCGAACCGAAATTATTTAAAAACCGAAATAACCGAACCGATATAATATCGGTTAATTCGGTTAAAAACCGAATTAACCGATTTTATTTAATTTTTTTTAAAAATTATAAATAAAATTATTATTCCATTAACACTGCTATAATTGTATTGAAGATTTGTAGAATTGCTCTCAAATTCTTTTTAAATTTTTATGAAGCTCAACATGGTAATGTGTACATGAGCCATGTTGTTAAGAATAAAAGTGTACCAGTCCTTTATGGGTATTAATAATTAATCCATTTGTATTAATAATTTATTAGCTACTAGCTAGTGATCGTCTGATCGATATGCTATTAAAGATAATCAGATGAATGCAATAAGGCTATATCTTGACTTTAAAAGAAAATATACTTTCAAAAAGCATATATAATTTCCCCCCAACCAATCAAATATAAAAATTTATAATCAAGCAAAAACAAAATATGATTATTTTGGATTCCATAATAAACTAAGAATCAATACCAGATTTGAACCAAATTCGCTAGATAATATAAGCTATGACATAGAATCCAAAAACTAAAGTCTCCACAACTTGTTCATGTTTCCAAAAGCTAAGTCTTTATCTAGTCTCAAGAAGAAGAGTTGTTCTTTCTAAAGAATATATGGATTACACTTTTCATATCAAAAGCAAGACTCTAAAATCTGATCCAACTTCAATTGAGGAGCATTGCCATTGAGGGTCGCCATTCACTCCATCATCAGTCATCACACAATCGGCAATCCTCCAAAATGATGCATACATTTCTCTACAGACATGAAAGTGAAAAAGAAAGCAGTTAGAAGTTAGAACCATAACACAACATCCTAAATTTGTCAATGACATAAAAAGTATAATTAAGAAATAGATATGATCTAGATAAGAAGTCCAACCAACTCTGAACAATAGCAGAAAAAGGAACCTCCAGACTCCATAACGATTTTTCCAATGTCGCACTTTTTGCCAATCAGCTGGCCAAATCATATATCGCTAAGCCGGGGCAATTTCAAGTAGCCTTTTTTAAGTATAATACCACTCAAATATCAGAAAGAGCATCCATTATAGCAGCAATTACAGCAAAGGCCATCTACAGTCGGCTAAATCTATCAACAAATTTTCAGAGCAAGTACACTAAACAAGATCAATAAATTTCGAAGACTGCATCAAAATCATATCAATAGATCCAATGATAGCCGAATTAAGGAATCAAACAGAAATTATGGCTAACCATCATAAGAGTCCACCTTTAAAGCATTAGACTTATAAGCATACAGACGAAAAGGGAACTTCCAGATTCTATATCAATTTTTCCAAATTGGCCAAACCATATATCTCTATCAAAGCAAGTACACTGAACAAGAACAATTTCGAAGACTGCATCAAAATCATATCAATAGAACTAATGATAGCCGATCTAAGGAATTAAAAGAAATTATAGCTAGCCATCATAAGAGTCCACCTAAGCATTAGGCTTATAAGCATATAGATCACCTATTCAGCGTTTCATACAGATAATAGAAAACTTTCTCCTACTTATAAATTTGATTATAACTAAATATTTTTTAGTTATCACAAACACCAACGTGAACAAAAATGAGAACTTTGGAGAGCAATATCAAAGACAGGGCTAGGAGCCTAAGACATGATTTTAAATTTCAAATCCAATTATATATAATTCCTTCGGCATAGAAATTATAGTTCTTCCAGAATTGGTGAATGGGAATTGCCTCTTGAGATAAATGAGCATACTATCACACTACCATTAACACATGAATAGATATGCTAATTGTAAATCATGAAATAAAATGAACTACTATCAGATTATTACTACTAGTAGGCATAACATACCATTGATTATTATGTCATTCATCCATGCGTCGGTATTGTCGAAGAAGATGAGTCCAATATAATTTTTGAAAATTCTGACAAAAAAACAAGTTAAATAAATAAATACTTTATAAGATTATAATTATGAATAATAATCTAATTATATTTTTCTTAAAAAGGAAAAACTTACCGCTTTCAATTATTTCCACATCCTCTAAAATTTCTTCAATGTTGAGTGGTTTCAAATTTAACCGAAGCCAATCTTGAGTGCAAATAAGACTTTCTACCACCTTAGGAGTCAATGAACTCCTAAAACAATCAAGTACCCGACCACCAGTACTGAAAGCAGATTCTGAAGCAACTGTTGATATTGGAATAGCTAATACATCACGAGCAATTTGAGCAAGTATAGAAAATCTGTGACAATTTTGCTTCCACCATCCCAAAATATCAAAAGTACTACAATACTCTTCAACTATTTCATTAAGATATTTGTCTAATTCTGACATGTTGCCATCACCAAAAACTTGAGCTTTTTGTTTTTTATACCTCTCACGGAGTGACTGTTTTGTCAAATCCATTTGACTCATATTGTTTGAAGCATTGTCATTAACTGATTCTGACATAGATGGAGCATTTGAAGTATTGCATGGAGACTCCATTTTTTCTTTATAATTCTTGTACAAAGCAAATAAAGTGTCCTTTATCATCTTTCCTACTTTTGCACCCTTCTCATCTCCATATAAGTCAATCAATATAAATTCTACGAAATCCAATTTATGTCTTGGATCAAGTACCACCGCAATATAAAGCAACTTATTCATCTTTTCAGGATTTCCCCAATACTTATCAAATTTATTTTTCATTTTTATTCCCATTGAATACACATCAATATCTTCACTTTCTTGCCACTGCTTCAAGATGGAATGAATAGAACAAATCTCATGTGCAAAAGTATTGGATGTGACATACAAAGATCCAGAAACTTTTAATGTTAGCTCATAAAAAACTTGTAATAGAGATGCAAAAAGTCTAACGTTATTCCAATCTGCACTTGTTGGCTTTCCATCAAAAGCTTTAATTCTCTTTTAGGTTTACCATCTGATTCAAACATCATATCTCCATTTTCATTCACAACAACATGCCAATCTGTATATTGAAGATCTAATTTAAAGTATGGATCTTGTTCATCAAACCTATCAAAAGCTCTTTCAAATTTTTGAGATATATTCAACATCAAGAAAGTTGAGTTCCATCTAGTTGGCACATCTAAACATAATGAGTTCTTGCTTTCAATTTTTTCAATCTCTGCACATTCTTTAAACTTGCTTAATCTAGAGGGAGATTGCTTAACATATTTAATAGCACTCATCACCCTCATCACAGATTGATTTATGTCTTTTAAGCCATCAGTAACAATCAAATTGATTATATGAGCTACACATCTCATGTGAACATATTCTCCCTTCAAAATAGTAGAATCCCAATTAATCATTTTTTTTGAAACTATTGATAGCAACATCATTTGAACTTGCATTATCAACTGTAATAGTGAAAATTCTATTAATTCCCCAACCCCTCAAGCAATTTTCAATGGCTAAACTAATAGCCTCACCTTTATGACTTGCAATTGGACAAAAATTGATAATTCTTTTCTGTAAATTCCAATTTGCATCAATAAAATGAGCTGTTAGACACATATAGTTGATTTTTTGAATAGATGTCCATGTATCAGTGGTCAAACAAACTCTTTGTGTTGAATCATGCAATAATTTCTTCAAATTTTCTCTTTCAACAGTATATAATTCAATGCAATCACGTGCAACTGTCCATCTTGAAGGAATTTTAAATTTTGGACATACCATGGCCATAAATGCTTTAAATCCTTCTCTTTCTACAAATTTAAAAGGGAGTTCATCCATTATAATCATCCTAGCTAATGCTTTTCTAGATGCATCTTGATCAAATTTCCAAGAAGTTAGAGACACCTCACCCTCTCTTGAACCTGCTTGTAAACTTAACTGTGCTTGAGTTGCTTCAACAACTTGAGGGTTTTTTTTACATGAGGTGCTATGAGATCTCAAGCTTGTAGTTCCATTCTTGTATGGATCACAAAAGAACTCTTTATCACAATATTTGCATTTAGCTTTTATCTCAGATTCATCATTAGTGAACTTTACAAAATGATCCCAAACTTCACTTCTTGGTTTCATTGTTTTCCTCTTGGTTACCTTTCTTTTGCAATTCACAGCGGATTTTGTTCCCACTGAAGGATCAATATCATTTTGTGGTACTGAACAACTATTATCAATATCCATAGTAGCTAAATCTCTTTGCATTGACATCAAACAAATACGTATCAGATGCACAAACACTGTTCAAAATACTACAACATGTCATAAAACTGTTCAAAATATAATTGACAAAAATTGAAAGACAAATATGAACCTAAAAGGCTAAAAGCATGTTGATACTTATCAGGATATCTAAACACTGTTAAATATTTGAGTTCAAGAAAGAATGGATATGACCAGTACAAAATCAACACAAAGATTACTATAAAATATTGGGAAGACAAAATCACTTACCCGCACTAATTGATGATCACTGTTACTGTGGTGTGAACGTGTGAGGATGAGAGGAAGATGGCCGGATGGGGATAGGGAGGAATGACTCTAGTAAATCATCCTTGCGAATTGTGAATCGGAATATAAACCTTCACTTTATAGTCATTAGACAGCAGAACAAATGAACAAAAAAAGCAAAAAGTCAACAACAGAAAATAAACGAACAAGAAAAGCAGAACAAATCATCCTTGTGAATTTTGAATAGAAGTTGTGCCTCTAATCCAAGAACAAACGAACAACAAAATAAAAGAAGAAAAGCAAAAAGTCAACAACAGAAAAGCACTTACTATCGCACAAGGTGGAGCTCTCATTCCAGATTTCCAGGTTCGAAAAATAGGTGTGGCGAACTGGCGATTGGCGAGAGCCGAGAGGCGAGAGGCGAGAGGCGAGAGGCGAGGGGCGAGATGCGAGCGACGCGAGGAGGGTTGACTGTTGAGGGCTTGGCTGTGACCTGTGATGAACGCCGGCTGAACGCGAGGGGCGAGATGCGAGCGACGCGAGGAGAAATCGCACGAGGCGACGGGCGCGGGGCGACGACAAAAAACTAGGGATTTTAGGGTTTCAGTTTCCAATTTCCATAGGTAAGGTTTATAAATATTTATTTAATATTTCGATTTATTCGGGTTTAACCGAATTACAATTTCTACAACCGAACCGAACCCGAATTAACCGAAATAACCGATTTTTCAGGAAAAAAACTGAATTTCCGAATAGACCGAACCGAATTTTTAAATTCGGTCAATTTGATCGGTTTGTTCGGTTTAACCGATTTTTTGCTCACCCCTAGGTAGAACTACTAGGTGGGTGTTGCATGTGTTAGTTGTTGGGACCTTGTCGTTTAGCTAAAGGGGGGGTGAATAGCTTTCTTCGCGATTTTCTTCCTACAATGGTTAGCAAGTGCAAGCGGAAATCTCAAATCTAAACTAAACAACGCTAACACAAACCGTTTACGTGGTTTGAAGAGAAAACTCCTACTCTACGGTTGTCTGTAAAGTGGACGATCCCGATCCGTCGGTGGATAACTCCCCGGAAGACCTCCGGCTAGCTCGTGTAGCTCCTTGTGGGTGGAGAAACTTCGCCACAACCCGCAACACTCTTCTGAGCACTTAGACTACTAATTGGTCGTTAACTAAAGTCAATTTCGTCAAAAACTCTCAGTCAAAACCGGGCTCTCATAAATAGAGCTCTTTGTTGAGAAGACCGTTACCAGTCGACTGGTCAAGCACTAATCGGTTGGTGCCACTAGGATTCAAACGTTACAACCCAACGTTTGAATTCCAGCTGCCATCAGTCGACTGATCCAGGATCAGTCGACTGATCTTTCTGTGGACTTCATCAGTCGCCTGATCCAAGCATCAGTCGACTGGTCCACTTCCAAACTTAAGGTTTCCCTTCCCGAGTACATTTCTCTCAGCACTCGAACCCTAAGATTTCCTTCCCGAGTACAATTCCCTTAGCACTCGACCCCTCACGACTCAGTTAACTCTCCATTCAGCAGCCTCGACTTGTTGCCTTCAAGCCCTCTTCGACTTTGGCTCTCGTCCCTCGGATGCATGCAAGCCCACGACCTGTCTCCCATACCATCCTTTGCGTATGCCTCGAAGTCCACTTCCCTCAGCTCATCGCCCTCTGCTTTGTCCTCGGTCCCTCAGATGCATACAAGCCCACGACTTGTCTCCTCACACCATCCTTCACCGGACCCGGAGCCGTCCAACTTGTTGGGTATGACTTGGCGGGTTTCCTAAGCGAATACTTGGTCGTCCTTGAGAGACCTCTCCATGTCTATGGATTAAAAATTAATCCGAATGGAGAACTGTATCTCAAACAACCATCTCGTCATCGTATCGATCGATTCAAATGACAACTTGGCCAATCTCAATGATTGAGCCTTGTAATTTGCCTAATTGCTCAATCGTGGAAAAGACGACGAGTGGATCGCCGATTTTTGTGTTTATTATCGGGGTCCAATTGATTAATTATTAATCATGATTAACTAATAATCAACACAATAATAATTAATTAACTTTCACATAAAATGATAAGAAAACAATAAGGAACCAAGAGAGAAATATACCTCTCTTTACCTCGTAGTCTTCTACCTTATATCCCTTCCCTCCCGGACGTCGTGTGGGCGACGAGCTACCGAGAACCGAGATCACCAAGGCGCTCCAAAATCACCTTTCTTCTTCCTTGTAGCCTTCACCAACAAACCGGGTTTGCGCCGCCACCTTCTTCCTCCCTCACCTTGTGCCGCCGACCTTCCAAGGTCACCAAACCCACCGGCCACAAGGATGCTCCAAGGAGGAAGATGAAGAAGAAAAGGAAGGAGAGAATAACACTCCTTCTTCCCCAAACCAAACGGCCGACTCCACCTCTACCCTTGCTTGTGGTGTTGCCGCCCACCAAGAGAACTCACTTCCTTTCCACCGTCGGCCTTCCACTTTTCCTCCTCTTCTTTCCGCACCACAAAAGGAGAAGAGATCTCCTCCTTACCCTTGTGGTGTCCGGTCACCAAGTGTGAAGAAGAAGAGAGAAAAGAAGAAGAAAGGAGGAGGTATTCCTCCTTTGCCGTCGGCGCCTTAGGAGAGAGAAGGAGAGAGAGAAGCCTTGGTTGGATGATTACTTGGATTGATTAGCCTTGGTTTGTTGATCCCATGGGGTATATATAGGGCTAAGGTAGGGACCAAGAGGAGGAGTTGGGTCTTGGCCCACTAATGGATCTAAAACCAATCCATTAATGAAGATCCATTCCACTAAAGAATTTCCATTGAACTTCCTCACCAACCCACATATTTTCATATGAGCTTCACCTATTATGAGTCATCCACCCCCCCCCCCCCCCCCCCGTGTTTAAGATATCGTATGCCCGTCGATTAATTTAAATTTCCGACAATTTTAATTAATCGACTTCTAACTCCTCGACTAGTATCACTCAACCTTATCATCATGTTGGATCAAATCCACCTGTCGGGTTTAACATGATAAACCTTATGAGCTCATCAAGGGACATCATCATCCCGACTCACCAGGACATGGATTCCGTCAATAATCAACGACACACCATATAATTAATATTATTTCCCAACTTACCGGGCCTATCGATTTAGCAGAATAAATCTCGCCCACTGGTAAATCAAAGAAATAAATATTAACTATACGTGCCCGTTATTATATCGGGATTTAGGGGTTATACTCCATAATAATCCGAGATCCAATCCAATTATTAAGTCAGTACAAATTGGATGATATCTAGTTTTGGTCCTGCTCAATGTACACAAAGCACACTAGTATAATTCTATGGTCAAGACAAATCATACCTAATTACACTACAACCATCCCGATGGTTTGTCCAACTTCATCTCGGTTGTGAGCCTCTACTTATACTATGCAAGAGACTGATAACATGATCTTCTGTGTATCACCACACACCATGTTATCTACAATGCAAAGTATCAGACTTTTATGCATATACTAATACGCATCAGTGTTATTGTGATTCTCTTTCAAAATGTGGATGATCATACAGAAAAGGCAAGGCTTTTAGTATACATCTTAACACAACTAAGTCCATGTGTATCCTGCAAACCTGCATACTCAAATACACATATCAAACATAAGGGTGAACCTAACTTAAACCCTTTGCCCAAACATCAAAACACATGATCACTCCGAACCATAGATTGCCCCAACAATCTCTCCCTTTTTGATGTTTGGCAATACATTTAAATTAGAGAAAACAAATAGCACATACAATGCTAATAACTAGCAAATAGCCAATATGCATGGATCCTATCACAAGGCATCCCCACACCTAACCTCCCCAAGAGTTTAGGACTTTTACCAAAACGAGCTTTTTAAGAACCTCTCCAAGATTCCCCTTACGCCACCAAATGAGCAACAATGCTCCCCCTTTACCTAAGCTCCCCCTTTACCTAGGATCTCTTGCAAAGGCGTGTTTAGTTTCTCACTTAAACCCAACACTTCTCCTCCTTTGCCACACATCAAAAGGATTGCCCCAATCAATATTACCCCTTGGTATCAATAAAGGATACCTTCTTTTTATGAAAATCTCCCAGAAATCAGAAACCAGAAGGACCGGTCGACTGAGATAGTTATCAGTCGACTGGTGACTTTAAATTATAATCCCACAGAAAGATCAGTCGACTGCCTCCTGGTCTTGGGGCAGTCGACTGATACGTCTCAGTCTGAACATTTCAGCTTTTGAGCTGAAATTCAGAAATGCACCAGAAATTTCACACATCTCCAAAAATTCTCAAATTTTGTGGAGAGGTTTGTGGTACTCGTGTCTACTTGGGAAAAATACATTCAGAAATGTATCTATCACCAATCCCAAGATTGACATAAAATCTAAAATTATCTAAATGGTTTAATTAAACCTTGACCTAAAGTCCTAGTTTTCTCCTCCTCTTGATGTCTCTGCCCATACCAAACTACAATGCATTCCTAGCATTTGTTTATATGACATCTATACATCAAAAACCAACTTCCATGCTATATGACCCCAATGTCATATTTTCATGCATGAGACTCATACCCATTGTGCCAAATCCCTAGGATTGAGACTTCAATTCCATCTCCACATCCTTTGGCACACTTCATGACCCATCTAGACTTCCGAGAGAAATCCTCCCGGGATTCATAGACCAGAGGTCCCAACATGACTCCTAGAGCTCCCCTTTGAGCTCTTAGCCTTAGCCACCTTCCTAGGTGACTCACTTATAAACACAAGGCGATACCGGTGTACCTCCGGTGATTTTTGACCTACACCCTTAACCTTCTTAACCTTGGACCCCTTGTCCTTAGTTAAGACTTTCTCCTTGCTTTTAAATGACATCCCCTTGCCATTTTTGGACTTTCCCTCCTTGCCATAGTTATATGCTACCTTAGCATATTTCTTTTCATTGGCATCGGAGAACTTAGATCGGTATCCTAGACCCGATCTATCATTGTTGGGTTTTTGACTACCTAACCCCATACCTAAACCCTTAGATCCAATAGTGAATCTATTTAGGATTTTCTTCATTTCTTCAAGTTTTGCCCTCAAGACTTGATTTTCCAACTCTAGAGCTCTAACCCTAGAGTCAACATGTCCACCTTGGACATTCCTAGATCTACCCACCTTCCTAGGCATATGTCTCCCCTTCTTGAGATTTGTGCCTTAATCATTAACCACCTTCATTTCCTTAGGCATGACAGTTTGGGTCTTTCTTGGTCTAGCCTTGGGTAATGATTTCCTAGAATTATCTGTCTTGTTAACCCTATTCCTATCATTATAACTAAATCCATGATTATTCTTAGCAAGCATATAAGAATTTGAAATTGAATTTAATTTCAAATAAGGGATTACCTTCCCTTTTACCTTTGAAACTCCCCCTTGACTTGAGCTCCTCTTTTTTTCCAATTTCTTCAAGTACACCAATTTCTTGATTTCTCCTTTCTTTGGGCACTTGGTGTGGTAGTGTCCATGCTCATCACACATAAAGCAAATTATATGCTTCTTATCCTTCTTTGTTCCATCCCTATAACTCATGTTAGTTTTCAAATTATTTGAATTGAGTTTAGAGTTTACCTCCTTTTTCTTACCCAATGGACACTTGTCCTTGTAGTGTCCCTTTTGATTCCACCCAAAGCAAATTGTGTGATCCTTTGACTTTGCTTTGATGGAGGTGGAAGCTTCTTCTTGCTCCGACATTGAGGATGGTCTCTCCTCCCCCTCAATCCTTGAAGTGAAGACTTCTTCTATTTCTTCCTCACTTGAGGATGTGGACGATTCCACTTTCGATTGATCATTCTCCTTCTCTTGGACCAATGACCCCTTTTCCTTGGGCTCTTCTTCTCCTTGTCTTTGTGTCGAATTTTCATGTAAAGCTATCAACTTTCTCCATAGCTCATACGCATTCTTGTATTCTCCTACATTTGACACAATATATGGAGGTAATAAATTTAATACAATTCTAGTTACCTCCTTATCTGCCTTCGCTTCCTCTGTTTGATCCTTGGTCCAATACCAAAGTCGAAGGCGTTTTCCCTTCTTGTCCGTTGGAGCTTCAAATGGAACTTCCAATGCTGTTCAATGGTCTCAATCCATTTGGAACCATGGCTCCAACCACTTCCTCCAATACTCGAAGTCATCTCGATCATATAGAGGTGGGATCCGAGTATCCCATCCAATTGGACATTCCAAATCCGTCTTCCTCTAGCTTTTTGCTCTCTCAGCGGTTAGTCCGTAGATGAGCGAACCTGACTCTGATACTACTTGTTGAGACCTTGTCGTTTAGCTAGAGGGGGGGGGTGTGAATAGCTTTCTTCGCGATTTTCTTCCTACAATGGTTAGCAAGCGCAAGCGAAAATCTCAAATCTAAACTAAACAACACTAACACAAACTATTTACGTGGTTCGGAGAGAAAACTCCTACTCCACGACTGTCCGTAAGGTTGACGCTCCCGATCCGTCGGTGGATGACTCCCCGGAAGACCTGCGGCTAGCTCGTGTAGCTCCTTGTGGGTGGAGAAACCTCGCCACAACCCGCAACACTCTTCTGAGCACTTAGACTACTAATTGGTCGTTAACCAAAACCAATTTCGTCAAAAACTCTCAGCCAAAACTGAGCTCTCTTAAATAGAGCTCTTTGCTGAGAAGACCGTTACTAGTTGACTGATGCCACTAGGATTCGAACGTTACAACCCAACGTTTGAATTCCAGTTGCAATCAGTCGACTGATCTAGGATCAGTCGACTGATCTTTCTGTGGACTTCATCAGTCGACTGATCCAAGCATCAGTCGACTGGTTCACTTCCAAACCTAAGGTTTCCCTTCCCGAGTACATTTCTCTCAGCACTCGAACCCTAGGATTTCCTTCCCGAGTACATTTCTCTCAGCACTCGAACCCGGAAAATTTTCTCAATATTTTCTTTAAAAATATTGATCATGCCTAGATAGAGTCTCAGGGAGCATAGGGACACTAGTATGAACCTTAGCATGATTATCCATGATTTTCAATATAGATTAGGAAGTAGTATGAGCCTTACATGGGCCCTTCTAATACCATGGCTATTAAGGGACCTTAGGTAAAAATTTTATCAAGAATGGAAATAGATTTTAATTAGAAATATTAACATGAGTCTTAGTGGGCTCTTATATGGGTCTTGGAAAAAATAATTATAAAAGTAATAAAAAGAAGTGCATGCACCAAGGATTGAGCCTTAGACCTAGTGTATCACTATGCATATACTAACCAATTCACCTAGCAAGGGAGTGCTATTAGGGAATGAAGAGGATTTTAGTTAAGGTTTAAGGAAGTGAAGGGTCGCCATGAGAAGAGGCACCATGCCCCTTCATTTGCCCCCTTCACTTAGTATAAAAGAGAGGGGAAGGGAAGAGACAACTTATCACTTAAGTTATTGTTTTCTTCTTCCACCAAAGCTCCTTCTCTCCCTCTTCTTCCTCCTTCTAGCCGAAAACCTACAAAGGGGTTTCCCCTTGGAGAAGCTTCACAAGAAGACTTATTCTTCAAGATCCAAGGGCTTCCTACAAGACTACAAGGACTAGGGGTGGTCTAAGATCAAAGAGGTTCTCTTTTTGCTTCTCTATTCAAGGTTATAATCAAGATAAACCAAGGTAAGACTCCCTCACCTATGGTATAATGGTTTTTCCTTGATGTTTATCATGATATGAAGTTTTGTTGGGTTCCATGTTGGGAAAACCATAAACTTGACTCCTACAACTTTCGGCCAAGATAGGTTTTAGGGTTAGGATGATGTTAAAACCTCATTCATGTTTCCTAATGCTTCCTTAAGATAAATAAAGAGGGTACGGTGAGTGGTGGAATTTTTGAAGCACCAAAGGCCCTTGTTAACTTTCGGCCACCACCATGGGTTCATAGTTAGGATTAGATCTAACTCTCCAAGCATATTCCTTATGGTTCCTTAATATACAAGGGATGTTAATGGTGAATTGTATAAATTTTACATGCCCTTGTGCCCTTGCAAGTTTCGGCCAAGGCATGATATAGGGCTAAGAGCTAGGGTTAATTCTAATCATGGGTTATAATGGCTCCTATGGTATTGTTTATATGGTATTAGATGTTAATTGGGAGTTCTATGAATTCTCCCATGTGCTTGTGACCTTATAGGGTTTCGGCCAAGACCAAGATGTAGGGCTAGGAGTTAGGGTTAACTCCAATCAAGGGTTCTAATGACTTCCTATGGTAGTGTATGTATTGTATGTGAATAGGTTCAAGGATGTTGTATGATTTTTGGTAATGTCCAAACCCTAAGTTTATATGTCATGCATTATGACCCTGTATGTTATGTTATGTATCATGTTCTAGTAGGATTTATTTATGAATGTCTTCCACCATATGTTATGAACACATGTGTCATGAGGTAGGTAGAAGTATGTATGCGTTAAGATAAACACTTTGGACATATGTATAAGATAGTTATGTAAACTTATTCATGTTTATGTTGAATGATATGAACCTAGATAGTATGTATCATGTTCATATGGATCTTACCCATGCATGTTTTATGATAAATACCATGATCGTGTATGATATGTGATATGACCATGTATGTAATGCATGCTTACCTGAGGTACCGTGATCATGCAAGCTTTATGAACTAAGATGATGTTTATACCTCAGGACATAATTATGTATGTATGTCATGTCTTATGAATGAAAATGATGAATGAAGATAAGGTTCATGCCTTCGAGGCATAATGATGATATGCAATGAAAATGATGAATGCAGATAATGTTCATGCCTTTAAGGCATAATGATGATGTTATGTATTAAGTATGAATGATGAAATGTTGAGTATGCTTTATACCATGCCCCATGTAATAGGATCCTGCTTATGTCTTTAATTATGCCATGTATGTTCTATGAATGAAGAAGCATGTGAAACTATTTTACTTTATGAATGTGTTTGTACCGGACCTAAGTAAGGTCCACGGTTCTGGACTGCCGATGAAGCTGTCCACGGTTCTGGACTACCGAAGAAGCAGTCCACGGTTCTGGGACTACTGTAGTTGTCCTTACCCTAGTAGGTCGAGATTAGCCACCTCGTATTTACTTAGGGATGCGCCCATATGATGTATGTATGTGTTACAAGCCAGGGCCCCTATGATGTGATGATTATATTTAAGTATTTATAAGTATGATTTTCAAATAAGCATCCATATGTTATATGCATTTGACTCATGCATCCCTTCATGTTATGCATCCATGTTAAATGTTTATTATGTTTATGTTTTATGATTAAGAACCATGCCATGTTAAATGTTTATTATGTTTATGTTTTATGATTAAGAACCATGCCATGTTAAATGTTTATTATGTTTATGTTTTATGATTAAGAACCATTTTTATTATGTTCATGTTTTATGATTAAGAACCATGCCATGTTAAATGTTCATTATGTTTATGTTTTATGATTAAGAACCATGCCATCTTAAATGTTCATTATGTTTATGTTTTATGCTAAGAATCATGTCATGTTAAATGTTTCATACGCTTACGTTTTATGTTAAGAATCATGTCATGTTAAATGTTCCTATGCTTATATTTTATGTGACGTATGGTTTTAGTGAGTAGGGAAGGGTCTTACTAAGCCTATGTGCTTATAGTTTTATTGTCTTATACCGCAGATCAAGCAAGAGGATATTAAGGGAAGCAGCAGGAGGGGCAAAAGTATGTGTGTGGTAGTGACATGGCAATGAAAAAAAAAGGGAAAAAGATTCTCATATTTATACTTTGTCTCATGGCTTATGTTTTGCACTGTCTTCTTAAGTTTCATGATATACTTATGATAGTTATGTCTGAAGAATAACTTACTACCTATGATGCTTATGGCTGCTTTATGTGATTTTTATATCATGATGTTATGTATGATGTTAACATGCTAAGTTACCATGTCGCTATGTTTAGGAATGATAGTATAAGACATGTCTACAACATTCAAGCGTTAGGTGTATGTATGCATAAAAGTTTTAAATTATTCCGCTGCATTACGATGTTCATGTGCCTATATGTATGTTAGCGTAACGCCGTCTCTCGCCTCACCGTAAGGTGTGGGAAAAAAAAGACGGGCGTTACACTCACCTTCACCGTTGTTTTCGAGGGATATTATAGTTGTTGATAGCTCCCCCTAGGTATAGGGGTCTGGAGTGTAGGCTCCCCAGCATCCTGTCTACTCAACCACACCTTCTGTGGTATTTGTTGTTGGAGTGCGTACAGTTGTCACAACCTTACCCACTCGGTCACACGGATGGGATGTGTTGATGGCTTGACTGGCGTCAGGGGTGACACTTGTCATTGCATCATATGCATACGTATTTCTTTTATGTATTTGCTTGTGTTTGATGCACTTATATGAGCTATGGTTGTTGCACATGGTTAACATGCATCTATATCTTGGTTTTATTGTTGTTGCATTATTTTACGTCTGTTTAGTTGTTATTCGGTTTTATAACCTGTGGTTCTATATATGTTATGTATGTTTAGGTTCCTATATTCCTTATGGACTGTACCCTGTTGGATTCTCTACATATTATATCCTTTATTATGTCATACTTATTGTCTACTCATATACCCGCAGAGTCCGCCTGGACTCACCACCGCTACCTCCCATTTTTGTTTCAGGTAGCAGGTAGTTATATTTCTTGGAGTCAGGAGATCCAGTTGCCAGTCCCTAGAGTTGAGTTGTTTCCGCATTTAATTTAATTACTTTTATTTCGATACTTGGTGAGTTTTCGCATTGTATTTGTTTATCAGGTATTCGGACTGATTTTTGTTATTATTATAGAGACATTTGAGTTCTCTTTTTGAGTTGTGGTTTTCTTTCATATTTAAGGAGGTTGAAGCATTCGTTATCTTCCCGTTATCTTATATAATAACTGCGTGGTTGTGTTTACATCTATATATTGTGATGCTAGCCGCTTCTGGCTAAGCTTTTGTGATAAGAGTGTATGTATATTTGTCCCATATTGTCCGTCGTACAGGGGAGATGCTGCCCGATTTTCGAGGAAGCATGTGCCTCTGGGGTCGTGACAGCTGCGGCGTCAAGAGAGTAAACGAGAGGGAAGAGGGATTTTTGAGAGAAAGTATTGGGTTTTTATAATTAAAAGGACTTTTGCAAATATTTTTGGATATAACAATATTTGTACATTATATTTCTTACATTGTATTCGTTTTCACGCTGTAGACTTGTATTTGCGTTGTTTGACACTTGGATTGTACTTTTGAGTCTTTTGTTGGACTTTATGTGATGTGTTGTGCTGCGCGCTTGTCCGGATGATAGATCAAGTAAGTTGTGATGATTTTTATACTGTGGATGTATTTTCTTTCATTTACACTGGCTGGGATTAGCCGTTATTCTTTTATTTGTGGCTAGAGACCATATATATGTGGATGTGTGTATGTATATTTGCCCTAAGTGTCCGCCGTACAGGAGAGGTACTGTCCGATTTTATATTGGGCCAGCGGCTCCTCTCGGGAGCTTGACAGATCAATCTTAAATTTTGATGTGCCCCTCCACTGCCCGCTTCCACAGGATAGATAAATCAACCTTCTGGATTTCTAGATGAAACCTAGGTGAAAGGAATTTATTTCTTACTTAAATGTTAACATTTAGAAAATTTTAAAGGGCTAAAAAGTAAACTAACCCAAACTTAGGGGCTCTTATGCAAATAGCTAAAATTGGAGGGGATTTTCGTAAAAGACCATCTCATTTTAAAATCTTTTCTCTCCTTCCCTTGCGGCAGATCGCGAAGCCGAACCGAGACTTCCTTCGTTTCTTTTCTTCTTCTTCTTCTTTTCGCCTCCGCCTTCGGGTCACTCAACCGGCGCCGGCGACGCTCTAACTTAGGTCACAGTGGGTAGCCGACGCTAGGAGGGTCTTGCCCTCGTTTCCCTAGCAGATCAAGCCCTCACCGGCATCACGAGGAGGTGAGTTGTGCGCATTTGACCTACCGATCTCTGCATTCTTTCCCTTATTCTCACGATGGTTTCTGATCTAATGTGGTTCTGAGGTTGGATCTGTGTGTTCTAGGGGTTTTCTTGGTTTGATCGCCGGAGTTGGAGGAAGGGACGTCGGGACTCATCTGAGTTCTGTTTCCGGTGACCTCTGTTACACACGATTTGGAGCAGCTGGTTCTGTTGGTCGCAATCAAGATAAGGGTTATCAGATTTATTCAATCAGTGTTATGGGTTCTGATTGAGATTTATAGGTATGTTGTCTGTTGGTTTTGATCTGCGGAGTGGGATTCCGATCTCGATTTTTCTTTTGATCTTGAGTTTGAGTTTCAATTCTGAAGTGATGGTTTAGTTCTTGTTTTAATGGATTGATGGTGATCAAATTATTTTTCTTTGATTAGCTCAGTTGTGTGATCTGTGCTATTGTTATAATTGCTACGGGTAAAGCAGGTTTTGCTATGAGCTCCGATCAGTTTTGGGTTTGAGATCCTAGCTAGCTCTGTTCGGTTTGGATTAGAGTTCTGTGAGTTTTCCTTTATCCATGAACTAATCAGGTTGGGGATTAAGTTGAGGAATGCTCTGTTCTTGGTGTTTTCCCCTCTCTGCCGTGAGCGGCAATTTGGTTTTTCTTTTGTTAGGTTATTGGATGATTAGATCTGGGATCTAATTTAATTTGGATTGGAATTTGGTTATATGGATCCGGTCTTGGATAGGTTTAAAGTGTTCTTTCTTCCTCTTGCTGCCGTGAGATAGTTCTGATGGGTTAGCACTTCGGTTCTTGGAATAGGGCATAGCTCTGTTATTGATCGCCTAGTTGCTGTTTGTGTTATGGTTTGAGTTGTGAATTTTTCTAGGTGTTATGTTCTTGTGTTTATGATTAATTCGGTTTGGTATTAGGGTACAAACCTTAGGCTAATTGAAAAGACTGTGGTAAAGAGGATTAGTCTTGATTTAATGTTAATATTTATTTAGCTACATATCACTGTGATTTTAGCTAAATAATTATGTTTTTGATGCAGGGCGTTGGCTTAGTTTCCCTTGTCACGAATATTATTTAGGACGGGAGGTTCTTGACGCTTGCAGATTTCTATATCGAGGCGGGTACTTCTGACTTATCTTCTGGATTAGTCATAGATTATATGCTTGATATTCTATGGTTAGCGATAGGGTTATGTATTATTATATATCTGTTTTACGTTACGCTGATATTGTATATGCTAGACCTGACATGTGATACCTATACCTTTAGGACAAAGGCTATGGTGCATTATCTATGATCCTTGCATATCATGTTGATATAGGTGGACTAGATAGTGGATGCTGTTTGACTAGTGTCATACATCATCATGCACTGTGCATCATTGTCGACCAGGGGCTCCCTTGTGGTTGAGACATGTCGACAGTCATACTTGACCTACCCATACGACCACTCATGGGTTAGTGGTTGACGGAATATGGGTAGTGTGCTCTGTGCTGCTCCGCTCATGCACTCATCGGTTAGTGAATCGGAGTATGGTAGCAGACAGAATTCCTTCTTGGGTAGTCCAAATACCAAGAGATGAGAGAGAGAGGTCTCTTCCCCAAATATATATATGGGATAGGGGTAATACTCAGATAGAGATATCCTCCAGAGATGACCTGGGGTTGGGGTGTTACTTCGGTAGGGAGGTAACATTTAGATAGAAATATCCCCCAGATAGGTCATGGGGGTAGGAATGTTACACCGACAGCATCTCGTTTACTCGATTGCTCAGGAGTAGTGATGACAGAGTACTGATGGTAGTCACAGCTCTACGTCGGAGGGTGGCCTCCGCTCAGCTTCCTTCCGTACATAGGTGATGATGCTTGACCGACAACAGGGGTGACCATGTCATTGCACCATGTGCATACACATATTTTGCATTTGCCCGTGCTTGATATACTTGGATGTTGTATATGATTGACATGCACATACAGGAGACCTTTATGCCTTGGTTTTGACGACCCCGCCACACTAGTATGGTGTTTTCTATTCCTCATATTAGTTGTACTTATCATTGCTTGTACATGTGTTATTTTGATAGCCTGCTTTACTTTGCTAGCTTAGAAACTCCTTGTTTTTATTTCAGGATGATCGACTGGAGTGCCCGACAACCTGTCCTGTTTTACGTGCGTCGAGACGATTTCGTCGATTACCTGTATATGTTTGTGGGTACATGTTAGTATCCCTTTTCATTCGTTCTTTAGTTGTATTTTCATTTGTGGTTTCGTTATAGTATTTTCGATATGGTTGTACTTTTGTGTGCTATAGAGGTCTTCGTTCTGTGTGTTTTGTCGTAAGTCGTACCGATACACAACTTTTGTCATCGTTTTCGTTTTTTTTTATTCAGACGCTTGTTCCAACCCTATAGGGTGCGGAACAAACGGCTGAGGTAGTCACAAAGGTTAGGTTTTTCGAATTGTCTGCCAAATCGAGGGAGTGACAGTCCAGTCAGTATCGGACGGGCACTTCCTCGGGGCGTGACAGTAAATGAACTCTAGGATATTTAAATGTTGTTCATGTGATGCACATCTTCGTTCGAGTATCAATTTAGTTATGTTCGTGGGGGACTATAAACTTGATAACAGCGATACAAAAATATGATAATACTCATGTCAAAAATTTTTTAGTGTTAATCCCACAACGAGACAAAGAGAAGTTAATCAAGTATTTAATGACCTCAAAGTGGAAGAGTTATTTATCACAGTCGCAACTCGAATCCTTACTCATTGATGTAAGTCTACTACTTAAGTACCAACTCAATTACACCTTGTGGGCAACACGTTTTGTATTACGGTTTGAATATCAATCAACTACGTCCCTGTGAGAGCTATAAACTTGATAACAGTGACGTAAAACGTGATAACACGTTCACGTCAATCACCTCTCATTGCCAACCCCACAGTAAAATAAAGTGATGTAAATCAGATACTAAGCGAATTCCTAAGTGAGAAAGTAATTTCCTATAAACTTTATTATATTTCTATAAAGGGTATAATTCGTCAGCCTAGATCCATAAGGGTACGAATCTAGTATAGTATTGGGGCCTCATGGCCTCCGAAGGCAGAGGAATAGTTTGAGATGTCGATCATCAACAGGGCGATCGTGCTATCCTATGACACGCTTTCATAAAATAAGTTATCACACACCTAGAAAATATATCAACCTGACGCTCAAAACTTAAGTCCAATATGTTTCCATGTGAAAAGATATTTCCACTATTTATTAGAATTCGATTCTTAAAATGAAATATCTATTGTATGATAATCACGAGGGTAATAAACATCATAACAGTGAAATTGAAAAATAATAAGGAGAGTAAAAATGAGAGAGTGAAAAGTATAGTAAATAATGTAATATCTTATATGTAGCGATCTCCAATGGCTTCCGTGTCCCCCAGAGTATAGTTTGATTCAAAACGACGACCGAAGGTCGCCGATAATGTCCAAATAATAATAGAACGTACACATATAAAGTGCCACGTCATACCATATAATACCATATCATTCATGCTTTTCATTCTTTTATTTTCACTCTCTCTTCTCGCTGAGCAATTGGTAAAAAGGCGGAATATATTAATAATTTTTTTTATCTCTTATAAATTGTTTGGCCAAGCAGGATCACGCGGCGTAGAATTGTGATCGTACGGATAAAATTTGTCCAAGGCAAAACTAACAAGGAGTTCAGCGAACCCTAGTCGCAGATCCACCGGTTGGCGACTCTACCGCCTTTCCAGATTCAGTCCGATCATTTGTATCGCCGCCTCGCCGCCCCGCCGCCTTGCCGCTTCCGATCTCTTCTTCCATCCCGTGTTGCCGCCGTCACCTCCTTCCCTTCGATCCTGTTTGTTGACCCCCTTCGATTATCATATTGTTCGTGTCGCTATATTTGCACACGTGCTTGCGAGGTCAATCTACCGATTTGTCGCCCTCTCCTTCTCGTTCGTTCACTCGGCGAACGAGCACGCGCCGGCGTCTCTTGCCTATAGCGTGAACAATGACTGATGGACAACTCTATTCGAACATCCTCCTCGGAGGCCGTGGTGGAACTGTAATAAACAAATTTCCTTACTTCCCGATATATGTATATTCAATTTAGTCTTTTTTTCTTTGGAGTTTTTGGTTTGGTTCTTGTCTGAGTTTCGAGTGTTTATATAGCCGAGTTTCATTTGCTAAACAAGTAAAGAAATTTGGTCGACATTAATGTTAAATACGTTCACGTTGTGCTCTTTGAATCTAGGTTTGGTTTTGTTTTGTTTTGTGTGTGTGCGCGCGCGCGCGAACATGATCTAAGAGAGTTTGATAGTAAGAGATTTGTTAGTTGCATTATTTGTTTGGTCAGTTTGTCTTTTTACGCTTTTTTTACACCTAGCAAAAGTTTGGTCTGTTAATCTATGAGTTATTGTTCATTCGATGCTTCTTGTTCTTATCCTGATAATATGCTTGGGTCTGGGTGGATTTTTCTCAAGTACTAGCAAAACCTTGGCTTAGAACCTCCCTTTCTTGATTCTCGCAAAGGCTAATATTCGCTAACATTTTATACCTAGGTTATGTTAAGTTCTCAAAGGCCACTAGGATTCCTAGGATATATTATTTTGTTGCTGTGAAACCTAATCATGCTTTTTTTTCTTTCAATTTCGCTGTAAATTTTGTTTTCTATGAAGTTTTAGTTTGGTGCTGGGCATATTTTTGAACAGCTATCTTGATGCATTTCACATTGGCATGTCTTTGACTGCAGAATCCAGGGCAATTGAAAGTGCATCCAGGTGGTATTGCTTGGAGAAAGCAAGGTGGTGGAAAGATCATAGAGATTGAGAAAGCAGATGTTGCTCGTGTCACTTGGATGAAAGTTCCTAGGGCATACCAACTTGGCGTTAGACTTAAAGATGGATTGTTTTACAAGTTCATTGGATTTCGGGAACAGGTTTAGTTGTCTCCTTAGACGAGAAGTTTGCCATCCATGAACACATGGCAGACTTATTCCTTTTTAACCTAACTTATTTTTTACTTGTCTGTTTATTCAAATCTTCAAATGAGTCATTTTCCTTTTCTTTTCTTTTCTTTTTTGTGCTTCAGTGAACTTGATCATCTGGTTTTGTTTTTCACACTGAAGATTAGTAGTCAGTTTCTGCTCTTGAAGGCATAAAAATGTGATAAAAACTAAGCTGGTCATAAAGTCCAATCCTTTTCCAATGTGTTGATGAGATGACAATGTGTTAATGCAATTTCCTGGTATTCAAATGAATGAGCAATGGTTACATCAGTTAAGTGCACCAAATATTGAGCCAAGCCTTGGTGTTTAGAGGTTCAAGTCCCTACTTCATAAGTTATGGAAGCAATACTCTTTTAACTTTTGCTTGTTATTGGTCATAGTGCTTTCAATATGGAAGTTGTAACCATACTTCACTACATTGCTTAAGTGAGAATGGAAATTCAGATTACAGCTTCGGACATGTATATATAACTATACGAGGAGTTGTAAGCAACATGTGCACCAGTATTTTGTCCTTTATTTTATTTTCCTGAAAACATTCTTTATACTTAACTGTATCATATTTTCTCTAATAGGTGAGAAGAAAGTTGAAAAATGGAATTAATTTTAAATTATTTCTTGCTTTTGAAGTGAACCCTTTTTGAACCCTTTATTAAGAAGTTCTAATGTAAATGTCCTCCTGATAATTAATTTCTGTCTTATCATACCCTTCAGGATGTCAGCAACTTGACGAATTATATACAGAAGAACATTGGTGTAGCAGCAGAGGAGAAGCAACTCTCCACCAGCGGTCATAATTGGGGAGAAATTGATATAAATGGTTAGTTCCCTACTTTTTGCCCCTTAATTATTCCAGTAGTCTCGGTCATTATGCTTCACTATAATATGAAATCTTTTTTTGGCACACTTGTACTTCCAGCAACCAAATTTTCTCCCCCTCTCACTCCTGTAATGATAACCATAATTGTGGAGGGTAAGATGGAGTTATTTCTAAAGTTTAGAGACCCATTAGCGACTGCACTTATTATGCAGTTCACTGTCTTCCAACAGATATAAGGGTTCCATATCTAAATTGTTTTCATGCTTTGTCTGACTCAATGTATGTTACTTGGACAAGTGCGAGTATGGTGTGGATCCAAGTGTCCAACATGACTATTTCTAAATGCTTTTGCCACATGATCAATAGAATCATCAAGCATCCACTTGGAGTGTCACTTTCTGAATGTTGGTAGCTGATGTGGATATTAAGGCAATAAACAAAGGGTCCAAGTATTAGAGGTCTCAATTGTGATGCATGTGGCTGATTGATCTTCGCATCCTTTCTTCTTTTAGACATCACATTTTTAAGATTTTCACTTAAATTTCCTTTTCTTCTATACTTGTTTATTGTTAGTTGTTTTTGGATTTAGTGGCTGTTCAATAATGTTACCTTGTTAAGCAGATCAACTTTGCTTGTTTTACACTTGCTGTTGTCAACCTTTCTCAATTATTCTGATGGTGTTTTGCATGCAAAAAGTTCTCATATTTACTTAGTGGTTGGCTTTTGTTTTCATCTCAGGAAACATGCTTACGTTTTTAGTTGGTTCAAAGCAAGCATTTGAGATATCTCTAGCAGATGTTGCACAAACCCAGCTTCAAGGAAAAACTGATGTCTATATGGAGTTCCATGTGGATGATACTACTGGAGCAACAGAGGTGATTATCTATATTTGCAGCAAGTTTATGATTTTTAAAGAAAGTTTCATTCTTGAACTTGTTGATGATAATAGTATATTCTGCAACTATTGTTGCAAGCTCAAGTTTGTCTAATTTGTTTTGACAATGCGGTATGAATTTTGTTTTTTGAAATCCAATGATTATGATTATTACTTTCTTTTGATATTCAGAAAGATTCTCTTATGGATATAAGTTTTCATATACCTACATCAAATACACAGTTTAGTGGTGATGAAAATCGCCCTCCAGCTCAGGTAAAATTTGTTTGTGTTTTTGTGATATCCTGTCCTCTTATTGTTATTGTTGTACTAATTGAATGATTACGTTTTGATTAGGTTTTCCTTGACAAGATTATGTCACTGACTGATGTTGGTTCATCTGAAGAAGCTGTTGTCACATTTGAGGGAATTGCAATCCTCACCCCCAGGTATAGTACTAACTGGTAATTCACCCAGCATGGCTGTAGGTTTTCTGCAAGTGCTTTCATTTGGTCTGTAGATTCGTATTGATCTTATCATACTTTTATATAAATTGTGGTGCAATATGTGTGTTCCAGAGGGAGATACAGCGTGGAACTCCATTTCTCATTCTTGCGGCTTCAGGGACTGGCAAATGATTTTAAAATCCAATACAGCAGTGTTGTCAGACTTTTTCTATTACCAAAGGTGGTGCTTCTTTTACCATCTTAATGTGTTTTTGATTCAATTTCATGGTGTCTCCTGTTAGACAAAAGAAAGAAAAATCAAACCTTCAATTTCTGAACATAATTTTAGTTTTGTCTATTTTTTTTCTCTCTCTTTGCAGTCCAACCAACATACCTTTGTTATAATTACCCTTGATCCACCGATCAGGAAAGGACAAACGTTGTACCCACATATAGTCATTCAGGTATTTGCATCATCTTATCATAATTGTGATTCATCGCCAACATTGTTTTTAATTCAATTTACTGATGTGTTTCTTTCTTCTTAAAAAGTTTGAAGCAGATAATGTTGTGGACAGAGACCTGGCCTTATCTGAGGAACTTTTGACAACCAGATACAAGGACAAATTAGAATCTTCGTACAAGGTGACTCCCTTTTTCTTAACACCCTTTTGATGGTATGTTTATTTTTTTCTTTTATTTTTACTAATACGTCAGTGGTGCAGGCTCAAATTGTTTTGGCCAATTTTAGTAGGTAAACATGTGTAGTACTCATGTTGTTGTTTTTTTTTCTTCCAGTGCATGATGCACTGTAGAACTGGTGTGCTCTAATTCTAGTTCCCCTCCTTTCTTTTTTAACTAAGTGGTACCTGTTTATTTTTTTGAATTTTCCTACTGTATAATGTATCATAATATAGGGTCGTGTTCCAATGCACTTACTATTTCATCTTTTGTTAACTTTCAGAACTTGCTAAACTCTTTATCTGACCATATCTTCAGGGTTTAATTCATGAGGTTTTCACCAAGGTCTTGCGTGGTCTATCTGGTGCCAAGGTGACCAGGCCAGGCTCTTTCCGAAGTTGTCAGGATGGATATGCTGTTAAATCATCACTTAAAGCTGAAGATGGATTACTTTATCCACTTGAAAAAGGATTCTTCTTTCTCCCAAAACCTCCAACACTCATTCTTCATGATGAGGTAAATATTGTCTTTTTGTGTAACTGATGTCAACGCCATAATCAAACTGTGTTCATCTCAACAACTTGAAGTTGATTACGTGGATCAAATCATCTATTGTGTTTTATTCATAGGATCTATCACTAATAATAATCTAATCAATTTAATCAATTTTTATTAAATTAACTAAAAAGTTTCTTTGTTCTCTATCCTTTCCACATTCCATTCTAATCGATTCTAGTGCTTCTAATTATAGAATCTATCAGGCGCCATTGAACATATCCTTGTCATCTTAACCCTTATTTTCTCATTTTTATCATCTAATAGAGCTATTCCAAATTGCATCTGGAAAGTAGCTTCATTTATTTTTTAAAAATTATGTTTTAGTTACCCCACACATCTATTTTATTATTCTCAATCTATTTTGTACTTCACCTGATGTAGTAGGCAAAAATTCTTCATCACCATTTTTTTTCTTTTCATTTTGTACTTGCTGGCAGCAAATTGTTCCTATTATTTTCCTTTTTTTTTTCTGCTGCTGCTCCACCAATCCAACCATGTTTATTTCTTCCAATGTTTGACTTTCAGAGAGGTTTTCGTTTGGGAGAATAGGTTATTATTACTTTGGTGGTCTTTTGTTCCTTATGCCCGTGGCTTATATCTGAATTTTCATCTCATGCAGATTGATTTTGTCGAATTTGAGAGGCATGGTACAGGTGGTTCAAGTGTGGCATCCCACTATTTTGATCTCCTGGTTAAGCTTAAAAATGATCAAGAACATCTCTTCAGAAATATCCAAAGGAATGAATATAATCACCTCATTGAGTTTATTAAGTAGGTCTTCAATCATTACTTCCATTAAGATATATGGCTATGTTTTCCATCTCCTTAACTCCTAACTCTTACTTTTGTTCATCTAGGGCAAAGGGTATGAAAATATTGAATCTCACGGATGCTCAAACAACCAATGGAGTTGCAACTGCTCTTCAGGATGATGATGATGCTGTAGATCCACATCTTGAACGGATAAAGAATGCTGCGGGTGATGAAAGTGATGAAGAGGTGCTACAAGTTTCGTTGCATTATATTTGTTGGGTACCAAATCACCTTGTGATGGTTGCTTATGTTTTAGTTTGCTTGTAGGATGAAGATTTTGTGGCTGAAAAAGATGATAGTGGATCTCCTACAGATGATTCTGGGAATGAGGAGTCTGATGCTAGTGAAAGTGTGGGAGAAAAAGTAGGTTTGAGGGGGTATTGTTGCTTTATTTTTCAATACTTTTGTTGACGAAGTTTACATTTTTCACTTTACATCAAGTGGATGCTGAGGAACTTGTCATATAATCTACTGAGTCCTATTTGATTGCTAAAACAATATGTTATTCATTTAATCTAGAAATCATCCACCAAGGAGTCAAAAAAGGAAGCTGCTGGTGTGAAGGCACCATCTGCTAAGGGGAAAACCAGGGATGCTGATGAAGAAAGTTCAAAAAAGAGAAAACCAAAGAAAAAGAAGGATCCTAATGCCCCCAAAAGGGCAATGCCTGGTTTTATGTTTTTCTCAAATGCTGAAAGAGATGTAAGTTGCATTTACTACGTGAATCTTTTAACTTTTAGTGAATTAGTTAGTTGGAGTTTTTGCTGTTGGTTTATTTTGTCGTCAACTTTAACAAGTATGATTTAATTTTCACATAATTCACTCATTTTGTCAGTGTTAATTTTCCACTGTTCATGAAAGGGTTATTCTTTTTATTCCTGTTTTGTTTTAGATGACTGACTGATACTCCTCTACAGAATCTAAAGAAGGGCAATCCAGGAATGTCATTTACAGATGTTGGAAGGGCCCTTGGTGAGAAATGGAAAAAAATGAGTGGTGAGGCTTTGCTTAGGAAACTCTCAACTCTTTTTGGCATTTTTATTTTTTTTACTCGATTCTTGTGCAATGTTCATGGTGCTGCCTCTAGATACATCAATTGCTTGTCCAAGAAATTACTATTTACAGAATTAATTAGTTCGATTTTGCTAAATTCCTATTTGTTATTTTTTTTATTCCAAAATTCCAACACGATACCTTTCTAGGGAAAAGTGAAACAACCTTGACGCAGACATGTTAAGGTTGGGTCAGGGTTGAATTTCTTATGTTTTGTGGTTTTAAGATTGGTGCTTTTTTACACAATCCTGAATGACTTCTAAGTGCAATTGCCAGTTTGAATTGGTTGGGCATATTTGGTCAAATAGGCTGACCCTTTCTTTGGAGGTGTTTCTGGACATATTTTTGTTTGATGTATACATTTAACCACGTTTTGATTCAGTATTATTTACCTGTTTGCAAAATATATAATGTGTACACAAATGTAACTGAATCGTGACGCAAACACTTTGAAGTTTCTGGGATTGTTGTGTTGCACTGTTTTTTATTGTGGGGACATAATCTTCACCTCACTTTGCTTAGAAAGAGCTACTGATTTCTTATATTGGTTTGTGACTTTTGTTGTGCAGCTGAAGAGAGGGAACCTTATGAGTCAATGGCCAAGGCTGATACTAAACGGTACAGGGAAGCAATGGCCGACTATAATAAGAGTAGCGCTCCTATGGACGTCGACTCCGGCAATGCTTCTGATTGATGAAATTCAGAGTGGAAAACCTTGTGAAATATGGGCTAACACTGGCTGACACTGAATGTCTTATGATCAGTAACAAGGTCAACCCAATGGCTTGGTAAATATTTTTCGATCCTGTTAAAATACTGAAGTTGTGACGACCACCATCTTGTGTGCTGCGACAGCTCATACCTTTTATCGCTTTTAATTAATTACATAGACCTGGTGGCGCCGTTGCTATGTTCATTTCGTTGCTTTTTTTTATTGTGTGGCTTGCTTTAATAATCACGTGAAATTCATGTTTAATCATAAATTTGTTAACAGATGTTTTTTTTACACGGAAAAGAAAGTGGCTTTTAGATACAAATTGAAATTCGTGCTGGGCTAAAATTACGGTTTCTGTAGTATCTTATAAGGAACTCTTTAATTTAAACACCCTGTCCCCTCATATATAAACACATCCTCGGCCCTCTCAACTGATCAGCACAACAAGCTTCAACCACATTTGATTTCGAAGCATCAGCCACAGAGTTCCACATCACAGAAAAGAAAGATCGTTGATTAACTTGGTAGATTTCAAGTTAATATACATACAAAATGGAGCTGTTTCTTCAATTCTCATCTCTGTCTCTGCTTTTCCTCGCCTCTGCTACTCTGTCCTACGGCCACATCGCCTTCTTCGACGACTACTGGCAGAATCGCGCGGCCGAGGCTCGCAACAACACGTTGAATGCCTACGTCTCCGATCCGGAGACCGTCGTCAACAGCTTCAATGCTGCCGCGGACATTCTGTGAGCAACTGCAAATTACTAATTCAGTTAAACAGAGGTTACAAGTAGCCAAATTGTTATGTTAAAACTTGCTGTCCGACTAGTAACGAAGGCAAGAGAGGCGGCCAGTGCTTCGCGACGAATCCCATCGACCGATGCTGGCGATGCCGCGCGGATTGGGCGAGCGACCGCAAGCGTTTGGCGCGGTGCTCCAAGGGGTTCGGCCACACCGCCTTGGGCGGCGTCCTCGGGCGGGTGTTCGTGGTGACCGACCCCTCCGACGACAACCTCATCGACCCCCGGCCCGGTACGCTCCGGTACGGCGTCACCCGCGCCGCGCCGCTGTGGATCGTCTTCGCCCGCGACATGGTCATCCGCCTGCAGCAGGAGCTGATGATCAACAGCTACAAGACGATCGACGGGCGGGGCGCCGACGTGCACATCGCCTACGGCGCGGGGCTCACCATCCAGTTCGTTCAGCACGTGATCGTCCACAATTTGCACATCCACGACATCGAACCCGGCTCCGGCGGCAACATCCGCGACTCGGAGCACCACTGGGGCATCCGCACCCTCAGCGACGGCGACGGCATCAGCATCTTCGGCGCCTCCAACATCTGGATCGACCACATCTCCATGTCCAACTGCGCCGACGGTCTCATCGACGCCATCGAGGCCTCCACCGCCATCACCATCTCCAACTGCCATCTTACCCGCCACAACGACGTGATCGACATTTAACTCGATACAGTGATCAAGAAGAATCCAAATAACAAACTAATTTGTGTCGAAATTGCAGGTGATCTTGTTGGGTGCCAGCGACTCGAATTCAGCGGATGCTAAGATGCAGGTGACGATCGCGTACAACCACTTTGGGCACGGCCTTGTGCAGAGGATGCCGAGGTGAGCCATTAGCTAAAATCCTTCAATCTTTCAGAGATTTTGTTTGAACTATTCATCAATAAAGTAATTAATTTCAGGTGCCGATGGGGATTCATCCACGTGGTCAACAATGACTACACGCATTGGCTGATGTACGCCGTCGGCGGCAGCATGCACCCCACCATCATCTGCCAAGGCAACCGATTTCTCGGCCCGCCAAATCAAGCCGCCAAAGAGGTGACGCACAGGGAGTACGCGGCTGAATCCGAGTGGAAGAACTGGAACTGGCGGTCGGAGGACGACCTGTACATGAACGGAGCCTTCTTCGTGCAGTCGGGCCTCGATACGCCTGGTGGCTTTTCCATGCGCCAACTCATCAAGGCGAAGCCGGGGACGGCGGCCGGACGCCTCACTCGCTTCGCCGGCGTTCTCGACTGCCGCCCTAATCGCCCCTGCTGATCCACGTCACGGCCTGCATCGACGAAGAGTGTGTGATTATGTGGAGTGCATCGATTGATAGATGAACCAATTTAATTGCCAGTTATTTTAATGAGAAATGTTTTTTATAGTAAAAGTAATTTTTTTTAAAAAAATTTAATAGTTAATCGATCGATCGGATATCACGGTAACTTTTGATCGTCGTTCCGAAACAAATTATATTTTGAAGGACGATAAATTCATAGAGATTGTCGAGTGAATACGTTGAGATCGACAGTGAATGATATGAGATCGTAATTATGATAATTTTCAACAGGTTGATTGTGTTCTTAAAGTATAGTTTAGTTTGAAATTATGATTGAAAGTCGTCGACGATATTCGATTGATGATTAAATCTCAAATTTATGGTTGATTTATGATTAAATTTTTCAATGATGTATTCGTGAGTATCATTACTCAATTTTATTTGTGGCGATTTCCTCAATTCTTTTATTCGCAATTTTTAAAATTAAGATCGAATTTTATATGACACGCAAAAACGGTTATGCCCAATAAAATGCCAGGAGCCACGTCGCTTACAATCGCCATGTACCACGTCTCTTCGACCAATGATATATCAATCTTCCTGTTCTAGCCAATGATATACATCCACGTGGAATATCTGACGTTGCTCACCTCCGCCTTCCTCCCGGGTTATGAGCGTGCCGGTCTCCACCGACGCGATGGGATCTGCCTCTGTCTCTCTCCGCTTTTCCCTCTCTCTCTCGAGCTCGAGCTCGAACCTTCCTTTCCTCATCTATTGTAATCGTGCTCTCGGAGGTGATCCTCTGCCGGACGATGGAATTCCACGGTGCCGCTGCTGGCTTTGAGCGCATCTTCTTGCTCGTCTTCTGCGTTTCTGGCATCTGGTCCGCCTACATCTACCAGGGTGTCCTACAAGAAACTGTGTGAGTACCGATCCTTCACCAAATTGATCCTTCGTCTTGGGAACGGACATTTGAATCTGCTATTAGGGTTTTGACAGACGTGTCTTTGTTCCTTTTTTCCCTATGTCTCAGATCGACCAAGCTGTTTGGGCCGGACGGGAAGCGGTTCGAGCACCTCTCCTTTTTAAACTTAGCACAGAACGTGGTTTGCCTCGTGTGGTCGTTTATCAGTACGCTCATCGCTGATTTTTGTGTTCTTGTTAATTTGGAGTGATGTGAAATTGTTTATTGGTTCATTATGTTTCGGGTATGATTAATTGGACAGTGATAAAATTGTGGTCGAAGAGTTTGTCTGGGGGAGCTCCATTACGGAGCTACTGGAGCCCGAGCATCACTAATACCATCGGTCCAGCTATGGGAATTGAAGCCTTGAAGTATATTAGTTATCCCGCACAAGTAAGTTTAGATTGTCCAACTCTTGCTGTTTTCCCCTCTGTTTGATAGCTTGTAATTCATATAGTTATTATCATGTCTTTTGTTTTGGGCCATTATAGTCTAATTAGTTAAACTATGAATTTAGCAATTACAAATTAGTATCTTAGCAGTGATAACTCGTGTGAAGTGAAATACACAGGAAAAAAGTGTAGCCTTTTTCAATAAATTGTATACTAGACAGAGGTGTTCTTTATGATATTTTAAAAAAGTTAATAAGTCAATTTAGTGGTGGTTGATGAATTGTGATCCCTAGCTTTCCTATCGTTCCACGCCCTAGTCAATATAGAGAAATAGGAGTTAGTAGATATCTAATAAGGTAGATTCCTGGTCGCTCCAATCTATTCCTATGGGATTGTTTGGAAGACTTACGGTGATGTTTAAAGTCGCGGGTTGAATTGTGGAAGTGAACAAAATATCAAGGAAGACCCTTTAACAACAAATTACACATTGATTTTTAACATGCTTGTATGATTAAATGAAAGACGAACACTTTGTGTGTTTGACAATAAAGACAAGATCCACATCATTGCGGGCATTAAATCCTCTAAACTTAGAGACAAAGAAAAAATAATAAAAAAGTAAATGCTTTTATAGATCAAGCTAGGGTGTGAGGCATTATTTTTTCACATTAGCTCCTTGAATGAGAGAAAACTCAAAGTCCGGTGAGGCCTTAGAACCCCTTCCAAGAGAAAATTTACAATGTAGGTGAAACAAACCATCTTCTCAAGGAGCATATGATAATATTTATAAATAAGTAATGAAGGATTTTCCTTTGTTTAAAAAAAATAAATTCTAACGTGTGAATCAAGGAGATTTAAAGGTGTATCTTGACTTCTTGGAGAAATTTAAGGATAATAGCTAAGCATGCTTGAAAATACTGGAAAAAAGTTAAGAGGAAACATATAAAATGAAGTGAGGTAATCAAGATATGCCTAATCTGGACACACTGAGTTCATAATATTGGTGCCAAATTAAGCTTCTTTGGCTTGAGTTGACTGTTGCCACGCCATGCATCAGGTTGGAGTGTAGGGTTGGATGATCTTAGTCAGGCTTGTGCATTGTGTAGGGTTGGAGTTGCGAGTCTGTTGAACTTGAGATTTGATGGCATTGTTGGTGGGATCAGGGCTCAAGTCAGATTAGCCCCTCATAGTTTCTTTAACAGACTAACCCATTCAATAACAAAGTAGTTGATATTTGAACTGTAAACTATCCTGAGTGTGAATTGTGGAAACATGTTCCTTTTATCTTATCTGCGTGATTGGGCATTACCAGCAATGAATAACTTCATAATTGACATGGTCTACTCATTTGCTTAATTGTGTAATGTGACATAAAATCACCTCATTTCTTTTTTAAATTCACCTTCTCTAGTAATTTTTTATTCCCTTGTTAGTATCATGAATGGATCATGTATTAGACTTCTTAAATTTTTTTACTGGCTTTACTGTTTTATGCCACTTGATTATAGACTGCTAAGAGTATTGAGTTTGTTTATAACAGGTGTTGGCAAAGTCTACAAAGATGATTCCTGGTGAGTACAATGCTTGCTTAATCTTTTAGATAATTACAAGTTTTTCCTAATTAAGGATGTTCTCAAAATGATAACTGAACAAGTAATTATGCTTTCATGTCATAGTTATGCTGGTGGGAGCCCTTGTATATGGGATCAAATATACTATTCCAGAATACATTTGCACTTTCCTTGTTGCCGGAGGGGTATCTTCGTTTGCACTTTTGAAGGTTAGATAAATTCTCTTAAATCTCTTCAGCATTGATTTTTATTTTATTTTATCTTCATACTTGGGGATTAATCCCTCACGTTGGGGATACACATTTGAATGCCTAGCCGCAATGGATATTTCGGAATTTTTTCATACATCAGAAATGTTTTGTTTATGAATTCACACCTCTTTCTTTCTGATGACGGATTACTCATGAGTGGCGGTGCAAGATATTGTCCTCAATGTTCTAGGTTTTTCTGTGCATCTTCTGAGCTACCACCAGCATTAGAAACTGTGATGTAGATTTACATGCCTGCATTTGCATTCATGCACTTCAATTGCCAAATGTATTCACAATAGCTTTGCCACTGAATTGCATGATTCAATTGATTACAGACTAGCTCAAAAACCATAAAGAAGCTTGCTCACCCAAATGCTCCACTTGGCTATGGGCTTTGCTTCCTGAATTTAGCATTTGACGGTTTCACAAATGCCACTCAGGATTCTATAAAAGCAAGGTACTTACTATTTCTAGATGTTATCCAACAAAATAACTAGTAGCGCATCCAAAATTTGTCTCGGCTATTTGTATACAAAGTTCACCATAACTTATAACTACATTTTTTTTTAGGTTCCCAAAGACATCTGCTTGGGAGATCATGCTTGGAATGAACTTCTGGGGAACCGTCTACAATGTTATCTACATGTTTGGCTGGCCTAATGGAAGTGGTTATGAGGCAGTGAGGTTCTGCCAGGAGCACCCGGAGGCAGCTCGGGACATCCTTATGTTTTGTCTCTGCGGCGCAGTGGGACAAAACTTCATCTTCTTGACCATAAGTCAATTTGGTTCCCTTGCCAACACAACCATCACCACCACCCGGAAGTTTGTTAGCATTGTTGTATCGTCATTGATAAGTGGCAACCCCTTGTCACCCAAGCAGTGGACGAGTGTGGCAATGGTTTTCTCGGGACTTTCTTTCCAGATATTCCTCAAGTGGAGGAAGCTCCAGAGAAGAAAGACGGAGAAGAAGGCTGCGTGAAGAGACATTTTTCATTCCTTTTCCAGGATTCATGGTGCCCTTTATTGTCTTTCTTATTGGCACTAAAGATGGGGAGAGCTTTATGGAATTTAGTTAGATTCAGACTTGGTGAGCATCCAATGTACTAATTATATTTATACCTTGCTTCTAATTGCAATATAGGCAGGATTTGTTATTGTTGTCGGGCAATCTCTGATAACAATATGTATCTTTTGAATTTCATAGTTCTTGTTTTTTCCCGAAAACAGAAAAAGGCTATTTAGGATATATTTTGGTCCAGATATTCCTCAATTTAATGTTTATTAGTCTGATCCGAAATCCGAGTCCAAACGAGAGCGGATCTTTTATCCCATAATCTTTTCGGTCTCGTGCCTCATAATTGTTAGCTAATTGTCGATCATACATTATCGACGGTCTTCATCGTCGTTCCGAATCAAATTATATCCTGAGAGATACGATGTATCCGTCGGGATCGTCGTAATTGTGATCTCGTCCGATTCACTGTCGAATCCGACGAGATTGTAATTATGACGATCCCGACTAGTTCATCGTTTTCTAGGATATCGTTTAATTTGAGACGGCAATTGGAGGTGATCGAGCTATCCGATCGGATGCGTCGGTGATTGTAAGATGAGGATAGAAAAAATTTGGGACAGACGATCTCATTTGAGTCCAAACCGATTCGAACCGATTTATGTTTGGACAAAGCAAAAACGGGTACCCGAAACCCGGATTTGCGTACACTGGATCACGTTCGCAAAACTGAACAAAGCGAGCGGGGCAGCCGCGTCTTGTTCACAGGGACCGACTGCAGCGGCCGCAGCTCCACTCTGAGCCGACGCGGTGGTGTGTTCTCGCCCGCCGCGCGTCCAAAGCGATGCATTCGCCATCTTCTTCTCGCGCTATCCATATTTATTGCGCTTCCCCTTCTCCCTTCCGCTCCTCGTCTGCTTCCCTCATAAGCAGTACAGTCTGCGCTCCCAGAACCCTAGCCCTTGGGGTCGCGAATAACTATCAACGGAAATATCTATCCGTTCGTGGCCGCCGCTCCGATTTCTCGGACCAGCGCCGCCAGACTGGTCGCCCTCCTTCACCGCCGCCTGAGGAACCTACCTCTTTCTCCCGGCAGCCTCCTGGAGGTGCTCATCGGCACCTCGCGTCGGGTTGCTAACTTTGTCGCCATTGGAAAAAACTTACTCTTGTTTGTTTCGGCTTTCCTCTTTTCAGCGCTGAATTCGAAGGTCTTCGTCGGTTATTCCATTTACAAAGGGAAGGCGGCACTCACCGTGGAACCGCGAGCACCTGAATTCGCCCCTCTTGATGTGAGTTTCTTAGTTTGTAGTCAGAGCTCTTCAAATTTTGGTTTTGGTATTTTGTAGTGAGATTGGTAGTTCTAAGGTATATTGTTGCAGTCAGGAGCTTATAAGGTCTCCAAGGAAGGATTTATACTCCTCCAATTTGCTCCTGCTGTGGGAAATCGGCAATACGATTGGAGCAGAAAGCAAGTATGCAAATTTTCCACCTTTTTTCCTTTTCCGTGTAGGATTATAATGTCATCACCCTAAGATAATCGAATTCTTCGCCTCTTGTCACAAGGTGCGACAGATTAAAAAAAGGCATTTCTTGTTTCGTTCTCATAAATGCCAGTTTATATCATCTAGTTTGTCAAAATGATGCGTCTGTGATCCTCACCTTGGGAGCCAAAAACTATCCAAATATAGGGGCCAAAAACTTATGCTCATGAAAAAATTGCAAACCCTGATTTATACATTTTCTTCATTCTATATGTGATAAGAAAAATTAAGTAAACAAAAAGTGAAGAATATGTTGGAATAAATTTGGGCAAAAACCTTGAAAAGACCCTTTTTATTCAGAAAGCCTTGTGAAGGCCCTGGTTTTCCATGATGCTCCATAAAATCCCCTTTCAATCTGGCCTTAGTATTACTCTCTAAAATTTGCCACTGACAGCCAGATAGTCGCCTTTGTAGGCTTTCAAACTCTTGAATCTTCTTCAGAGTTGGCATTGGTTCCTTTTAGTTGCCATCTAACATTGCATATTTAAATGAACAACATCTCTTTCCTTTGACAATAGCACCACTCCTTTTAGTTGTCCCTTTCTTTTCCTTGCCCTTCCAAATTGAGTAATTGTGTTGATTCAATTAAGGCGAAATTAAGCAGACAGGAAGGCCAAATTAGAGCAGAAATTCAAGATCATGATAGCCAAACATGCCATAGACGAGGTATCCTTGGGCCAATTCAAGTCAGAAAGAGCAAGAACTCGGAGTGCAGTCCGGCTTAGTTTAATTTCCACACCAATACTTGGATATATATATATATATATATTGTTTTTGAATCATAATAAGGTAACAAAGAAAATGAGTAGGGTCTGTGAAGAAAGCTGGGGGAGCCATGATACACACTACGAAACTTAGTTGTTTGGGTGAAAAGACCCCTCCGATAATGGCCCTTTTTCAAAAGCCTTTGGTAATTCTTCAAGAATAACTCAGATTCCATCCCTTCACAAGTGAGAACTCCTCCAGGCTCCAAGATGAACAATGATTTAGGTTCCATCCACTATCCCATCCAGGGATGCCTGAGCCATAGGACTGTAGGAGACTCTCAAGTAAAGGCTTCAGTGATAGGCTCTAAAGTAAGGGAGAGGGAGAGTCAAGAGTCCTTAAGGACGGCTCGGTTGACAATGAGGGCAGTGTTCATGCTTTTATTATATGCACCTAGAACGAAAACTGTGTTAATTCCTTAAGACTATTCATAATTTGAAGGGGATGGAAAGAAGTTCACGTTCAGGACAAATGCCATTAAACTAGGGAATTGAAGTGACTTAACACTAACACCTTGGGACAAGAACTTTAGAAGAGTCTATTATGGACCGAGCCCATGCAATAAAAGAGAATTTGGAGCCCATCAAATACAAGAGATGCACACACGGCTGATTTGGAAAGAAAGGTGCATATCAAGGGAATTGATTCAGCTATAGTAATTGATATTTATTTGAGTCAAGTATCTTTTATTTTCAGTAGAATTGAGTCTAGTATCTTTTTATTTTGGTGAGAATAAATCTTTCTTATTCAGTGGTTGATTTCTTCCTTTGTCAAGCAATTCATTGATCACAGGGATAGGAAACTTATCTTTGATTGTCTTTTCATTGAGAGCCCTATAATCCACACAAAAGCGCCATGTGTTGTCTGTTTTTTTCACCAATAAAACTGGCGAAGAGAAAGGAGATGTGCTTTGTCTAATCAGGCCCATGGCAATCATATCATTGCATTGACACTCGATTTCATCTTTCTGCGCATGGGGGTATCTATAAGGACGCACCATGATGGGGTTGGTACCTTGTTCAAGTAAAATTTTATGGAAGCACTTGCGGAAAGGTGGAAGGCCGCTAGGTTCCTCAAAAATTATAGCATACTTTTCCAGAATCTATCGTAGTTTTTTTTCATGATCTTCTAAGAGGGTAGCTGTTGCGAGGGAGGCCACTTCTGCTTCTAGAATAGCACCCGATCCTTGTAAATAAATGGTGTTGCTTGTATGTTGAAAGCTCATGTGCATATGGGAGAAATCCCAAAGGATGGGACCAAGTGTGTGAAGCCAGTTTACTCCCAACACTGCTCCAATGTCTCCCAATGGTAGAATGGAGAATTCTATATTAAAGTTGTTGTAAAGTTCGTTGCAATTAAAACAAAACCCTTTGGCACGCCGCTCTTCCATTTCCACCCGATTTAATTGTTTGATAAATGGTTGCTTCGGTGGCTGGATGGGGGCGCGCCGTGGTATGACGGTCGATTCAGATCGTTTAAAGCGGTGTTCATAAAGATGGCAAAGCTCATAGCTAATGTGAGATCTTCTAGGTGGTGAAGCTCGACTTCCACAGTGATGTGATCTTGGAGGTCGCTAATGAATATTTGCACATCTTGTTCTGAGGTTAAGGAACTCGCTCGTGGCGCCAATTGTTCGAACTTTCGCTGGTAGTCTTCCATGGATCCCGATTGTTGAATTTTTGCAAGCTCGCCCAATTTGTTGTTGCGAATAGGTGACCCAAACCTTAGATTACACTGATATTTGAATTCCTCCCATTGAATATGAGGTCGATCGCGTTCTAGTTTGATGAACCATAGTTGGCCATCTCTCTCAAATGGAATGAGGCTAGGCTAACCTTTTCTTCCTTTGGTGTGCATTGATGATGAAAAAAATGGTCGCATCGATTGAGTCATCCCAAAGGATCAGACTGACCATCATAATGTGGGAAATCTAGTTTCGAATATCGTGGTATATATGAGGATCCCTCCTCATGGCCACAATACCCTTTAGAGCGGTGCCCTTGTGGTTCGGGATGATTGATGCTCTCTTCACCTTTATGGTTGTTGTGCTAGTGTAGCTTAGAAAAACCTTTTGATAACTCTCTAGTTGAGCGTGGATGAGTTGTTGCTATTTTTCAATGGCAGTTTTATCCTCCTGGTAAATTTGAGAAATGCATCAAAGCGTTGTTGAAGTACTTGTGAGTCGCTCATTACAACAAGCTCTTATACCAATTTGTTATGCCCCTTGGATAGGGATCGCGTAATGGGACAATTTATTGGCTGATTGGTGGGATCAATCTTCGTCTTCTTGGTTTTACGACCTTGACGACCTATGGTGATAGGGAGAGTTTGAGGGTTGTAGGGGGATTAGAGAACCTCTCGATCTAGGAATTTGATTTTTTTTTTTTTTTTTAAACTCAATCATAATCTTTATTGCATTATTTCAGCCATTTAAATACAACTATTGACATTTCTTCATGACGAAGGAAGAAATCAACCACTGAATAAGAAAAATTTATTCTTACCAAAATAAAAAGATATGACTCAATTCTACTGAAAATAAAAGATATTTTACTCAAATAAATATCAATTACTATAGCCGAATCATTTCCCTTGACATGCACCATTTTTTCCAAATCTGCCGTGTGTATTTCTTGTATTTATGGGCTCTAGATTCCCTTTGTTGCATGGGCTCGGTCCATAACAGAGTCATGAGTTGCTCTACGTCTACTAGAGCGAGAGTCATGAGAAATAAGGAGTTGCACTTGAGTTAATTGCTTGCAGCCAAATACTCTCGCTGAGGTTGCCCTATGGTGGTTTGTTAGCGCTAGTTATTTATTTTTTTAATAGAAAGCAAAAGTGGCCCTTTACTATGCTACAATTTGAACCTTTGACCTAGTGAGAAACAAAATATTCCTCTATCAACTTGGCATCTTAATACATATAAAGGACTATATGTATATAACATAGTTAAATGTGGAACTGGCCCTGGTTAGAAAATGTTTATATACACGGGCGGGCGTGTAAGTACTATGATTTATGCTATTTTAAGTTTTGGCCGACAACTTTTTGCAGCTGCTAATGGTGAATTCCATTGAGGCCAATAGCTGATGAGATTCCTGCCAATGACCAGAGTCTAGCGATGGGTTAAGGATATTTTCACAAGGCAAATTTGCAAAGTGCCTTTTATAGAGTATAGTGCAAAATGGAGACCTTTACAATGAATCTTTTTAACTACAAAGGAGCCTTATTAGGAATTTTGCCCATAAAGTTGTAAGGTTAGTGGGGTTTTAGAGAAAAAAAGTTGTCCTCTTTTGATACTAATTTAACCTTTGGTGAAGTTTAGTTGAATGGTCTGGGAGATGTGATCCTTCACCATTGAGTTAATTTATGAAATAGCATGTATGCTGGAAACAACATGCTTACTTAATACAACTTATTGGTTCCTTAATTCCAATATTGTGCCTGTATCTTCTGCTGGTACTCTCTATTGGCATCTGGCTTTCTTGTGGTATTTTATACAAACATATGTGAACTATGATAGCAATTTTGGTTAATTGATGCAGGTGTTTTCTTTATCCATACCTGAAATTGGTCATCTGATGAGTCTCGGAGCAAAGGATTCTTGTGAATTTTTTCATGATCCATTCATGGGAAGAAAGTAATATTCCAGAATCTTGATAAGAGATTTGTTCTGTAACCAAATCATCAGTGTAGTTTACTTGAATAGAGATGGGATAACAATTCTATTTATTTTTATGTCTAGCTACTTCTTGTTAGGTCTTTGATTTTTGTCAACATACAACTTTATTAGATTAACTAGAGCAGCCATAAGCGTTGAGATACTTTGATTCACTGTAAAGGCAGTTGGAATGTGTGTTACAAAGTCAGACTTTATTTGATTAGAGAAGCATTCAGAAGGTTGATTAATGCGATCATCCATCATGTGAAATTGTTAATACAGATTGAAATTTTGTGTTAAGATGATATTGTTTTCCTATCCAAGCTCATGAATGAATGCCAAGACAGGTATCCTTAGCAGTAGATGCATTCTCAATCTCCATTATTACTGGTAGAAGTATCCTTAGACAATGCTTAAAATTGATAAAACAAGGTTTCTTGGCTTGAATAATTATTAATTGGCTTTCTGATATTTTTTATGTCCAGGTTAACATCATAATTCATGAGAATCTACAAGACTACAAGTGTAACCCATTCAGTATCATTGCTGAAGCGTAACCTTTATTTTCTATTGCAGTGAGGAAGGCAAGATAAGAAAGGTTTTAAAGGTTGAACCTCTTCCAGATGGCACCGGATATTTCTTTAATCTCAGTAATTCTCTCACATTTTTAATGTAAATAATACTTTTGCTATATGATGCAATCTTCCAGGCCTCATGAGTTTCTTTTCACATTTTGGTGTTTCTAATCCTTTGTTCATACCAACAATGTCCATCCAGATATTTTATATCCTGTACGCAGTCAATTTGTGCTATACAAGCTTACAGCCCATAAACGTTCTTTGGTTTTGTGTCCTCGACACCTCAAACTAGTAACTAGTCTTTTGTGTACTCATACATCCATAAAGTCTGCATAAATCGGTTTTGCTAGTTTTAGTATTTTTTTTGTCCTAGTTCTTGTTATTTATTTGGATTGTTTTATAATTTTTGATAGTTCTGTTATGGTTAATCCTACTGAAAGATTCCCCATTTGCTCATATTATTTCTTTCCCTTTCTGCTGTTCTGGTTGATACTCATTGGTATTTATAAATGGTTTTTATACCATTGGCATCCGGAAGGTTTGGTATGGTAAATTACTCTGTATTTTCTCTGTTGTAGGTGTTCAAAATCGCCTGTTGAATATGGACGATAGCATATACATACCAATCAGCAAACCAGAATTCACCATTCTTAACTCTGCTTTAAATGTATGACATCTCTCCTCTCTTTGTATTGATCCAATATGTTATTTTCTGACTTCTATCAATCGTGAATATATCTCAAAAATGAAATTTATGTTTTGTTATCTAAGGATCTGAAGATTGTACAGTTTATTGTTCCATATCTTCTGGGTTGGCATTCCTTTGCTAATGCTATCAAACCGGAGAATTCCTTCCGTTTAAACAATGCAAGATTCGGAGCTGATTTTGAATGGGGTAGATGAAAGACAATCTCAAAAGAAAGAAGCTCTGAATTTGCCATCCCGTTGCTGTTTTTCATTCTTTTTTTTAAAGTGTATTATACTTTTTGAACCAAGTTAGTAGCTTAGATCACTATGGATTTTGTTCTGTAGCAAGAGATGCTCATCGATTTTTTGTTAAATCTAAAGCTGGGTTTTGTTTTGTATCACGCAAATTGATGAAAACTCAGGTGTATTCGAGGGTTATTTCTCAGCTTGTTCATGTGACTAAGAAAAAGAGTGCATTTTTTTTTTGAAAATAAGGAAAAAAAAGAAGAGCGCTTCTGTAGTTCTGTGAATTGTTGTCATATTAATGTGCCCTATTTCTTTATTCTAGATATTCAGTTTTCGCAATTTAATTAATTTTGAAGATGAACCATCTGATCTCAGCAACCGTCTTGATAAGTCACTCAGCGTCACGAGTGGTCATCTTTAGGATTACTATTTTTGTTGTTATTAATGTTCCGGGGTTATGATACAATATAAGAATAATTAATTATTATCTTAGATATTCACGTTTCAATCTCCAACTATAATATATTTTATAAGAGTTTTTTTTCAAATAGAACGTGAATTTTGGGACGCTGAGCTTTTGAACTGTCTGTCGTGAGTATTTTTGGATTTATTTTGATGGTCGATAAAAAATATTTATGAGACTAAATTGATCGTTCGAAATTGAAAAAATCTCATTAATAATTTTTTAATTATTATTATTGTCTGTTTTGACCCCGAAAACAAATCAGATAGTTCAGTTGAAATCTCCAAAGGAGAATAAATAGTTCAGTTGAAATATACAAAAGAAAATAATTAAGATGATAAGGATAAACGCAAGCAACAGTGGCAACTTAATTATTTCCAACACAATCAACAGTTGAAAATTCGCATGTCCCTAAGATTAATGTAGAAAATTCGCATGTCCCTAAGATTAATGTAGAAAATTGATATATATATATATATATATATATATATATATATATATTATATATATATATATATATATATATATATATATATATATATATATATATATATATATATATAAAACTCACCTCCACTAGCCACAAAGAAAAACTCTCTATAAAGAAACTCACCTCCACTACCCACAAAGAAAAACTCTCTATAAAGAAAAGTGTAGTTGGACTCATACAACCTCATTCACACCCCCACAATATCTCTTATCCTTTAGAACATTCCACTAATAAAAAATTTATTATACTAGTCATCAAATCATATTGCAATCATCCAAAATAATAATAAGACCAATTTATATCACTTGGGTCATAATGGACTTTATATGTTATCAAATCAAATAATTTCTACCTTATCAACATTCTTCATCTATAAGGAAATACTCAACAGCCTTGATCCTAACCTAATCCACTGTTGCACATACAAGTCATAGAATTCACATCTCTAATGCCAACTCCGTCAAACTCGTGTGTTGTTGATCTAGTCAAAGAACTAAATTTATTCGCTTTTTTTATTTATTTCTTTTTGCTTAACTCATTAAAAGATAAATAGAATGCATTGAATTTACATCACCATTCATATTGATATCTATAACCTTCTTATTCTAACAAAGGAGAATCGATGAAGTACATATTTGTTGGATTTATATGAATGGAAAAGAGGTGAAAAAGAAAGAAATTTTTTTTGTGAATGAGGCTTTGTCTTTCATTAGGAGTTTTAAGATATATTGGTTGGTTTATATTGATTCATAAGCATATTAGTTGTGAACAAATGTATAGGGGGAGACTCTCATACATGGGCTTGAATTTTGTACTAATCCAAGTTGACTTATATGTGAGTACGATCTGTGGGCGTCGAATGTTGGACTGGTCGGGCCAAATTTTGCCTAAGAAAATGTGTTTTGCCATTTGAATAATTTTTGCTTGTTGCTCATGTATAATAGATGCATTAATTGATGATTAATGGAGGATCTGAAACCTCCAAACATTTTGATCGGGATGGGTTAATGGGCAGTAAATGAAGATTAATTCGGTCATTAAATACTGCATTGATCTAAACTTATAAGCTCCTATATAAAGGGGTTGTGACTAAGAGAGCAAGAAGAGGCTACGAGCTAATAGCAAAAATTGTCTTTCACCTTCATTCACCCAAATCTTCTTCCACCGAGCGGAATGATTACCTGTGGCAGCAATCAAATACTTTCTCAATTCTCCACGAATAACAGTGTTTGGTTGTGTGCGTGGTTTCGATGTTATATCCTGGGAAACAGATGTTCATTATAACCTCAAAGCACAGCCGGAGGATGACGAATCTATTTTAAGGAAACTGTATTACGCAGACCTCAACAACTCTTTTTTTCACTCCAATTCGGGAACCTCAAGTCAGGTGCCTGTGCTTAGGCTCTGTGACTCGGGATCCTTTAGGTCAGGTGTCTGTACTTAGACTCTACAATTATGAAATTTGCAACTCGGGATTCTTTAGGTCGCGGTATCTGTACTTAGACTCTGCAACTCGGGAATATGCAACTCGGGATCTTTCAGGTCGAGTGTTTGTACTTAGACTCTGCGACTCGGGATTCTCTAAGTCAGAGTCTACGACTTAGACTCTGAGACTCGGGAATCTGTAACTCGGGATCCTCTAAGTCGGAACTCGGGAGTCTACTACTTATAAGACTTCGTACTCAGGAGTCTCAAGTCGGGAGTCTATACTCAGGAGTCAGACTCGGGAGCCTCTAAGTCGAGAGGGAGTTTGTACTTAGACTTTGTATTCGGGAATGTGCACTTTGCATACAAAGTAACTCGGGTCTTTCTTGCCAACTCAGCCATTCAAAGCAGCTCTTTCCTTACTTGATAATTTGAAATTATTCATTCAAGTTACTCAACAAATAAGTTGAAATTAAATTTTATAATTTTAATTTAATTTTATTATCTCCGATAGTATTTTGCCCAACAATATTATATCGGGAAAAGATAATAAAATGCCATTATCAAAAGTTTTAAATATATCCACTTGGCCTACCTAACCAGAAAGATGTGTTTGACATAATTTAATTAATTCATAATCTGTTCAAATCATTCTCATTTAGTCCTTAAATATCAACTAATCTATTTTTTCTCACAAATTCATCTAGTTGATACTAAGTGATTGCTATAATAAAATTTGAAATTAATCCTCAATAGGTATAAAAATATCTGGTTGGATATCTAATTTTTTTATAAAGAGTCATTTCACTAGGATAAAATATCCTGTGATTTACTCCATTCAAAAGTGTGTGAGGTGAGAGAACGTTAAGATGATAACTTTTATAATCAATTAATCTATTTTATTCTCTATATATATATATATACTGATTTTTATGAAATAAGTGAATAAATAAATATTTCAAATTGAATAAAGATCGACGATAATTTTTTTGCATAAAGCATAATAATTCTATAAAAGGAACTATTCGAAAATTGTCAATGTAAATATATTTGTTTCAATCATAATAAAATAAGTAGTCATAAAGAGATCAGTTTTCAAGCTCAATTATTGTCCAGGCCCTTAATTATTAATTTATTAATGAATCCTTGCCAAATGACGGATCTCTCATCTTGATTAGATTTATCTAACGAATGAAGACGTTGACTTAGGTGATCCTTACACAGAAATTTTAGGTTCCAATTTTTGTTGAAATACATCGAATCAAATCAGATATTTTCACCGAAACATTAATAGATCTAACGAAAAACAAATTCTCTCCAAGTTAAGAAAAGGAATTGAAAGAGAGCCTTTATTGCCAGTTAGCTCCGACTTTTTTTACAGACTATTAGATATGATCATCATTACATGATAATCGAAGAAATGTTTTAAGAATCAAAATCTACAGACCAAATGGGGATAGAAATCTAGGAAACTTCAAAAAGAAAGTTCTTAGATTTCCTCACCCTTATGTGATGATAATAGACACACACAGGATGAACCTTGGGAGGCATCAGAAATTTAAGAAACCCAACAAAATTTGTTCTTAGATTTGTTCTTAGATTACGAGTCACACTTGGTCCTCCGCATAGGAAGCCTGATTCTGCGCCGCCTCTGCGGCCGCCGGAGCTATGCGTTCCTCCACCTTCAGTCGCAGGATACGGATACAGAGCGCCGCCGCCGACGCCAAGGAGAGGAGTACGAGCCCCATCAATCCCATCGAGCTCACGGACAACAGAAGCAGGATTCGGAGCACGAAGGCCACGAGCAGGAAGAAGACGGAAAGGGCCAAGGCCCTGTTCTTGGTGGTCTCGACCGCGGCGTCGCCGGCGGGATTGGCGAGGGCGTACACGACGGCGAAGAGGCTGGCAAAGACGCCCAGGCAAATAAAGGCGACGAGGGCGTCGTAGAGGAAGAAGGCGCCGTGGTCCTTCTGGACGTCGGGCGGGATGCTGCCGTACAGCGCGACGCAGATCCCGGCGGTTATTGCCAGCTCCGCTATGCTTCTCCGCTCGGGCGACCGCGACGTGTCCTGGTCGGATCCGTCGGCGGAGCCGAAGCTAAAGCGGCGCTTGAGATGGGGATGGCAGAAGCAGGATTTGAGGCGGAGAATGAACTCGGAAAGAGCACCTTGGATCGCACTCCGGCTGAAGATCGCCGCCATAGCAAATTGATGGATCGGAGAAGAAACAAATCAAAGATTACTTTTAATGGATATCGCTGAAATAATTGCACTAATTTATAGAGTTTACTGATTCGATTCTCACTCCGAACCTAACAGTTGAAGTCAACAGTTTCTAGATTACTTTGCTGCATGCTGCAGCTTGATTGAGCGACGACGGTGGGTTGACGACGACCATTCGAACCTTGAGGAGGAAGGCATTTCATTTTTAATTTGGAATAAGAGAAATTTTAAAGCTGGCCTTGTTAATTTGGATATTCTTAACGAAGCGAATAATCACGAGGAAAATCAAAGAAAGCTTTTCTTTGAGCTTCAATTGCTCCTAAAAATAAATTAATTTCACGTTAAATTTTAATCGAAATATTCCAAGGACCACGATGGATCGAGGCCCAGGCTCTCCTCGCTCTTACCTGAACTGGAGCATGAAGAAACGATGCAAACTTTTTACATTCTGTTTGGATTGAGATGAAATTGAATTTTTTTCGGAATTCAAATTTAATTCTTTGGAATACATTTTCAGTCAAAAATTGATAAAAAATTAGAATTAAATTCCCTTCAAATCCTTCAAAATAAGAGATCTGATTTGTGAAATTAAGGAATTGTTTTGACAAATGAAAATTACTAAAGAGTCCTTATTTCTCACTCAGCACCATTTTGGATGAAGAACAAAATAATAAAAATATAATAATTGAATTCAATTCTTATATATTTCAAATCAAGAAATTCAATTCAATTCTGTTATTTACTAACTCATTTCAAATATGATAATTGAATTCAATTCCTAATGGAATTCAATTCTGGATAGAATTCAATTTAATTCCTTTGCTTAAAAAGTTTCTAAACAAGGTGTTATCGTTTCCCAAGCTTTTTTTTAAAAATGGAATGATGGTATCATAGACAATGTAAAATAATTTGTCACGCCCTCAGAGGCTTATGTTTATTCGAAAATTAAACATCTCTCTTATACAGTTGACAATACGAAACTCATACTACATTCATCTCACACATAATAAGCACAGTTACATGCGACTGATAATAATAGAAGTAACTTACTAAACACCACAACTACGCAGATTAATAAGCCCAAATAATAAATAATATAAACTTTGTAAAAGGAAATGCCACAAATGCAAAATCCAACGGGCATAAATAAATACAAGTCCGCAAGCAAAATGAAATCAACATCTCTAGAAAATACGAAACAACTCAAAATAGAAAAAAATCGACGGTAAGGGACGACAGATGGATCCTCTCTTGATTGCACAAGACACAACTATCTACTACCTGAAACAAAAAGGAAAGCAAGCGGTGGTGAGTCCGGGATCGAACTCTGCGGATATAACGAATAGATAAATGTATGATATAAACAAAGATAATTAAAGCAGATAGAAATCAGGTATACAGTTTCTGAAACGTAGAGCATATATCAAAATGTAAAAAAATCATACTTGTGGAGCATGATCAGAAACCCCCATGGTACCTCAATAATCTGCTTGTATTACTAAGCAAATACAAATCAAATAGCAAGTGCAAATTAAATAGTCACATATGCATGTCAATCATATGCAACAATCATAGCTCAAACAAATAGAAGACGCATCTTGTGTACATAATGCAATGAATGTGTCACCCATATACACCAATCTACAACCATCACACATATCTGCGTGGTCGATCGGGTAAAAGTTGTGACAACTGTATGCATTCTGACATCCTTCTACTATAAGTGGTTGAGTAGACAGGATATTGGGAGAACAACATCAATCCCGAACCTCAAGAAAAGGGGGAGCACAATCACATTATATCAAAGACCTTAGGGGAGCACAACCGCTCTAATACCTAAGTACAATGAGGAACAACCTCTAACTCCAAGAAGGGGAGCACAACCGCTCTAGTACCAGACAGGAGAGCACAACCACAATACCTATCCCTCTTAAATAACAGAGGAGGTGTCACCACTCGCTACCACTCCAAGAACTACTACTACCCATGAGTGGTTGAGAGAAACACGATAGGACGGTCACTTGCACTCTGACAACTACCACTACCCCGAGTGATTGAGTGGGCAAACCATTATATGACTGACGACGGGTTTAACTACAAGGAAGCTGATAACTGTCAGCTTGTAACAAATGAAATATGATGCATGATACCAATGTGCACAAACAAAATCAGGTCAACCACATGGAGACAATAAGTAACACCTACACTCAAACCAGAACCATAACATACACATATACAACTAATTATTGGGTAGGGTATATCTAATGTCAACCAAACCTGAGATAGGTCACATAATATTTCTAAAGTGTTAGATCGTTGACGGTTGCTAGAGAGGGGGGGGGGGTGAATAGCAATTCTCGGTTGGTTCTCTACCTATGTTGTTAGTGTGCAAGCGGAAATACAATAAAAACTAAACTAAAACAACAAACAACGCTAACAAACCTATTTACGTGGTTCAGAGATGAAGACTCCTACTCCACAATAGTTCGTGAGGTGGACGATCCCTCGATCCTTCGTCGGATCATTCCCCGGATGCCCTCCAACTAGCTCGCGTAGCTCCTTGTGGGTGGAGAAACCTCGCCACAACCTTGAGTACATAATCTGAGCACTTAGACAACTAATGAGCTCTAACCAAGCTCATTCCGTCGAGAGCTCCCACCCCAAACCAAGTTTTCTTAAATAGAACTCAGGGTTGTAACTCACGTTGGCAGTCGACTGCTCCCAGGGCAGTCGACTGCCCCCACTCAGATTCGACCGTTAACAGCCCAACGTTCGAATTTTGACTACTGACCAGTCGACTGCTCCCAGGGCAGTCGACTGGTCCAGGGTCCGAAACCTTCTGTGAGTTTCTATGTTCACTGGCAGTCGACTATTATAACACCAGTCGACTGCCCAGCTTACAAACACACTCCTACTCACTTCGAAGACCCTCCTCCACGCGTGCCTTCAGGTACAGTCCCTTGGCTTGCCCCTTGAAGTCCTCTTCCACCGGCTATCGTCCCTCGGATGCGCACGCAAGTCCTCGACTTGCCTCCATGCCACCCTTCGCGTGTGCCCTTTGAAGTCCACTTCCCGGCTTGCTCTTGGAGTCCTCCTCCCTCGGCTCTTGTCCCTTTGTGACTCAGCTGACTCTTCACCAGCAACCTTGACTATTGCTTTCGCACCCTCTTCATCTTTGGCCCTCGTCTCTCATCCCTCGGATGCACACAAGCCTTCAGCTTGTCTCCATGCCATCCTTCACGTACGTCTCGAAGTCTACGCCTCTCGGCTCATCATCCCTGCTATCCAAGGTCCCTCAGGTGCACACAAGCCTCCAGCTTGTCTTCATGCCACCCTTCACCGTACCAAAGCCGTCCAGCCAAGTCAATATGTATAAACCTGCAATCCTGCACACTCACATACACATATTAGATCACAAGGGAAAACCTAACTTAAATCCTTTGCCTAAACATCAAAACTCATGGTCACTCCGAATCATAGATTGCCTCAACAATCTTCCCCTTTTTGATGTTTGACAATACGTTTAAGTTAGGGAAAACAAATAGTAATAAATAGCAATAACAATGCTAAAACAATCATTTGGACTTACGTTGCCAAGGCTCCACATTGGACTTACACCGTCAATGCATATGCAATGCAAACAATATATGGATCATATCCCAAGGCATCAACTTTTCACCAAATCGGGCTTTTTAAAGCTTCTCCAAAGCCCCCCTACATTGGACTTACAAATGCTTTTTAAGAACCTCTCCAAGGTTCCCCTTACGCCAATAATGGAGCAACTATGCTCTCTCTTAATCTTAGCTCCCCCTAAACTTAGGGTTTCCCGCAAAGGTGTGTTTGATTTTTTAAATTAAACCTAACACCTCTCCCCCTTTGCCTAACATCAAAAAGACTCCAACAATATTTCAATTATTGGATCTTTTAATCCCTAATGATCCTAAACACAGTGTACTAGCCCCCCATACTCTTGTTTTACATCATTTGGACACAAATCAGCTGCTGGATACCCAATCCAGTCCTGACCAGTCAACTGCCCCCCAGAGCAGTCGACTGATACTCTGAAAATCAGTTTTTCTGGCCAAATTCAGAAATGCGCCAGAAATTTCACAAATCTCCAAAAAAATTTAATTTTGTGGAGAGGTTTGTGGTACCCATACCTACTTGGGAAAAATACATTTAACAATGTATCTATCACCATTCCCAAGTTTGACACAAAATCTAAAATTTCCTATGAAAATCAAGGCAAACAAGAGGCAACCTCCCCCTTAACCCATGCCTTTTCTCAATTTTCAATCTACCAAGGTTACGCTCTACCCAACTTAACACCATAACACCAAGTTCTTTCGCCTTTGACACCATCAAAGGATTGCCCCAAGCAACCTTACTCCTAGTGCCAAAAAGAACTCAACAAAACCCGGAAAAATCTAAAAGTTGGCAAACACATTTGCTAGGATATACCCTATCCTAGAAAAATATGGTTTCATGAAAAGTATCAAATGTGCTTGACTTTTGGTACGATCTCTAATTTCCTCAAAAGTTTGGCATTTGGTATCAACTTTCAAATTCATCTATAATTCCATGTGTTTGCCAAGGCTAACCATTATAATTTGACACATGGAATTGTCCTCAAGTCTCCCCTTTCTTATGTATTCTTATTATGATAGAATCCTCTTCTTCTTATCTCTTATTCTTAGATAAACATGCACTTATCAATCTTCCTTGAATTCCATAATATCCATATAGCCTTATTTGATCCAATCACCATTAAATCATAAGATAAACCTTTATTCAAGGAGCATAAACAAGGATTTTAATTGTAAAGCTATATCCTATCATTCAATGTACCTTTTCTATCTAAACCTACGGATCAGTCGACTGCCCTCAGGGCAGTCGACTGGCAAAACGAACAGAATGTTTCTGGGCTGAGATCAGTCAACTGCCTATAAGCCAGTCGATTGATACTTGAATTTCAGGTTTTCAGTCCAATTTCAGAAATGCCTAATTAATTCCACAAATCTCCAAAAAATATGAAATTTCGTGGAGAAATTTGTGAAACCTATGTTTACTTGGGAAAAATATGTTTCCAAACAAATGTACTCCAAATCCCAAGATTGGCACGAAACTCAACTCTTCCTAAATTGTATCATTTAACCTTTTCCAAAAGTCCTAATTTAGGCCTCTCCTTGATATATTTTCTCATTTTTGACCATAATACATTTCTAGCACTGAATTATATGGTATTTATCCATTAAACCTTAATTTTATCAAATATACTCCTATTTTCATCCTTTTTCTCCATGAAACTCCTTTTAATGTGCCAATTCTCTAGGATTAAGACTTACCCTAGTCTTCCAATCCTTTTGGCACATTTCCTAGTCCACCTAGACTTTTTAAAAGAACCATCTCTTGAGATCCACTTACCATGAATCCCAAAGACTCTTAGAGCTCCCCCTTGAGCTCTTAGCCCTAGCCACCTCTCTAGGTGACTCAATCCATACTAGACCACACCGGTATGCCCCCGGTGATTCTTGGCCTACAAAATGAACCCTCTTAACCTTAGACACCTTGTCTTTGGTTAAGTCATTTTCTTTCCTTTTGAATGACACCCCCTTGCCATTTTTAGACTTCCCCTTCTTGCCATACTTATATGCTTCACTAGCATATTTCTTTTTCTTTGGCATTAGAGACCTTAGATTGATATCCGAACCCCGATCTATCATGGTTGTGTTTTAAACTACTCAACACCATGTCCAAACTCTTACATCCAACCGTGAATCTTTCTAGGGTCTTTTCCAACTTATCAAGTCTTGCCCTCAAGGCTTGATTTTCCTTTTCTAGGCCTTTACCCCTAGAATCCACATGTCCACCTTGGACATTCCTAGACCTACTCATTTTCCTAGGCATGTGTCTCCCTTTCTTGGGGTTAATGTCTTGATTCTTAGGTCCTAAGGTTTTGGATTTTTCATGATGCATGTTTTTCTTAGGGTTTTGATCTACCTTGTTACTCCTATTCCTATCATGATATTTAAAACCAAAATTATGCTCAAGAAAACAATTTTCATTGATTTTAGCATGCATGGAGGAACTTAAATTTGAATTTCATTTTAATTTAAGGTTGGGGATTACCTCCCTTACCCTTGTAGTTCCTCTTTGATGTGAGCTTCTATTCTTCCTTTCTTCCTTCTCCCATCTTCTCAATTGCTCCATTTTTTTTAGCTCTCCTTTTCTAGGACACTTAGTGTGGTAGTGCCCTAGCTCTCCACAGGTGAAGCTTTTAATCTTCTTTCTTTTGTCTTGGGCATCTCCATTCCTACAACCCATATTAGATTTAAATTGAATGGACCCGGGTTTAAGGTTTACCTCGTTCTTATTTAATGGATACTTGTTCTTGTAGTGCCCCTTCTTGTTGCATCCAAAGCATATAATGTGCTCTTTTGATTTGGCTTTGGTGGAGGTTGCAACTTTCTCTTGCTCTTGTATGGATGAGGGTCTCTCCTCCCCCTCAATCCTTGAAATTGATACTTATTCTTCTTCTTCTCTTGAGGAAGTTGATGATTTTTTACTTAATTGTGTCACCTCACTTGATGAGGTTGACACTTCTTCTCCCTCTTGGTCTTCTTGGACCATGGAGCTTAATTTATTGGCCTCTTCAACCATTTGAGCTTTTGTAGGGTTCTTATGACATTCTTCTAGCTTGTTCCACAACTTATATGGATTTTTATAATCCCCTACATCACTCAAAAACATTATTAGGCAAAATATTGATTAAAATACTGATTACCTTCTCATTTGCCCTAGATTGTTCTTGTTGCTCCTTAGTCTAATATCTTGGTCAGAGCTTCTTTCCGTGCTTGTCGTTAGGGATTTCGAATGGTTCCTTTATTGTCATTACACACTCCCAATCCATTCCGAGTCACATCTTCATCCTTGCTCTCCAATAGGCAAAATCTTCATGGTCATATGTTGGTGGTGTGATGATATCGTCCCCTAGCTTATCTTCTATGATTTTCCCTCTAGCTTTCTTTGCTCCTTTGGCGGTGAGTCCAACAAGAGCGGTCCAAGCTCTGATACCACTTGTTAGATCGTTGACGGTTACTAGAGGGGGGGTGAATATCAATTCTCGGTTTGTTCTCTACCTACGTTGTTAGTGCGCAAGCGGAAATACAATAAAAACTAAACTAAAACAACAAACTGTTGGTGCAGAATGCACCCAAGTTAAACCTTTGTTTTGATAATGGCAACAGAGGTCAAAAAGTTAAGTCTTACTTGTTTTCTAACAAGTTAGTCTAGTGTGCAGGAAAAGCCCTAGCGAAGGACTGCTAGGCACTGGCGAAGGAATGCCAGGGTAAAAAGACCTAGCGAAGGATTGCTAGGCACTGGCGAAGGAATGCCAGGGTCAAAAGACCTAGCGAAGGACTGCTAGGCGCCAGGCGAAGGACAGCCTGGGATTGAAGCCCTAGCGAAGGAATGCTAGGCACTGAGCGAAGGGCAGCTCGGCATCCAAGACCTGACAAAGGACCGTCAGGCAAAAGTCCAACCAGAGGAACGGTTGGCATCAGGTAAATTCTCCCGAGAGGAGTAGGTGAGGACGCGTTCCCCGTCGAGGGAAAAGTAGGCGTCGGTTCGACCTAGGGCTCCATTTTGGAGACCAAAGTCAGAACCAAGACAGCTAAGGCTGTATAAAATAATACTTTATTGTTTTATTTGTGTTTTGGACTAACCCTGAATGCAGGACCGAAGGAATGTGTGTCCGCAGCTCAGAGAGCCTCAAAGGAATGAGGCAATAGCTGACCAGGGCGCCCGGAGTGTCCCGGGCGCCCCCAAGGTGAACACCAAACACAACAAATGCAAAGTGGCTTCGACAGCACATCCTGCGGGCGCCCCCATGCGCAACCCTTGAACCAGAAGCCATCGAAGCCAAGCAGATAACGTTTGACCCGGTCAATACGGGCGCCCCGAGCGCTGCGGGCGCCCCGGTCAAAGCGGATCCAGAGGATAGACGCTGACTGAGACTTTGGCGGATCAAAGGCCACGTGGGGGGCGCCCCCGACATCCCGGGCGCCCCCAGGCCCTATATAAAGGGCCCTCGACCAAGGCTTCAAAGCATCACTTCGACACAACGCTTCTACGCTCTTTCGCTCTCGCGCCTTGCTCCGGAAACCTCCCAACTCGAGCCGACGACGTCCCGCTGCTCCGAAAAAGTCAACCTTCATCGGACGTCGGTAAAAAGAAGAGCTTTCTTTTCGTTAAGTTTACTATACTGTATTTGCAAATCAATATTTGTAAACTTTTATTGCGCCTATATAGAATTGCCCAAAGTAAACGGTCAACGACCGTGGGCCTTGGAGTAGGAGTCGACACAGGCTCCGAACCAAGTAAAATCGACTGTGTCTGTGTGTTGTGATTTTTAATTTCCGCTGCACTTGCTCTTAATTTTCCGAAGAAAAACGAATTCCGATATTCACCCCCCCCTCTATCGGTGTTCTCGATCCAACAAGTGGTATCAGAGCGGGGAAGTTCAAACCTGGTGCAACCACCAGTTTGAAATTATTTTTTTCGGATTCTTATTTTTTCTATTTTTTTCTTACGAATTTTTCGTTAAAGTATTTCGTTCGATTTTTTTTGTTAAGCGAGGTTGGTGCAACACCCCTCGTTATTTAATTTTTCCAGCACTACTAATCCAAGACCTAGTCTTGGAAAATTCAATTTTTTTTGTTAGTTTTCTGTTTCAGATGGCCATGCAAGAGGATTTAGCACCGCCAGACCTCCACTCTTCAGTGGAGAAGACTTTTCCTACTGGAAAAGCCGCATGGAGGTCCACCTGAAAACTCAGGTGGACATGTGGATCATCATCCAGTCCGGTCTGGAGATCCCCAAAAACGCCGAAGGACTTCCTCAAAGCTACACAGAGTGGGACACCGCTCTGAAACGAAAAATCGAAGCCGACGCTAAAGCGACTCAGACTCTTCAATGCGGATTGACGAAAGAAGAGCTGAACCGGGTGGGCCCCTTCAACAGTGCGAAGGAGCTTTGGGCAAAACTGATCGAGCTGCACGAAGGGACATCAGATACTCGAATCAGTAAAAGGGATCTGCTTCTAAACAAACTCTACACTATCAAGATGGCAGACAATGAGACAGCAGCCCAACTCCACGCACGAATCCAAGAGTTGATGAACGACCTTCACACAATAAGTCACAAGGTTGAAAACCGTGACTTAATAAGGTATGCCTTAAACGCTTTCCCTAGAAACACCTTGTGGGCATCTATGGTAGATGCATACAAGGTCTCTAGGGATCTTTCAAAAATAAAATTAGATGAATTGTTTTCCGAACTAGAACTGCACGAACAAACTAACACCAATATGGTCGAGAAAGGTATTGCTTTCGTTGCAGGTAAAACTGGAAGGACAACAAAGAAGAAGCCTGAACCCGAACCTGAGTCTAACTCAGACTCAGACTCAGAAGAAGAAGATGGAGATCAAACTAAGCTGGTCCGGCTCGCTCGAAATTACTACAAGGAGCTAAAGAACCGAACCAACAAACGGAAAACCGCCGAAGAAAGGACGAACCAGCTGAACCCGCAAACAAGCCCAATGTGACCTGCTACGAGTGCAAGAAAAAGGGCCACTACAAGTCAGAGTGTCCTAACCTAAAGGAGACTAAAAAGACGAGAAGAAAGAAGGCACTGCAAGCAACCTGGGACGAATCTTCCTCAGAAGAAGAAGAAGAGGCACCCCAGTCCAACCTCCTAGCTCTGACCGCCTCAGAAGAAGTCGGAACCGAATCAGAAACAGAACAGGACGACGGCGAGCTGACTTTCACAGAAGACGGAGAAATTAAGGTAACTGGTTTTAATAGATCTCAATTAAGTGAATTAATTTCATTTCTTTCTCGAGATTTGGCAAAAGCCAAACTCCGAGTCGAATCCCTCCGACAGGAAGTAAAACTCCTGAAAGAGGGAGCTGACTCTAAACCCTTAACCGAGAAGGTTCAGGAAGGAACTCCTACTCAAGTTGAAAAACTTGAAAAGGAGAACTCCTCCCTGAAAACTCAGGTTAAGGATCTTAGATCAGCTTTAGAACGATTTACATCTGGTTCCAAGGGTCTTGACATGATCCTTGGAAAACAGAAATCAGTTCTAAATCGATCCGGACTAGGCTATAGAACCAAATCCCGGCAAAGATCATACTTTGCTGTACTGAATCAGTCCAGAGGTAAAATTCAGGCATGGGTACCTAAACTATACCTGAACAAACCGACTGGATCAAATCAGTATTGGATCCCCAAGGACAAGATTCACATCTTGCCTAACCATCACCGTGGCTTTAGTCCAGGGGGAGCCAAACTGAAAACTATATTCATTATTAGATAAAATTGTTATTCTTGATTGCAATATGATTGTTTGCTTGTTTATTTAATTTCTGCAATTTACTATGCTTAGATTTAGGAATGGTTAGTTAAGGACTGAACAAACTTAACTGAAACTTGACAACATAGTATTGGGTGGAGGTGAGATGATAGTACGTTAGGGAAGCCAATTTGGCGGAACTAGCCGAAGCTACCGATCCAAAACCCAAACTAGTTAGACCAGAAATTTTTCAAAGAATAATTTTGAAAATGAAATTTCATCAAAAGGCTTTGTCAAGGAAAGGGTGGATGATCCCATAAGGCTACGGCCAAAGAAGGCCTAGTGCCTCGCCAAGACCTGGAAGCTAATTTTTGAAATTCAAATTCAAATTATTTTTTGTCAAATTCGAATCTAACACAAAATTTCAGTTATTTGTAGATTTAAACATCTTTTCAACAATTTTCAAAATTAATTAAGTTTTCAAAAAGTTAATTGTTTTCAAAATTAATCAAAGTTTTTCAAAATATTTTTACTATCAAAACCTGTCTCACGAAATCTATAAGGCTAACGTGATTGAAAACCCTAGATTTGGGTGAGACAGTAGGATTAAGACTCAATTGTAAAATCTTTAATTTTAAGTTAATCCTGTAGTTCAGAACTCGGTCAAACCTTGGTCAACATGGTCAAACCACGGTCAACCTTGTCAAACCATGGTCAATGCAGTCAAAATCAATCCCAACCATGGTCAAAGCAGTCAAAATCAATTCCAATCATGGTCAAATCGATTAAACCATAGTTAAATAATGACAAGACAAATTTTTGTCTTTACATGCCCTTGACCAGGGCGCCCGGAACCATGCGGGCGCCCCCACCACAACCAATGCAGGAAAAGCTGCATTGCAGCCTGTTGAGGGCGCCCGGACCGTCCCGGGCGCCCCCATGCAGTCAAAGTTACTGCCGTTAGCAGTAAGACGTATCCAGGGCGCCCGGAAGCTCCCGGGCGCCCCCATGGAATTGCCTATATAAGGCACCCGAATTCCCCTTCTCTTCCACACCAAAATCAACCTCCTTCTTCACTTCTTTCTAGCCAAGGAGTTCTTGCAAGTCCTCATCCTCAACAATGCCTCCCCGAGCTGCCCGGTACAATTTTAGTTAATTTTTTATTGCATTTAAATCTATCTTTATGCAATACCCTCATGATTCTTTTAAATTTTCCTAACTTAGAAGACGCCGACCAAACCCGGCCAATCCCAGTGCCGAACCTAGTCCAGACCCTAGATTTCCTACCCTAGAGCTATGTAATAAGTTTGCTCAAACCATTTACAAGCCTATTAAAACAAGCTATCTCAATAGACACTTCTTTACCCAATCATGCCCAATAGTAATGAATATTATCAACTTCTATCAGTTAGATAATCTTGTCTTCTGCACTCACACCATTAATGAATCTTTATGTGTAGAATTCTATAATAATATAATTCGACAAGATAATCTCATGTTTCACACTACTGTCCAAGGGATACCTTTGTCTATCACCCCTACGTTATTGAACCAGTTCCTTGGACTACGACCTTCTCAATCCACATTCTGCTGCTATCCTCCTAGGAACCCCCCATTTGATCCTCCCTACTCACACATTACCCTAGACACCATTCACTCCTATTTCTATAGGGCAGATCTCCCCGAAAATAGACGTTTCCTAGCCGTTGAACTTCAAGCACAGGACTATGCCTTGTATAGAGTCCTGGTCCGCTGTATCTTACCACTCTCCACCAGAGATCTCGGGACCATGCGACCCTTTCATGCTTTCCTTCTCTATGCCCTAGTTCATCACCTTGACATAGACATTGGACTTCATCTGTTTCATTCTATTCTGCATGCGTCCAGTGTCACAACCCAGGGACGAGTGCACACACCATTCTGCCACATCATCACTTCCCTCCTTCATCACCACGGTCGTGACATTACCTTAGGTGAAATAACCGCTATGACTGACTTTGACGAAATAGGATTTAGGAACTTCTCATTAGCGGGTCTAGAGGTATCGGCCATCGGGGTTCTGAGCTAGAGACGACAGCAGGCCGGAGCTCCGATCGACTCCGACGAGGAGATCGAAGTTGACGTCGGAGATCTAGCAGCAGCAGCCCGAGCACACATCGATGAGCCCGCTCCACCGACACTCTACCAGAGAATGACACATTTAGAGACAAAGGTTCAGAGTCTCCGAGAGGAGGTCGAAGCCTACCACCTAGAGCAGATGGAAGCTCGTCGAGCCGATCGAGAAGTGGCTGACGCACGATTCATTGAGATGATGGCACGATTTGATGCATGGCAGCCTGGCCCGTCTGATCATCCCGGTCCCTCGTCTTAGATTCACTTAGCATTGTACCTATTTGACTGCCCCTACTTAGTAGGGTTGACTTGTGTTTGACTGTTTGACTGTGTTTGAACCTTGAATACCTGCTTTATTTTCTGTTGACTAGTTTATAAGTACTTGTTCTTTTTGGTAGTTAGGATTGTGTTCTGTAGAATAGATTAACTTTATTATTTCTACTGCTCTACTTGATTTAAAAATTTTGTTTCTAAAAATAGAATTTTGAAAAACTGTTGTACTTAATTTCAAAATCAGTTTTCATTTTTTGACTTAGTTTTATTTTTATTTCAAAAATACCCCCTTTCAAAACTAGGACTTTTTCGAAAATGGACTTAGCCTAGGCCCTAACCCTAGAACTACATGCACCTATAGATTTAGAAGCCAGCATCTCACAAGCACCTTAGGGCACTTTTCGTTGATAACCTAGAAAGGGTTGAGATGCTTAGGTCTTTGCCTTAATTCAAGATGTTTTAAGTCAGTGCATCTGCAGTAATTGGGGCACTAAATACAACTTACATAGCAATCAAGTTAAGTGTCAAGCTTAGAAAATCTAACTTGAACAGAAACACTTAACTTGACTAACCCTAGCAAAAACTACTGTTTATAACAGTTAGTAAGTAGCTAATTGGGTTAGACAGGTCCCTATAAAGAAAATTTACTGATTTAGGTTAAGTCTAATTATGAATTGGTTCAGTACAGCAAAATCTTACTTATTGCAATCTTATTTCTGCTATAATTATCTGTTTTGATATATGGCAAAGGGGGAGAGATAGGAAAGGAGAGAGTAAAATTAATTTTAGTTATTCAAAAAGTTTTTCAAAAATTAATTTTATTTATTCAAAGGTTTCAAAATTTTTCCTTTATTCAAAAAGGTGTCAAAAATTTACTTATCCTTTATTCAAAAGCTTAAACTTGTCAAATTTGACTAAAGTACTTAAGTTCTCAAAGCTTTCAAGCTTTCAAAATTTTGCTAAGTACTCTAGCTTCAAAATTTTTACTCAAGCTTTCAAAATTTTACTAAGTACTCTAGCTTCAAAATTTTTACTCAAGCTTTCAAAATTTTGCTAAGTACTCTAGCTTCAAAATTTTTACTCAAGCTTTCAAAATTTTTCTAAAGTACTCTAGCTTCAAAATTTTTACTCAAGCTTTCAAAATTTTGCTAAGTACTCTAGCTTCAAAATTTTTACTCAAGCTTTCAAAATTTTTCTAAAGTACTCTAGCCTTTCAAAATTTTCTTACTTAAGCTTGTCAAAATTTCTTTTATTAATTACGTTAAAGCTTAAGTTTTTCATAACTGTGTAAGTACAATGTTACAAAGTACTTAGGTTTTTTAAAGTTATTAAGTACTTTAAATCCTACTAAGTACTTAAGCTTGTTAAATCCTACTAAGTACTTAAGCTAGCATTTTCAAAACTCTTGAGTACCGTAAAACTTTAAACCTTGTTAAGTACTCTAATCATGCTTCAAAAACTCCTATGTACTTTTAACTTAAGTTATTTTTAAGTACCTAAAACATAAGTTTTTTCAAAGTACAAGTAAAGTTCTTAACCCCCACGAATTTTTGAAAAATCTAGGGGGAGATTCCTTCCAGGAGGAGGGAACAAAATTTAAACCTTTTTTATGTTTGCTTAAACTTAACTTTTTGAACTAGGGTTGCCATAAATCAAAAAGGGGGAGATTGTTGGTGCAGAATGCACCCAAGTCAAACCTGTGTTTTGATAATGACAACAGAGGTCAAAAAGTTAAGTCTTACTTGTTTTCTAACAAGTTAGTTTAGTGTGCAGGAAAAGCCCTAGCGAAGGACTGCTAGGCACTGGCGAAGGAATGCCAGGGTAAAAAGACCTAGCGAAGGATTGCTAGGCACTGGCGAAGGAATGCCAGGGTCAAAAGACCTAGCGAAGGACTGCTAGGCGCCAGGCGAAGGACAGCCTGGGATTGAAGCCCTAACGAAGGAATGCTAGGCACTGAGCGAAGGGCAGCTCGGCATCCAAGACCCGACAAAGGACCGTCAGGCAAAAGTCCAACCAGAGGAACGGTTGGCATCAGGTAAATTCTCCCGAGAGGAGTAGGTGAGGACGCGTTCCCCGTCGAGGGAACAGTAGGCGTCGGTTCGACCTAGGGCTCCATTTTGGAGACCAAAGTCAGAACCAAGACAGCTAAGGCTGTATAAAATAATACTTTATTGTTTTATTTGTGTTTTGGACTAACCTTGGATGCAGGACCGAAGGAACATGTGTCCGCAGCTTAGAGAGCCTCAAAGGAATGAGGCAATAGCTGACCAGGGCGTCCGGAGTGTCCCGGGCGCCCCTAAGGTGAACACCAAAACAACAAATGCAAAGTGGCTTCGACAGCACATCCTGCGGGCGCCCCCGTGCTCCCGGGCGCCCCCGTGCTCCCGGCGCCCCGCTGCTCCCGGCGCCCCCTGCGCTGCGGGCGCCCCCATGCGCAACCCTTGAACTAGAAGCCATCGAAGCCAAGCAGATAACGTTTGACCCGGTCAATACGGGCGCCCCGAGCGCTGCGGGTGCCCCGGTCAAAGCGGATCTAGAGGATAGACGCTGACCGAGACTTTGGCGGATCAAAGGCCACGTGGGGGCGCCCCCGACATCCCGGGCGCCCCCAGGCCCTATATAAAGGGCCCTCGACCAAGGCTTCAAAGCATCACTTCGACACAACGCTTCTACGCTCTTTCGCTCTCGCGCCTTGCTCCGGATACCTCCCAACTCGAGCCGACGACGTCCCGCTGCTCCGAAAAAGTCAACCTTCATCGGACGTCGGTAAAAAGAAGAGCTTTCTTTTCGTTAAGTTTACTATACTGTATTTGCAAATCAATATTTGTAAACTTTTATTGCGCCTATATAGAATTGCCCAAAGTAAACGGTCAACGACCGTGGGCCTTGGAGTAGGAGTCGACACAGGCTCCGAACCAAGTAAAATCGACTGTGTCTGTGTGTTGTGATTTTTAATTTCCGCTGCACTTGCTCTTAATTTTCCGAAGAAAAACAAATTCCGATATTCACCCCCCCTCTATCGGTGTTCTCGATCCAACATGATCATGTCTCCACAACATAAGGTTGCATACTAGATACGTGGTTAAAATAATTTAAGAAATTATTTATGCTAAACCTTCCGCTGCACGTAATTAAATTTTAAAATTACGAACCCGTATCCATGTCAACATGCACCCGGTCCCAACACCCATCTGGGTGGATACTAAGTAAAAGAATTTTTGTTAGCATTGTTATTTCCTTTGCATATTATTTCCGCTGCGCTAACATCTGTGTAGAGATCAAATGATCCGCGAAAGTGCATTCACCCCCCTCTGCACGCCCACATCGATCTTTCAGTGAGGAAGTACAATGAGATCCTTTAGTGGAATGGATCACCATTAATAGATCGGGTTTGGATCCATTAGCGGGTCATGAACCAACTCCTCCTCATGGTCCCTATCTTAGCCCAATAAAACCCCATAAAAGTCATGATACAAGGCCGATTAATTAAGGAATTAATCTTCGATTAATTGAGAAATTAATCTTCGATTAATTGAGAAATTAATCTATGGTTAATTAAGGAATTAATTACGGAGTAATTAAGGAATTAATCTTGGATTTATTAAGTTATTAATCTTTGATTAATTAAGGAATTATTCTCTAATGAAATTTTGGTATCAATCCATAATTAATTGGAAAATTTTCCAATTAATCACATACATATCCCATATAAATATAACCTCCCTCTCTTCCTCTCTCTCTCTCTTTCTCTTTTCTCTCTTCCCTAGGGTTAGGGGGGGCGGCGAGTAAGGAGGTGGAGAAAGAGTTGGCTCCTTCTCCTCTTCTTCAACTTCACTCTTCTTGAGGTTCGGTACAAGTGATTGGAGGGGTCTTCTCCTCTTGTCTTGGTCGTAGATACCGTAGGAGGCTGAGGGAAGCGCCGGCAACAATCATCCAACCCGCGCTAGGGTACTCGGCGGCGCAAATCGACTTGGGAGGTCGCCGCCGATAGGCTGAGGAAAAGAGAGCCAATTCCGGCCATCTCTTCGGGTTGGCAGAAGGAGAAGGAAGAGAGGAACGCTCCTCCATCGTGGTGTAATCCCTAGCAAGAAGGAGAGGAGTTTTGTTTCCTTGTGTGACCGGCGGCAACAAACTCTTGGAGATTTTGGCCGGCGTAAGTAGGGAGCAAAAGGAGGCTTGGCTTCATCTTCTTCCTTGCGTGATTGCAGCTGTGAGATAGGAAGAAGAAGGAGAAGCTGGTAGGTTTTGTTTCCACTTCATCTTCCTCTTCCTTAAGGGATGCCGATGGGAGCCAAACCCTAACCCTAGGGTTTGGAGTTGGCGCAAAGAAAGGAAGAAGAGAAGGGATTTATTTGGGGTCTTGGTGACTCTGCGTCTTGGTAGCTCGTCGCCCACACGACATCCAGGAGGGGAGGGTCATAAGGTAGAAGACTGCGAGGTAAACGGCGAGGTATAATTCTCCCGAGCTCTATTTTTGTTATCGCATGTTTTATTAGTGCCACTTTGCTTTGATTCGTCATTTTATGTAGATTAGTTTATTATTTTGATTTGGAATCATAGATAATAATTAATTAATTGGACCCCGAAGATAAACACAAAAACCGGCGATCCAAATCGTCGTCTTTTCCGTGATTAATTAATCCGGAAAGTTACAAGGCCTTAACCTCAATTTCGGCTAAGTTGTAACTGGGATTAATTAACACGACGATGAGTCGGTCATTAGAGGGACGGGTCTCTATTCGGATTAAATTTTTAATCCGTAGCCATAGAGAGGTCACTCAGATACGACCCCGTGGTTGTCTTGGAAACCGCCAAGTCATACCTACACCTCGATCAATCTATGTGTTTCTTGATCCCCGAGTAGATTCACTCAAGCAAATGAGCTCAATATCTCATATTAACTCATTTGAACATGATCATGCGTTTTAGTAGTCCTACTCGATCAAGGGGCCCACAAATATCACTCCCATCATATGGGAGGGATAGATCCCATCTACATCACTCACATCCCTCCGCATAATTCATTACATACCCAGTGATCACCTTTATAGTCCACCCTGTTACGGGTGACGTTTGACAATATCAAAGTACGTAACTCCTTATGTAGGGAACCGTAGTAACTTCAGGTCCAAGGACTATTCATACTAATAGTCACATGAGAAAGTTTATGACACTCATATGACAATCTATAAAACTTTCTCATGGCGGGTCAATTCAGTACGCATTCTCTAATGTATACCCATGTGTCAACTTGATATCACATATCCATGACTTATGAGCTCAAGTCATTAATTGACCTACATACTAGTTTCCATGCATTAATATTGTCCTTGAATATTAATGCTTGACTAGGAATAATTTAGTGTAGTGTTCTCTATATTATCTCACTATCGATTCAACCAATCGATATAGTGTAGATAATAATCTACTACTCAAGAACATTATTATACTTAGTTATTTGTCACAAGTATAATGTAAGTATAATAACCATACATGCATTTATTAATGATAGAATATGATACAAAAAGTCCCTAATCAATCATCATATAATTGGCTCTAGGGCTCCTACTAACAACTCTGGGACGTACAACTTTCGTTCTTGCTTGAGGATGATCCTCAAGTTTCTGTACCAATCTAGGAAATAAGCTCCGTTGAGCTTGTCCTTCTCAAGGACGGATCGGATAGAGAGAGAGTATTTGACGTGTTAGATGATATGGTGATCTACAATAGTAAAATATACAGAAATAAGTATCATATCTAGATCATTTAATTAGGTCTTTAATTAAATGATACTCCCACTAAATCGTAGAGCTTTGATAGGGGCTAGTCATGGATGTAGGCAAACTCAATTTGCTCATACTACTAGCTCCAAACCAAAAGGCGACCATATTCATATGGGATAAGATCCATATTATACCTCATCTTGAGTTAGCTTTGGCTAATCGCCTAAGACTTGGTACAATTAGGTAGGTAATATTTTACCAATTACATCTTATGTAACTCTTGGAAACAAAGGGTCAAGATCCACATTACACATCATCTTGAGTTAGCTTTGGCTAATCACCCAAGACTTAGTATAATTGTTCTATTACCTAATTTTCCCAACTTTTGGGATATGTCTCTAAGTTTCTCAATCCAATTGAGGTGACTTAGTTAAGTATCACCCAAAGTTTGATAGCGGGACATCACAATTGTCCTCTCGCACTCTACCAAGATAAAATGTGTTATTTTGCTTTGGCAAACCCAACAACAAATGATTGAGGTAGTTTATGAGTATCAAACTTTGGTAGACATATCGAGTTGACTTAATTAAGATAAATATTTATCTAATCATGTATCACATACACACATTGCATATATCAACATATAAGCGATAAATGTGACATGGTTATGGCCCGTATGCTACGACTTCTCAAGCCAATGAGAAAATTAATGGTCAACCTAGGGATAACAACGTCTCCAAGTGCATCCTTCGGTTGTCATGTGTCGCACATCCTTCTTGCAACTTCATCCTTCAATGGGCATTCCACTCCTCATTTTGTATATTACAAATTAGGAAAACTCGAGTTACATTCAGTCTAAATCTATTTTACAACTTGAAAAATAGAGATAAGGCACGACACGCAGGCCGTATTATGAATTACATTACAACATGCACACACACATATACATCCAATCATATTGGGGTTAAGGTCATAACCATGCACCATGTCATCAATCACACACAATAGATTTAAGATATCAATTTTTTTATGATTGTCAAAATGCTCATGAGTCGAAACCAAAGGTTATAAAATTTGTTGAGTACAATCGGACCATAACACACTTTCATATTCATATGATAATGCTATGGACATTTAGTTTGATCAACACAAACTTTTGTATCTCAACAAATGCTCATACATTATACAATCCACAACAAAATTATGTCCTACTTCCATATAACATATAAAAGTTTTTTCTAAACTTTGTATGATCTTTCACAAGTGGCTCTGATACCACTGTAGGGATCTATGGGCAAAAATATTTAAAATTCGCAACGGAAATAAGATCCCTTGAGCGATCCATGCGAAAAAAAACTCATACAAAGTGAATTTACAAAAATCCTATCGTATAGGTATACCTCTGGCGCGAGCCCTTCGCTTATCCCGCTTATCCGAGGTATGCCGGATCTCTTACACATTCAAGTGTCCGTGCCTCTATGAGTATCCACACGAACACGTTCTTTGCCTCGGAGAGGAACCACCTTAGTTTTGCTAGCAACTTGGGATGGTTCACAAAGCACAAGAACCTCCACTAAGGAGTTTTGGACAAGGAGGAAGAAAGAAGAAGAAGAGAAGTGCCTCACTTTAGCATTTGACAAGAGGGGGTATTTATACTCATCTAATGAATACTAAGGGTCTCTGTCTCTTGAGCTCCTCTCATCTTAATGCTAATAAAACCCAATGAATACCAAGTCTTTTGGTATTTCTTAAGACTCTTAATATTCTATTCATCTAATGAATAGAATGCCTCTTAGTTTTCCTCTTAAATAATTTTCATTAAACCATTTAATGAATATTATCCATAATTAAGTGGTTGAGTCTAATCTAGATGAGTCTAACTCAAATTGGACTCAATCTCATAATCCAATTGGATTCACTTGAGTCTAACTCAATTAATCCAATTTAGATCAAATCTTAGTCAAACTAAGATCAATTAATCTTCGAAGCATCGCGTCCTTAGTGCGTGACCTAATAAGTTCTTGTAACGTTGGCAATATGTCTAAACCACTTTAGACACATAAGCAATGAGTGACATTTAGCAATGCATCATTGCTACCCAAGTGAGAGAAAGTCGAGATTCGACTTAACCTCCGTGACTATGACAATGTATGACCTTGTCTTTCCATCCTCGATATCTAGATTGACCAATGAGGCATAGACCGTGTCATCCTCGATCAATCTTTGTATTTCTTAATCTCCGAGTAGACTCACTCAAACAAATGAGCTCAATATCTCATATTGACTCATTTGAGCATGACCATGCATTTTAGTAGTCCGACTTGATCAAGGGGTCCACATATATCACTCCCGTCATATGGGAGGGATAGATCTCATCTACATCACTCACATCCTTCTGCATAATTTATTACATACCCAATGATTGCCTTTATAATCCACCTTGTTACGGGTGACGTTTGACGATACCAAAGTACATAACTCCTTATGTAGGGAACCGTAGTGACTTCAGGTCTAAGGACTATTCCTACTAATAGTTATATGAGAAAGTTTATGACACTCATATGACAATCTATGAAACTTTCTCATGGCGGATAAATTCAGTACACATACTCTAATGTATACCCATGTGTCAACTTGATATCACATATCAATGACTTGTGAGCTCAAGTCATCAATTAACCTACATGCTAGTCTCCATGCATTAATATTGTCCTTGAATATTAATGCTTGACTAGAAATGGTTTAGTATAGTGTTCTCTACATCATCTCACTATTGATTCAACCAATCGATATGATTTAGATAAGAATATACTACCCAAGGACATTATTATACTTAGTTATTTGACACAAATATAAAGTAAGTTTAATAACCAAACTTGTCTTTATTAATGATAGAATATGATACAAAAAGTCCCTAGTCAATCATCACATAATTAGTTCTAGGGCTCCTACTAAGAAAACTGTTATTAGAAGAATCAATTCTAAATTCTACAGATCTAACAGTGAGGTAAAACAGAAAGAATACATAATTGAGTATGTTTTTTTGGTAAATATCAAAGTAACATGTGTCTTGGTCAATTCGGAAACCTACACACGTTCTTTGTTAAATTATCATTAAATTTAATCTGACAATTTTCACATTTGCAAAAAATAAAAAGTAACTAAATTATTCATTTTTTATATTATATATATATATACCTTTGTTAAATTATCATTAAATTTAATCTGACAATTTTCACATTTGCAAAAAATAAAAAGTAACTAAATTATTCATTTTTTATATTATATATATATATATATATATATATATCATAAAAACTGAATAATCAAAGATACCTTTTTTTATTTTTAATCAAAATGGTATTTCATCCCACAAATTTCCCGACAATTATTTATTATTCTCAATATCTCTGTTATGAGTATTAAAATACAGTATTAGTAGATTTGACTTATTTAATAATATTTAAATTATATCAGATGTGATTTTATAACTACTATAAATATTGAAATAGCAACCCTTTTATAAATATTGTAATACATATCTAACTTGATAAAAAAAATATTTATATTGTAGCAAATTTGGTATTTTTTAGGATAAGATTCAACCCTATACATTCCTGTTATAGCCATACGAAATTATAGATGCTATAATTAGCTATTATAATACATATTAAACATGCATACTTAATATTTATTTTATAATAATTATGAAATTATAGTTATTATAATATTTATAGCATGGAAAAATTATCTTAAACTCGTTACATGCAAATTCAACTTTTTCCTCAGTCCCTACGTCTGAAAAAAATTTGTTTCCATTCCATATATGCAATATTTCATGTATTTCAATTATAGATTTATCGAATTACCCCTTAATTTTTTTAGGTATAATAAGTCTGAAATCAAATATAATTCTTTCTAAATTCAGCATTATTTAAGTAAAATTCAGTATATTTTCTATCAAATTGAGTATGACCTAATGAATTCATCCTAAGCTAATTAATTGATATGAACTCCTAATCAATTGATTCGGTGGAAAAAAAATTGTGCTCAATTTGATAGAATATATACTAAATTCTAATTGAAATATATTGAATTTAGGAAGAATTATACTTTTTTTTAGACTTTTTATACTATAAAAAGTGTGATACTTAATTTGATAGAAAATATACTAGATTTTAATTATATGATACTAAATTTAGGAGGAACTATACTGTATTTTGGACTTTTTGTATTTAAAAATAATAAGGACAATTAGGTATGAATTCCTAATCAATTGGTTCAGTGAAAAAAAAATTATGCTCAATTTAATAGAACATATAGTAAATTCTAATTGAAATATACTGAATTTATGAGGAATTATATTTCTTCCTAGACTTTTTATACGTATAAAAAGTGTGGTGCTTAATTTGATAGAAAATACACTAGATTTTAATTATATGATACTGAATTTAGAAGGAATTATACCTCATTTTTTACTTTTTTTACCTAAAAATAATCAGGGCAATTAGGTAAAGCAATATTTATTAGGGAGCTGAAGTAAACGAAACTTTGCATGTAGTAAGTATAAATGAATTTTTTCTGACGTAGGAATTGAGGATAAAATTTAAGATTAAATTCGAAATTTAAAGGTAATTTACAATTATACATTTCGTATATGTTATAATTATACTGCACCCGCCCAATTTATAATTCAAGGTATGCGCAGAAATCTGAGGGCGGCTTTATCTTACAAGGACAGAAATTGGTTGGGCGAGACTTACCCAGAGAGGTTGATAGGATGAAAGGCCGTTTTGATAAAAGATGTCGACGATTCTAATAAAAAGGGTCACTGTTTGATTTTTGTCCATGTATATTTATAGATATATTAGTTAAGAAGCCCCATGGGCCCAAAAGCCCATGTATCATAGCTTTGATCAGCTCTGACTGTACGATAAATTAGAGTTACAGTTCTTGACCTTAATTTCATGTCCGGATCGCCGAAGCTTGACGAGACCACGGTGAGCTGATGGCGGCGCCTGCCCGGAGACCTCTGGTACAATAGCTTCACCGGCTGTTAACCGTGGTCGGCTGCACATGTTTACTTAACGCCTTCTTCTGATGTCTTATTCAAAATTCTCCGTGATTCTAGTTTTTATCTGTCCGATTTTTTTTTTTTTTTAAAGCCCATAGCTTTCTTCGCACCTCGATGAGCTTGGAGATTTACAACTTTGATTATCCTCGTGTTGTCTCTCACAGCGTTTTCCAACCTTCGTGTGGGAGAAAACTAGAAAGAACGACACTTATCCTACTATAGTTTGGGAAGAAAGATTGTGTTTCAATATTGAACATGAAGATTGCTAGTTTCAGCTTCTTTGATATGCTTATATAGGTTTGCTGAATTTGAATGCTAATTTTAAAAGGCATAATTTTTTATTTAGTCACGGTACAGTTATTTCCTAGCCACAGGAAATCCATTCAAGAGCATGATGTTCTCAGTCATTGATTGTCCTTGCTTTTATTGATGTATCGTACTATTAATCATTGAAATAATTGGAACACGGTTTGTTATTGTTGTTCTTGGATACTACTCCTTTTTGCTCAATAATGGGAAATGGGAAAGGAAGTAAGGCGACTGATCTTTTGTGGTGCATCAGTTTCAGCCACTTGATATTTTGGTCTGTTTCCCATATCAAAACAGAATTATAATGCTTGCTTGCCTCTTATCATAGTGGCTTGTGAGTTTCGCTGTTCTGTAACATGCAAAGCTAATCAAGACAAGAGCATGTTCTAGTGGAAGAAACCATTACTTGTCTGTGATTTTCTTCTTTCCTGGATTACAATTGATCCTTGTGCCGATTTCCATGCTGGTGATTTTGTTTTCTTTTAGAGTTGTAGTATTAAGGATATGTTCTTGATAGCTTATAGAACTGTTATTTGTATGTAATGTAGCAAAGACGGGAAAGAAAGTGAGACATCTGATCTTTGGGAATGTGTCAGATGAAGTCACTCATATATTTTTGTTTCTTTCCCAGAAAATCAGAATTTTAATGCTTGCTTGCTTCATATCAAAGTGGTTTGCAAGTTTAGCTGTTCTGAAATATGTTGAGCTACTTGATTATATCCCCTTTTCAATACAAAATTATTACTTGCTTGTGATTTTCCCCTTTGAGAGATTACAATTATTGTCACTCATGTGATCTTCTCTATTGTTTTCCTTAAGTTTGATATTATTATGCTTGTATTCTTCATAATTTTTAGAATTGTATCTTATGTCTTACCTAACAATGTGCTTTATACTTCATGTTCAATGATCTTTGGACATTTACAAGTATCATGTCATTGTTTCATGCTTTTATTTAGTGTCACTTGGTGGTTTTTTAAATAATATTATTTTTAGAAACAATCAAAATAGTAATTAATTGATTGGTTAATCTAGATACTTTATGCTCAAGTACAAGTTTATCAGCACTTCAAAATTTCTTTCTAGAGGCATTATCTATTTTGTATGAATATTAATTGTGTAATGGAGTTGATATTAGCACTTCTTTAAGGTGTCACTTGACGTCGAGAACTTTGCTCGGGAAAGCCAACCTGCTGGGATAATGAGTCTTTAATACCACCTCATGTTTTTGATGTTTGTCAAACTCTATTCTCGAGTCGTAGAAAAGATAAAATAGCACTTAATGAGGTCTTAGGAAATCTAAAGCACTTAATGAGGCCTTGGGAAATCTAAAACACTTAATGAGGTCTTAGGAAATCTAAAGTTCATTTAAATAGCATGACTGCAAGTGTTCCAAGTCTCCCCTATAAAAGGGTGTCATTTGTAATGTTGAGAGGAGTTGGTTTTTGGTGATAAACTATTGTAAGCTTTCAAGCTTCGTGCAGTTTTTATCTTCTAATTATCCTCTAAACTCTTCTGTGGATTCCGTCGAGTGGGAGTTGAGAGTTCGCCTTGTGTTACCTCCGATTTCTCCGGCGTTTACCGGTGTCATCACTTCTCTTTTTCTCAATGCTCCATAGTGTTAACTTAAACATTGTTTTTGTAAGGGGTAAAAGAATATCATATTAATTCTATGCATACTACTTTTATATGCGATTTAAAGTATACTATTGGTTGATTGATTGGTTATTATATATCATGAGTTTTACATATTATGATCAATTTATTATTTTATGTGATGTAGTAGTTGGATGTGTCGAGAAATATTCCATGAGTTGATATTATCAACATATAATGATTTTATTTTTTTAAAAAAATATTTTTGATATTTTCTTTATATGCTTGTGGGTTGATCTCATTTTCTCAGCATATGCTTTTTGAAATTTTAGCTTGTGTTTTTATAAATGGATCTAACTAAAGTTTCTAAATGCTGACATAGATGGTTTTTTTTTTAAGTTGGAACATAACTAGTTTTTTTATGCTCCATCTCACATCTCTCTAGCCTCAATACCCAATCTCTTCAATCACACATGCTCTTTCATTTATTTATTTCTTTGTTGATTGAATAGTTTGTATGGTAGGCTTATATTAATCCCGATGAACTTTCTCAAGCTACTTATCTGATTCATAGGAGACCGATATTTCATTTTGTTATTTCCCTTGTTGGACAAGACGTAACTGAGCTGCTCGTCTTGACCATGACCTAGCAATTTGATAACTAACAAGTGTATTGGTGGATTAGTGACTTGGCAGTAGGTCATTGAATCAGATT